>CM037784.1:52674126-52724126 GCA_021229015.1 Solen grandis | reverse complement strand
ATCCATATGACATCAGAATAGATGTCGGATCAAAAAGTTTGTAATCGATCTGAAACATAATAACTTGATGAATTTTTCGAAAATTTTAAAAGTTTTGTATAGGTTCCCACCTTAGATCCCTAATATTTTCTGCGTATTCTGTATTAATAATTTTCAGTTTGATTAAGTTTTAAACGGTTTGCAGAAAGTCCTATCGTTTGCCGTGCAAACGAAATCTAGTTATTATTATTATTCTTTTCTTCTCAAGGATTTTCATATGTTGCAATCGGTCCTAGGAGAATGAAATTTCGATGGCATATTATTCATATGCGTAATTAAAAAATTCTATAATTTTCATATGCCTATGACGTCATATGACGTCACGCTTGGCAATTGCTACAAAAGTTTGTACGCGGTGTACAGCCATTAATTTAATGAACCGATTTTTATCAAATTTTCACAGATTGTTATATTAACTTTAAATTGTGCAACCCGTTGTCCTTTTTTTAAAAAATTCAAAAGCCCAGGTTCTATGGCGAATGCAAGATTCAAACCAAGGATCAAATTGATAAATGCTCATAAAATCGTCCCTAAATGAGACAGAATGTTGATATTTTGTCAGTATATAGATCTCCGATAGATTTGAATATTTGTGAAAATGGACATCTGTGACGTCATATGACGTAATCAAATTTTAATTTTTAAACACATAATTATATATGTTAATATGGTCCAAGGACAATGAATTTTGGTGTCCTATTCTCCAAGGATGTTATTTTGATTTCTATGATTTTCAAATCTCTATGACGTCATATTACGTCACACGTGAAATAAGCTACAAAAGTTTTGTACGCGGTTCAGAGCCTTATTAATGAACCGATTTTCATCAAATTTTCACAGAATGTGTATATTAAGTTCTTGTTGTGCATCCCGGTGTCCGTTTTACCAAATTCGAAAAGGCAAAAGGTTTTTATGGTGAATCCAAGATTCGAACCATTGATGTCAAATTTCAAATGCGTATAAAATCGCTTCAGATGAGCTAGGAAGCTGATATTTGGACTTAATATTAGTCTCCAGATCTTCTATACATTCTAAAATTATGATCGTCATATGACGTCACATGGCGTCATAATGGTAATAAAACTTTCGTATTAAAACTTAACGGTTTTTGAGCCCTGTCGGCTTAATTTGTTGTATGATTTGCTTGAAATTTTGATGAAGATGCAGTATTAGATTCTATGGAGCCATTCACTTTCGTTTCCGGAATATCCTCAAAGGTCAAGGTCATATATCAATTATCAGGTTTTTCTTTGGCCTTAAATATCTCAAAAACGGTAAATATTCTATCGAGACACTATGCGTATAATCTGTAGTGTTGAGAAAGACCTTTCAGATGATATTTAATTTTTGATGATCGGGGTTGAATCGGTTGAGTTATGGCGGAAAAAAACGAACATTTGGTAACCCTCAGTTTGTTTAACAGTTTATATCTCGAAAGCCTTTGATTTTTGAAAATATGATAATGAATATTATTTGTTGAGCAATGTTTGGCAATAATTTTGATGCTTAAAGTTTAATGATTGACCTAAGATTCATGGAGTAATGGGGAAAAAACGAAATTCGTGCATATATCTTTGGTGATTTTTTTTCTTTTTTTTCAGGAGGATTAAGAGCTTGTATCTCAAAAAGTATTAAAATTTCCGTACAAAAAGCGTGTGAAATGTAGAGAATTTTCAGACGATTATTTTGGTACCTAAAGGTTTGAAAATGATCAAAGTATAAGGAAGTTACATCAAAAATAAGAATTTAAACATGTATAATTTCAGCGATTTTGCGTCATGTCAGAGTTTTACGGCTTATATCTTAAGAATCATTAAAAATAAGTCCACACCTTATGCAGTGGATGTAGAGAATTTTAAGACGATTATTTTGGCACCTAGATTTTTTGAAATTGATAAAAAAATAAGGAAGTTACATTAAAAAAATACGAATTTAAACCCAAATTTGTAAAAATTTTCAGAAATATCCTACTTTCGCTTTCACATTAATTGGAGCATTTTCGGAAAATGTAAGTTTACCGATATGTATTAGTCATTAAAAATTGCAAAAAAATACTTTTACTTATATCATATTGATATTACTAGCTAAACAAGTTTACCGTTCCCGGTGCCGAGTGGTTAGAGTGTCCGCCTCGGGAGCGGGAGGTCGTGGATTCGATACAAAGTCGTAAAAAATGGTACTGTTTACATTTTTTAGCTCCCTTGCTTGACGCTCAGGGTAGTTGCAAGACTGGCTGGCTCGGTATCAGGATATGTGACTGGGTGTGGTTCATGACAGATGTCTACGGCGTGATACTGCAGTGTTGCAGCACTATAACTGCATTAAGTAGACATCGTCTTCAAATGATGAAATACTGTCGGTGGGACGTTAAACCCAACAAACAAACAAACAAACTAACTAAACAAGTGTTGACAATGATTTAATGTTTTTTAAATCATTTTATTTACGTTACTTATACATATCAGTTGCAGCATTGCGTTACCCCCCCATAATCCTTTGAACGTTTAGATACATGTCATTTAGACCGTTGTTTAACATTGCAATTTCCTGACTTTATTGTTGCATCAATCGATAAATGTTGTACAAGCTATTTTCCCCAAATTTTGATAAATGATAACCTAGTGAAAATATATTTATAGTACAATGTAATTGAATTGCCAGCTTGAGATACCATGAGCGTGTATAAGTGTAGACGTTTGAAACAAAATGATCAACACATGTCATCCGTTCAAGACGCTGCAACTAATTTGTCCGTTGCTAAAAGCGCAAAATGAAGTAACTTTGTGTAATACAGTCGTCTCGATCGTATGTACAAGCGTTATTGGAATTTAACTCATGAGGCTACACGCATCGGACGATTCTATTGCATGGTAGCATTTACTATTTTATTCCCCGACTGTACACGAAAATAAAAAAAAAAAGAATTTTGATATGCAGAATTAAGAGGTTTGAGTTTAAATTGCTTATATTTTGAATACCTATAAAACTAGAACCCAAATATGCTTCAATGAAATTGTCGGGATTTTCAGGCTATTTATTTTGGTACCTAGAATACTAAAATTGGTCGGCTATAAGAAAGCGATATCAAAATAAAGATTTATTTATTTTTGCCATATGACTTATTTTCCAAAGTTCATGCATGAGAAGTCCCTACGAAAAAAAAGAGTAAAAGGCAGGGAATTTAATATAATTCTTTTCTAACGGTATTAATCTTTATATTTTTCAATGTTAGCAGAAAGTCCTATCATTTTATCAACGAATGAAATCTAGTTATTATTATTATTATTATTAGGGCTTTCTGCCTCAAGCAGAAAGACCTATTGGGTTTGTTGTTTTTTTTTTCTTATTATTATTCTACTTTTTTCTTCCCTTTTAGGTTCAAATTTAAACAGGTTACCGACAAGGCAGCAGCATGAAAATTTAACAGTATGCACAGTGACTTTGGCGCTTTTGAGTGCAGAAATTTTTTCTTCATGTGATGTCACGTGACATCAGGGTTGTAAAAAGCTACCAAAGCTTGTACGCGCTCTACAGCCGTCATTTCTTGGACCAGTTGACTTGATTTTTTCACAGAATGTATGAATTGGGACTTTGTTGTGCAGGATTATATACATTTTGCAACATTCAAAAAGACCAAGGATCTGTGGCTGAACCCGTTTCGAACTTTGGACTGAAAATTTATTTCAGTATTACGAAGCTTTCAGATAAGCTGAACTTAAAATTAGAAAAGAAATGTGTCTTTAACAATTTCTTACAGCTCTGAAAAGACCACGTCGTAGAGTAAACTGACGTATGACGCGTTAAAAACTTTTAATCCCAAAAGTAGGGTTTTTAGCCATATGCCTTAATTTGACGATTTGCAAAAATTTTTAATGAATGTGAACGTAGCATCTCATTTTAAAATTATATTTTTTAAAAAATTTAATTTATTTTTTATTTTTTATTAATATTAAAAAAAAAAAAAATTAATTTAAATTTATATTTAAAATTTAATTTATTTTTTTTAAATTTAATTTTATTATAAAATAAAAATTACTTTTAAAAATTAAATTATTTAATTATAATTATTAATTTTAAAATTTTTATTTTTAAAAAATTTATTTATTTTTTATATTTTTAAAATTATAATTTAATTAAAAAAAAACTTTATTTTTTATTATTTTAAAATTTTTTAATTTTTTTTTAAACTTCTTTTATAACCTTAGTCACTTTCATTTACGGAAAATCGTTAAGGTCAAGGTCATATGTCAGTTATTGGTGTTTTTATTCGGCAAGGTGTATCTCAAAACAAAAAAAAAAATCTACCTGGACACTGTGGTAAAATCTGTAGTGATTTGAAAGACCTTTCATGTGATATTTAGTTTTTGAAGATCGGGGTTGAATTGGTTGAGTTATGCAGAAAGGCGAAAAGTGTACTTTTAACGAAATTGAAACGCTGTAGCTTCATGAACTTTGAGTCAATTATTATGATTTTTCCAGGATAAGTGATTCCGTCAAAAAATGGCTGATATTCATGTTTTTTCGGATGAGGGCTTGTATAACGAAAAATCTAGTAATTTGAAGTAAGAAAAGAAGGCGGTTATTTTGGTTGGTTCCCTAGTACGGACGTTCCTACGCAGGAAAGAGTGTCCGTTTTGAAAGGTGAATTGCGATGCGTTAAATTTGAGAGAATGAGGTGCATTTTAGGATGCAATGGTGTACACCTGGACCAATAAGCATATTGCCTTTGTTATTACGGTTTCTTCAAAACTTTATTAGGGCTTTCTGCCTCAAGCAGAAAGACCTTTTGTTGTTTGTTATGTTTTTTTTTTATTATTATTATACTTTTTTCTTCCTTTTGAGGTTCAAATTAAAACAGGTTACCGATAAGGCAGCAGCATGAAATTTAAACAGTATGCACAGACACTTTAGTGCTTTTGATTGCTGCTTTTTTTTTCTTCATGTGTTGGAATAGTTTGTGTTTGGGGATGTAATGCAAAATAATTATTTGGTAAGATGTCCGCAATAATACCTTTTATGTAACATTTTTTTATACCCCCACAAATGAAATTGGGGGGGGGGGGGGGGTATATAGGATCACCCTGTCGGTCGTCGGTCGGTCCGTCGGTCCGGCGGTTGGTCTACAAATATTTGTCCGGAGCATTTCTCCAAAACTACTGTACCTATGTTGATGAAACTTCATAGGTAGATAGACCTTGATGAGAGGAAGTGCAGTGCATAAGAACCATAACTCGCAGTATTTTGAAAGGAGTTATTGCCTTTGTCTTTTTAATCTTTTGATTTGTCCGGACCATAACTCCAATACTAAAGTAGCTAGGTTGATGAAACTTCATATGTAGATTGATCTTGATGGAGGAAGTGCAGTGCATAAGAACCATAACTCTACATGTTTTTTAAAGGAGTTATCCCCTTTGTTAATTTTTGTCTTTTGATTTTGTCGGAGCATTTCTCCAAAACTACTGTACTTATGTTGATCAAACTTCATATGTAGATAGACCTCATATGTAAATAGACCTTCATGAGAGGAAGTGCAGTGCCTAAGAACCATAACTCTGCATGTATTTTGAAAGGAGTTATTGCCCCTTTGTCTTTTTTTAATCTTTTGATTTTGTCCGGACCATAACTCCAATATAAAGTAGCTAGGTTGATGAAACTTCATATGTAGATTGATCTTGGTGAGAGGAAGTGCAGTGCACAAGAACCATAACTCTGCATGTATTTTGAAAGGAGTTATTGCCCTTTGTCATTTTTAATCTTTGATTTTGTCCGGAGCATAACTCCAATACTAAAGTAGCTAGGTTGATGAAACTTCATATGTAGATTGATCTTGATGAGAGGAAGTGCATGCATAAGAAAACCACAATGTAAATTCTTAAAGACAGGTTTTTGCAAACAATAAATATGGATGTGAACCATAATTAGACTGCATTTTTATTTTCCTCAGCTACAGATCTTGGGGGGCAAATTGTTTTCTTCTTCTTTGTGTCTGTATGTGTGTCTCTCTGTCTATCTTCTGTCTGTCAAAACTTTTTAGCATTGTCCAAAACTTTTGAACCATTGCTCACACTAACTTAAACCTGACATACATGTAGTCTTTCACTCACGCAAACTTTTGAAACTGTATTCCTACACATGACAGACTTCCGGTGGTGGGTATTGACACCTTAAGTGTATAATAATTTGTTTTGGTATGCTTATAAGCCCAAATCCTTGGTGAACATTCGTTTTATGTGTCATGTGAATACATCCTGTGTCAAAGATGGGGTGGGGGTATGAATCACCTTCAGTGATAGTTCTAGTTTTATTAGTGGGGTGTATTCTTATAGTATGACTGCACTAAATCTTATACACATATAACCAATCTATCATTCACATGTATGTAACTTCATTTGTTCCGTCGACGTTGTACACATAAGGATTCGAAACTGTTTTACCCTGACATTTATATATAAAAATAATTGCTTTTGGAAGAAGTTATTTTTGGGAAAATCATATAAGGCCCCATTTTGTATTGTGTTGTAACTTTTCAGTTTGCATATTTCTCCTTGACATATTTTTCTCGCGACGTTGATTCATTTTTGTACTATTTCACAAGTGAAATTCTTTTGTGGCTCATATGACCGAGACTCGTGCATTCTTTTCACATTCCTTTGAAACGAGCAGTCAAGATAAAATGTAATTTGATAATACACAGCGAGGGTACGTTACAGTGTCAATGTATTCATATAGTGCAAAACTTGATTGTAAATAATCCCTGGGGGCTCTGGGGTGGAAACAACATACGGATAAAGATCCTGGTATTGGTGTTACAAAACAAATCATGAAATAAATACACAGTATGCAAGGACATATATTTCAAAATGGCAGAATGTATGTACATTGTATTTACACCCAAGGATGTCAGTAAGATAGATGATAGATGATGTAAGACACTGATTAGGTCATCATCATTTCCGTTAAATGACTAAATAGTAATATTGGGAAATCATGTATTCTTTAGTGCATTGAGGTACAAAAATGAATTTATTGTTACCAGAAATTTTAAATATTTAGGTAAGCTTGTTTTTTAATATAGAAGCAACAACAATATAACCTTTTAAACCCCCCACATAGAACAAAACAATGCGTTTATTTTTATTATTTATTTTTTTACATTTTACAGATGAACTAAATTTCAAGTTGTGTTGTTATCACGAGCCAGTAAAATGTTACCCAAGATATATAATTAAATGAACAAGAAGTTTACATGAGCATGCAAATGTGTGGGTAATTTGATATTTCAATACCAGAGTAGTTCAACCCCTTTGGGCAGAGAAGCATTTACACACATAGAAAATACCCTGACGCGAAAAAATATTTATTTATATGAAGTTTTGTTTTGCAAGCGTTGCAAAAATTTACGCCTGTCATGGTAATGTTTATAAATAAAAGCATGGATTTCTGAAATATCACTAGACCTTTACAAGTATAATCATTCCAGTAATATGAGATTTTTGTTTTGCAAACGTGCACCAAACGCTACGTCAAGGAAATGTCTGACGATAGCTAGAGTTATTACTAAAGGTAACTAATACCCCCGATTCTCACCTTGTCTTTGTTAATATCTAACCATGAAAGAAGAGGACCATGGTGGCCTTAGAGTATCATTAACCTAACTAAAGCTATTCAGGTCATTTGATTTTACCGTGTAAGCTTAAGCAGCTTTGATTCAAATTCCATATAGGTACATAATTCTAAAGAATACTAGTCAATCATCATTCTGCAGACCGCAGACTTTTATTTTAGCAATGTTAGTAGAACAAATTTGTTGCCCAATGAAATTAAATCTGACTATTTGTTTGATAAAAGAATTTAAAATTTTCTATGTAGAGAAGTCTCATTTTCCAAGGGATCAACTTTATTTAAGCAATAATGGTAAAGCACTTTGGGTTGACCATTTGTACCAAATGACAAGAAGTTCTGACTTTTGGGTTGAAAGAAAAAAAGATTTTGAAATGTTCTGTATAGAGTATAAAAGGAAATGGGTCGAGCCCATTTTTCAAGTTATTAATTGTAATTTCTTATATTTTGCTAGAGCACTAAGAGGTGACCGTTTCTGTCAAATGATATAAAATTCCTTGAGGAGGAATTTAGAAATTTCTATATAGAGTATATGAGGAAATTAGCCGATCTCCTAGGGGTCTCATTTTTAAGGGATCAATTTTATTTTAGCTTATGGTAGAGACTATAATGTGACCATTTGCGCCAAATGACATTAAATTCTTACTATTCTTAGTTTTAGAGGAGAAACACTTTTAAGTTAATAAGATAAAATTATGTTGGTTGCCATGGCAACAAGAGTTCTAAAATGGATCAAATTCATTTGACATCTTTGGTGAAAGGCCTACCAAGGATATTCATGCTAAGTTTCATCAGTTTCTACCCTGTGGTTTCAGAGAACATGTCTTAAAGTAAATTGATAACGACGCATAACGATGGACGCAAGGTGACCACAAAAGCTCCCCTTGAGCTGCTGTGCTCTGGTGAGCTACGAAAGGTTATAGTGCTTCATATGACCTGATATACAATTGGAATTATGATAACGTGTCATGCAACTAATACATTAAAACCCAAATGATGCGGGTAAGTAATCAAGGAATTATGAATATAAATGATATTTGCAAAGAACAACAGCAGTTGTCCGTTAAGACAGCGCACTAGACTATTTCGAAGCTTATAATTGACGATTTACTTTAATCAAATGTTTAAGTTTAAAAAGGGTCATAATTTACTAAATTAAAATCACTTAATTCATTACAGGGGATCTTCTTCAATCTTTCAAAGAATGTTATATATCGGGATTTGTTTTTTCTTTTATTGTCCGAAGTTATAAACTTTCAAGGAATGTGGTCAAACTAATTTTCGAGCCCTACCCTCTGATGACTCTACATACATTTGAGTGAAGTAAAATTTCAAAATATGCTTTGACACATGACACCATACAAAATCGGACGATGACATAGCACATGCAAAATGAATAGCTCGAAAGATATTGGTTAAACCCTTTGGGAAAAAAAGCAGAAAGTCCTATTGGGTTTGTATGTTTATTAGGACTTTCTGCCCTTTCGGCAGAAAGTCCTATTGGGTTTGTTATGTTTATTAGGACTTTCTGCCTACTGGCAGAAAGTCCTATTGGGTTTGTACTGTTTTTTTTATTATTAGGACTTTCTGCCCTTTCGGCAGAAAGTCCTATTGGGTTTGTTAAAGTTTTTTATTATTCTTATTCTTCTTATTCTTTTTTTCTTCCTTTTGTATTTGTGTTAATTTCGATGTGTTGCAAATGGCCCAGAACAATGAAAATTTTATGGCATATATTTCAAAACCCTGAGCTTTCGAATACAATGAATTTCATATTCATATGACGTCATATAACGTCAGATTTGACGTCAGGGGAAAAAGTTTTTTACGCGGTCTACAGCCATTATTTTTGGGCCCGATTTTCATCAAAATTTCACAGAATGTGTATGTTAGGCTCTAGTTGTGCCTTCCGGTGTCCGTTTTTCAAAATTTAAAAAGGCAATGGTTCTATGGCGAGTCAAAGATTCGAACCATTGACGTCAAATTTCAAATGCTTATAAAATCGCTTCCAGATGAGCTATAAAGATGATATTTGGACAGAATATATGTCTTTAGGTTTCCTTTATATTCTCAGAAGATGAATGTCGTATGACGTCATATGACGTTATGAGGTGAAAAGTAATTTCTAAATTTTACATGTTAATTTTTATATGTTGAAAACGTCCGAGCACCTTAAATATTTAATAGCATATGCTTCAGGTACAACATTTTTCATTTCAATCATTTTCATTTGTTTATGAGGTGTTTTGACGTCAAACTTGACGTCGTCTTAAAATATTTGTACGCTGTCTACAGCCATTTTTTCTGGGCCGATTTTCACCAAAATTTCACAGAATGTGTATGTTAGGCTCTAGTTGTGCCTTCCGGTGTCCGTTTTTAAAAACCAAATTCGAAAAGGCAAAAGTTTTATGGCGAATCCAAGATTCGAACAATGACGCCAATTTCAAATGCGTATAAAATCGCTTCCAGATTGAGCTAGAAAGATGATATTTGGATGAATATTAATTCTAGGTCTTCTTTATATTCTGAACCCCAAAATGACGTCAATGACGTCATAATGCAAATAAAATTTTCGTATTAAAACTTAACGGTTTTTAAGCCCTGTAGGCTTCATTTTTAGTATGATTTGCTTAAATTTTGTCTGAAAATGCAGTATTAGATTCTATGGAGCCATGTCACTTTCGTTTCCGGAAAATCCCCAAAGGTCAAGGTCATATATCAATTATCGGCTTTTCTTCGGCCTTAAATATCTCAAAAACGGTAAATATTCTATCGAGACACTATGCGTATAATTTGTAGTGCTTAGAAAGACCTTTCAGATGATACTTAGTTTTTGATGATCGGGGTTGAATTGGTTGAGTTATGGCGTAAAAAATGAAAATTTGGTAACCCCCAGTGTGTTTAACAGTTTTATACCTCGAAAACCTTTGATTTTTCAAAATATGATGATGAATATTATTTGTAGAGCAATGTTTGGCCGTTCCTTTGATGCCTAAACTTTAATGAGAAAAAAACGAAATTCGTGTATGTAGCTTTGGTGAATTTTTCATTTTTCAGGTGTTTAAGAGCTTGTATCTCAAAAAGTATTAGTAATATTCCTAAACATAAAGCGTGTGAAATGTAGAGAATTTTCAGACGATTATTTTGGTACCTTAAGTTTTGAAATTGAACAAAGTATGAGGACGTTACATAAAAAATAAGAATTTAAACATGTAGAATTTCAGCGATTCTGCCGTGTTGTCAAAGTTCTACGGCTAATATCCAAAGCTCTTTAGAAAAAAGGCCACACCTTAAGCGCGTGAGATGTAGAGAATTTTAAGACGATAATTTTGGTGCCTAGAGTTTTAAAATTGATTAAAGTATAAGGAAGTTACATCAAAAATACGAATATAAACCCAAGTGTAAGAATTTTCGAGAAATATCCTACTAATTGAAGCATTTTCGGAAAATACCAAAGTCGTAAAAAATGTACTGTTATAGCTCCCTTGCTTGGCGCTCAGCATATAAGGGTATTTGCAGGACTGGTTAGCTCGGTATCAGGATGATGTGACTGGGTTGTGTATCATGCCACATGTCTACGGCGTGATACTGCAGTGTGGTAGTCCTATACCCGCATGAAGTAGACATCGTGACTGGCTGAATTACTGTCGGTGGGACGTTAAACCCAACAAACAAACTGATATCACATATAGCAGTGTTTACTACACCGATCCCTACACACGAGGTGTGCACACTGGCGCATGTTGACGTCTTTTGTAAACATTTATTAAAGTTGCTTAAATAATCATGTTTATAGATAAACATTTACATAAGAATGAGGAGTTTCGGAAATATTTTTTGCAAGGGACTCCTAAGGAAAGAAAAAGATGCTAAATTAAATACTAAAATACAAGTATAGTTTAATTAGGTTTAACGTCCCACCGACAGTATTTAAGTCTTTTGGAGACAATGTCTACTTGAGACAAATGTAGTGTTGTCACACTGCACAGTATCACGTCGTAGACAGTTGGCATGATACCACACCCAGTCACATTATCCGGACACCGGGCCATCAGTCCTAGAACTACCCTTATTAAGCTGAGCGCCAACCAAGGGAGCTATACCAGTACCTATGTTTACGAATTTGGTAAATACAAGATTAACGTTTTTAAACAACTTACAGATCATGTGTTATCTCGTTTGATTTGGTATTCCGGGGGTATTCCTAGCCTTGATATCTTCCGCTGACACCGACTTTTTTTAAACGATTATTTTTTACATATTTCGTTATTTCCTTAATGTCAATCAGTTGATATTTTCTGATTTCTCAACTAATTCAAACAAGATAAATAAATAAAAAAACAGCCATCACATAAATTGATTGAAATCTGAAAAAGAAATGAGCCGACGGTCAAAAAATGCGCGAAATTTATGTGTTACATCCATATTTGTAAAGCACGTGCACGTGTGTGAATACTTTAACAACACGCTGACGTAACACTTATATGGCGCCATCTTCTAATATAGCAGCATAACGTAGTAATAGGGCAGGGCAACTCTAAGTTAGTAAGTGTTAATTAAGTATAGGTTAGTATTTTTTAGTAAGCATTAAGTCCATTAAATCGGTCGCGCGGCAAAGCATTAAGTCCATTAAATCGGTCGCGCGGCTTTGCTAAAATTCGAAAAGTTCATGGTTCTTATAGCGAATTCAAGATTCGAACCAAGGTCGTAAATTTTTAAACGCTTAAAAATCGGTCCTATTTGAGATAGAAAAGTGATATTTGGTCAGTACATAGGTCTCTGGGAGTCTTAAACATTTTGTGAAAATAAACGTCATATGACGTCACGTGACGTCATTATATGATAATGTATTTCAATATTAACAAGAGTATTTCTATATGTTTGAAATTGTCGAATGGCAATAAAAATTTAATGACAAATGATTCAGACGATGAAATTTCGATTTCAATGATTTTCAGAAGCCTATGACGTCATATGACGTCACATTTGAAATTGACTACGAAAGTTTGTACACGGTCCATAGCCATTATTAATGGGCCGATTTTTATGAAATATTCACAGAATGTGTATATTACGTTTTTATTGTGTATACCGGTGTCCGTTTTTCAAAATTCGAAAAGTCCAAGTATATATGGCGGATCCAAGATTCGAACCAAGGACGTCAATTTTTAAATGCTTATAAAAACTGTCCTATTTGAGATAGAAAGTTGAAATTTTGTCAGTAAGTAGGTCTCTGAGTGTCTAACAATTATGTGAAAATAAACGTCATATGACGTCACGTGACGTCATTTTTTTATTATTATTATTCTTTTCTTCTTCCTAACTAAACGCTTATTTTCAATGTTGCAATAGTCCTAGGACGATGAAATGTTTTATGGGTTATTAGTCACGTGAGGAAATTTTGATTTCAATGATTATCAGCAGCCTATGACGTCACATGACGTCACAGCTAAAATAGTGAAAAATGGTGTTCGCGCTCTACAGCCGTCATTTATGATGGGATTTTCTTTCAAATTTTCACAGATGGTACATCTTGAAACTAAGGTGTGCATATCCTGTCAGCTAACCGAAATTCCGAAAGACCGAAGTTCTGTGGCTGAAATAATATTCGAACATAGGACCGAAAATTTCATTTAGGATTTAAGAGCTTCAGGATGAGATAGAAAGTTGAAACTTACACAGTTTGCAGTTCTGCAGAATTTCTACATATATTTTGAGTCGTGACGTCATATGACGTTATGTGACGTCATAAGCATACTTCTTAATTTTTATTTTAGGGCAATGATTTCGACATGATGCCAGTTGTTCAGAATAATGAAAATTTCAGAGTTATGACAGTAAAGTATGCGCTTTTGAACAAAAGCATCATCAGCACCCTATGACGTCATGTGACGTCATAGCTAAAATATTGAACAATGATGTTTGCGCTCTACTGCCGCCATTTATGGTCGGATTTTCTTCTAATTTTCACAGATGGTACACCTTGAAACTAAGGTGTGCATATCCTGCCAACTTACCGAAATTCCGAAAAACCGAAGTTCTGTGGCTGAAGTAAGATTCGAACATAGGTGCAAAAATTTCATTTTAGGATTGAAGAGCTTCAGGATGAGATAGAAAGTTGAAACTTATACAGTTTGCAGTTCTGCAGCATTTCTCAAATATTTTGAATCTTGACGTCAGAGGACGTCATAAGCATACCACTTTTTTTTTAAATTTGGGGCAATGATTTCGACATGATGCCAGTTGTTTAGAATAATGAAAATTTCAGAGTTATTGCAGTAAAGTATGCGCTTTTGAGCAACAGCATTTTCAGCACGCTATGGCGTCACGTGACGTCAGAGCTAAAAATATTGAAAAATGGTGTTCGCGCTCTAGAGCCGCCATTTATGATCAGATTTTCTTGAAATTGTTACAGATGGTACATCTTGAAACTAAGGTGTGAATATTTTGTCAGCTAATCTTAATTCCGAAAAACCGAAGTGTTGTGGCTGAAGTAAGATTCGAACAAAGGACCAAAAATTTCATTTTAGGGCTAAAGAACTTCGGGATGAGATAGAAAGTTGAAATTTACACAGTTTGCAGTTCTGCAGAATTTCCTAATATATTTTGAGTCGTGACGTCATATGACGTCATAAGCATACTACTACTACTGCTACTTATTTTTTTTTTCTTCGTAACTAAACGCTTATTTTTCGCGGAATATAATGTCAATTAATCAGCATGAACATGAAATACTGCCAGAGGTGAGTTATTACATGAAACTTCTATCTCCTGCTTTTTGCATTAACACGGTTGCAGAAAGTCCTATCATTCGTTTAGACGAATGACATCTAGTTATTAGGACTTTCTGCCTAAAGCAGAAAGTCCTATTGGGTTTGTTATGTTTTTTTATTAGGACTTTCTGCCTAAAGCATTGGGTTTGTTATGTTTTTTATTATTATTCTTTTCTTCTTCCTAACTAAACGTTTATTTTTATATGTTGCAATAGTCCTAGGAGGATGAAATTTTTATGGGTTATTATCACGTGAGGAAATTTTGATTTCAATGATTTTCAGCACCCTATGACGTCACGTGACGTCAGAGCTAAAACTAGTGGAAAATGGTGTTCGCGCTCTACAGCCGCCATTTATAATCAGATTTTCTCCAAATTGTTACAGATGGTACATCTTGAAACTAAGGTGTGAATATTTTGTCAGCTAACCTTAATTCCGAGAAACCGAAGTATTGTGGCTGAAGTAAGATTCGAATATAGGACCAAAAATTTCATTTTTGGATTAAAGAACTTCGGGATGAGATAGGAAGTTGAAACTTACACAGTTTGCAGTTCTGCATAATTTCTTATATATATTGATCGAGACGTCATATGACGTCATAAGCATACTACTTCTACTGCTACTTATTTTTTTTTCTTCGTAACTAAACGCTTATTTTTCGCGGAATATAATGTCAATTAATCAGCATGAACATGAAATACTTCAGCAAAATTCGAAAAGCACAAGGTTCTATGGCGAATGCAAGATTCAAACCAAGGACGTCAAATTGATAAATGCTCATAAAATCGTCCCTAAATGAGACAGAATGTTGATATTTTGTCAGTATATAGTTCTCCGATAGATTTAAATATTTTGTGAAAATCGACGTCTTGTGACGTCATATGACGTCATCAAATTTCTAATTTTTAAACACATAATTATATATATGTTAATATGGTCTAAGGACAATGAAATTTTGATGTCCTATTCTCCAAGAGATGTTATTTTGATTTCTATGATTTTCATATCTCTATGACGTCATATGACGTCACACGTGAAATAAGCTACAAAAGTTTGTACGCGGTCCAGAGCCATTATTAATGAACCGATTTTCATCAAATTTTCACAGAATGTGTATATTAATTTCTAGTTGTGCATCCCGGTGTCCGTTTTTCAAAATTCGAAAAGTCCAAGGTTCTATAGCGATTCCAAGATTCGAACCAAGGTCGTAAATTTTCAAATTCTTATAAAATCGGTCCTATTTGAGATATAAAGATGATATTGGGTCAGTATATAGGTCTCTGGGAGTCTTAAACATTTTGTGAAAATAAATGTCATATGACGTCACGTGACGTCATTATTTGATAATGAATTTTTAATTCTAACAAGATTATTTCTATATGTTAAAATATTCGAAGGGCAATTAAAATTTAATGCCGCATGCTTCAGATGCTGAAATTTCGATTTCAATGATTTTCAGAAGCCTATGACGTCATATGACGTTACATTTGAAATTGACTAAGAAAGTTTGTACACGGTCCAGAGACATTATTAATGGGCCGATTTTTATCAAATTTACACAGAATGTGTATATTAAGTTCTTATTGTGTATACCGGTGTCCGTTTTTCAAAAATTCAAAAAGTCCAAGGTTCTATAGCGAATTCAAGATTCGAACCAAGGTCGTAAATTTTTAAATGCTTATAAAATCGGTCCTATTTGAGATAAAAAAGAGATATTTGGTCAGTATATAGGTCTCTGAGAGTCTTAAACATTTTGTGAAAATAAACGTCATATGACGTCACGTGACGTCATTATATGATAATGTATTTCTAATATTAACAAGAGTATTTCTATATATTGAAATTATCGAAGGACAATGAAAATTAAATGACAAATGATTCAGATGCTGAAATTTTTATTTCAATGATTTTCAGAAGCCTATGACGTCATATGACGTCACATTTGAAATTGACTACAAAAGTTTGTACACGGTCCAGAGCCATTATTAATAGGCCGATTTTCATCAAATTTTCGCAGAATGTGTATATTACGTTTTTATTGTGTATACTGGTGTCCGTTTTTCAAAATTTGAAAAGTCCAAGCATCTATGGCGGATCCAAGATTCGAACCAAGGACGTCAATTTTTAAATGCTTATAAAAACTGTCCTATTTGAGATAGAAAGTTGAAATTTTGTCAGTAGGTCTCTCGGTGTCTAAACAAATTATGTGAAGATAAACGTCATATGACGTCGCGTGACGTCATTTGTTTATTATTATTATTCTTTTCTTCTTCCTAACTAAACGCTTATTTTAATATGTTTGCAATAGTCCTAGGACGATGAAATTTTTATGGGTTATTAGGCACGTGAGGAAATTTTGATTTCACCCCTACTGCATATATGTAGCCATATCTCAATAAATATCGATTTTTGTAAATATATGTATGAATAAGAATTATAGCTGAATAATTGACGTTTCCAAAGATATTTAGTTTATTAAAATTGGTTTACGCAATACAAAGTTATAAGCAAAAAAACTAAATGAAATGAAGCTAATTTTGCTGATAATATGCTGTTTTCTTGAGGTTTAACAGTCAATATCTCAGAAACGACTGACGATAAGTTTATACATTATGCGTATAAAATGTAGCATGTTTTAAGAGCTTTCTAACGGTACCAAGTTTATTGAAATTGGACTTCATATAAGAAAGTTACATGGAAAATAAGATATTTCATAATCATGCATCATAAAAATATGGAAAAGGTCACGCGCAGGGGTCACCAAGCTTAAATACTTGCGCAACGACTTAAAAAAAAAAAAAAAATATAAAATTGCAATTGATGGGCTTTATCTTGATTTTTTTTTTTTTTGTCGATTGTTGACTGTTTCCAAAATAAGCATTGAAGTTAATACATGTACAACGGCACAAGACAAAAATCCGTATTTGCAACACTATGTAGCTAGCGAGCAGTTTGCAAGTCTTGAAAAATTCACACGCAGCCCCACATTTTAGACCATCTAAAAACTGCATTGTATATAGATCACCGATAGATTTAAATATTTTGTGAAAATAGACGTCTTGTGACGTCATATGACGTCATCAAATTTCTAATTTTTAAACACATAATTATATATGTTAATATGGTCCAAGGACAATAAAATTTTGATGTCATATTCTCCAAGAGATGTTATTTTGATTTCTATGATTTTCATATCTCTATGACGTCATATGACGTCACATGTGAAATAAGCTACAAAAGTTTGTACGCGGTCCAGATCCATTATTAATGAACCGATTTTCATCAAATTTTCACAGAATGTGTATATTAAGTTCTAGTTGTGCATCCCGGTGTCCGTTTTTCAAAATTCGAAAAGTCCAAGGTTTCTATAAACGATTCCAAGATTCGAACCAAGGTCATAAATTTTCAAATTCTTATAAAATCGGTCCTATTTGAGATAGAAAGATGATATTAGGTCAGTATATAGGTCTCTGGGAGTCTTGAATATTTTGTGAAAATAAATGTCATATGACGTCACGTGACGTCATTATATGATAATGAATTTCTAATTCTAACAAGATCATTTCTATATGTTGAAATTGTCGAAGGGCAATGAAAATTGAATGCCGCATGCTTCAGATGCTGAAATTTCGATTTCAATGATTTTCAGAAGCCTGTGACGTCATTTGACGTCACATTTGAAATTGACTACGAAAGTTTGAACACGGTCCAGAGCCAAATCAAATTTTCACAGAATGTGTATATTAAGTCTAGTTCTGCATCTCGGTGTCCGTTTTTCAAAATTCGAAAACTCCATGGTTCTATAGCGAATTCAAGTTCGAACCAAGGTCGTACATTTTTAAATGCTTATAAATTCGGTCCTATTTGAGATAGAAAAGTGATATTTGGTCAGTTTATAGGTCTCTAAGAGTCTTAAACATTTTGTGAAAATAAACGCAATTTGACGTCACGTGACCTCATTATATGATAATAAATTTCTAATATTAACTAGGTATTTCTATATGTTGAAATTGTCGAAGGGCAATGAATATTTAATGACAAATGATTCAGACGCTGAAATTTTGATTTCAATAATTTTCAGATGCCTATGACGTCATATGACGTCACATTTGAAATTGACTACGAAAGTTTGTACACGGTCCAGAGCCATTATTAATTGGCCGATTTTCATCAAATTTTCACAGAATGTGTATATTACGTTCTTATTGTGTATACTGGTGTCCGTTTTTCAAAATTCGAAAAGTCCAAGCATCTATGGCGGATCCAAGATTCGAACCAAGGACGTCAATTTTCAAAATGCTTATAAAAACTGTCCTATTTGAGATAGAAAGTTGAAATTTTGTCAGTAAATAGGTCACTAGGTGTCTTAACAATTATGTGAAAATAAACGTCATATGACGATTTTACATATATTTATTTTTTCTTTCTTTCTTCCTAACTAAACGATTATCTTTCTATGTTGCAATAATCCTAGGACGATGAAATTTTTATGGCTTATTAGTCACATGAGGAAACTTTGATTTCTATGAATTTCATGTCTATGACGTCATATGACGTCAATATTGACATATTTATTATTATTTTTATTTTTTTTTTTTCTTCCTAACTAAACGCTTATTTTTATATGTTGCAATAGTCCTAGGACGATGAAATTTTTATGGCTTAGTAGTAACGTGAGGAAAATTTGATTTCAATGATTTTCAGCACCCTATGACGTCACATGACGTCACAGCTAAAAATAGTGAAAAATGGTGTTTGCGCTCTACAGCCGTCATTTATTGTCGGATTTTCTTTAAATTTTCACAGATGGTACATCTTGAAACTAAGGTGTGCATATCCTATCAGCTATACGAAAGACCGAAGTTCTGTGGCTGAAATAAGATTCGAACATAGGACCGAACATTTCATTTCAGGATTAAAGAGCTTCAGGATGAGATAGAAAGTTGAAACTTACACAGTTTGCAGTTCTGCAGAATTTCTACACACATTTTGAGTCGTGACGTCATATGATGTCATATGACGTCATAAGCATACTACTACTACTACTACTTTTTTTTTCTTTGTAACTAAATGGTTATTTTTCGCGGAATATAATGTCATTTGTTCAGCATGAACATGAAATACTACCAGAGGTGAGTCATTACATGAAACTTCTATCTCCTGCTTTTTGCATTAACACAGGTAGCAGAAAGTCCTATCATTATTATTCTTTTCTTCCTCAAGGATTTTCATATGTTGCAATCGTTCTAGGAGAATAAAATTTCGATGGAGTATTATTCATATACGTAGTTAAAAAATTCTATAATTTTCAAATGCCTCTGACGTCATATGACGTCACACTTGGCAATTGCTACAAAAGTTTGTACGCGGTCCAGAGCGAAAATTAATAAACCGATTTTTATCAAATTTTCACAGAATGTGTATATTAAGTTCTAGTTGTGCATCTCGGTGTCATTTTTTCAAAATTCGAAAAGCCCTAGGGTCTATGGCGAATGCAAGATTCAAACCAAGGACGTCAAATTTTTAAATTAAAACGGCCTTTGAGATAAAAAGTGATATTTGGAAAGGAATTAAAATTTTGTGAAAATAAACGTCATATGACGTCACGTGACGTCATAATATGATAATGTATTTCTAATATTAACAAGATTATTTCTATATGTTGAAACTGTCGAAGGGCAATGAAAATTTAATGACAAATGATTCAGACGATGAAATTTCGATTTCAATGATTTTCATAAGCCTATGACGTCATTTGACGTCACATTTGAAACTGACTGCGAAAGTTTGTACACGGTCCAGAGTCATTATTACAGAATGTGTATATTACGTTCTTATTGTGTATACCGGTGTCCGTTTTTCAAAATTCGAAAAGTCCAAGCATCTATGGCGGATCCAAGATTCGAACCAAGGACGTCAATTTTTAAATGCTTATAAAAACTGTCCTATTTGAGATAGAAAGTTGAAATTTTGTCAGTTAGTAGGTATCTGGGTGTCTTAACAATTTATGAAAATAAACGTCATATGACGTCATGTGACGTCATTTTACATATATTTATTATAATTATTCTTTCTTTCTTCCTAACTAAACGATTATTTTTCTATGTTGCAATAATCCTAGGACGATGATATTTTTTATGGCTGATTAGTCACGTAAGGAAATTTTGATTTCTATGAATTTCATATGTCTATGACGTCATATGACGTCACAGTTGACATATTTATTATTATTATTTATTATTCTTTTTTTCTTCCTAACTAAACGCTTATTTTTATATGTTGCAATAGTCCTAGGACGATGAAATTTTTATGGCTTATTAGTAACGTGAGGAAATTTTGATTTCAATGATTTTCAGCACCCTATGACGTCACATGGCGTCACAGCTAAAAATAGTGAAAAATGGTGTTCGCGCTCTACAGCCGTCATTTATTGTCGGATTTTCTTCCATTTTTAGCTCACCTGAGCACAACGTGCTCATGGTGAGCTTTTGTGATCGCCTTTTGTCCGTCGTCCGTCCGTCTGTGCGTGCGTGCGTCTTGCGTCAACTTTTCCTTTAAACAACTTCTCCTCCTAAACCACTGGATGGATTTTGACCAAACTTCACAGGAATCATCCTTATTATGACCTCTATCAAAGTTGTTCAAATTATTTTGATTGGGTAAATAAGTAGGTCACAGGAGCTAAAAATAGATTTTAAAAATGAAAATTTAAAAAATCTTCTCCGAAACCACAAGGCCTAGCCTTTTGATTTTTGGTATGTAGCATGATCTTATGACTCTCTACCAAGATTGTACAAATTATGACCCTGGAGTCAAAATTGGCCCCGCCCCAGGGGTCACTTGATTTAACATAGGCTAATATAGAAAAAAACTTGAAAAATCTTCTTCTCAGAAACCACAAGGCCTGGGGTTTAAATATTTGGTATGTAGCATGGTCTTATGACTCTTTACCAAGATTGTTCAAATTATGACCCTGGGGTCAAAATTTGCCCTGGCCCAGGGGTCACTTGATTTAACATAGGCTAATATAGAAAAAAAAATTGAAAAATCTTCTTCTCAGACACCACAAAGCATAGAGTTTAGATATTTGGTGTGCAGCATTGTTTAGTCGATTCTTACCAAGTTTGTTCAAATCATGACGCTGGGGTCAAAATTGGCCCCGCTCCAGGGATCACTTGATTTTACATAGACTTATATTGGAAAAAAAAATAGAAAAATCTTCAAGGTCTGGAGTTTATATATTTGGTATGTAACATGGGCTAATAGACCTCTACCAAGTAGAGTGTGGTAGTGTGTAGCATTGTCTAGTCGATTCTTACCAACCTTGTTCAAATCATGACCCTGGGGTCAAAATTGGCTCTGCCCCAGGGGTCACTTGATTTTACATAGCCTAATGATACCAGGTGAGCGATCCAGGGCCATCATGGCCCTCTTGTTTACAGATGGTACATCTTGAAACTAAGGTGTGCATATCCTGTCAGCTAACCGAAAGACCGAAGTTCTGTGGCTTAAATAAGATTCGAACATAGGACCGAACATTTCATTTTAGGATTAAAGAGCTTCAGGATGAGATAGAAAGTTGAAACTTACACAGTTTGCAGTTCTGCAGAATTTGAGTCGTGACGTCATATCATATGACGTCATAAGCATACTACTACTACTTTTTTTTTTCTTCGTAACTAAACGCTTATTTTTCGCGGAATATAATGTCAAGTGTTCAGCATGAACATGAAATACTACCAGAGGTGAGTCATTACATGAAACTTCTATCTCCTGCTTTTTGTATTAACACAGGTAGCAGAAAGTCCTATCATTCGTTTAGACGAATGACATCTAGTATTCTAGCTGTCGTTGTATTAATGAGTGTAGAATGAAAACGGGATCCACCGTGCTGAACTTACTTTTGAATCCAAATTGTGCGTCTGACGAAACACAATAATTTTCTGCCCATGATTTTAGTCTGTTATTCAAAACAACCATAAATAGTTTTGAAAAGCAACTAGTTAGAGTAATACCTCGATAATTACCTGTGTCTGACCGGTTATCTTTCTTATGTTATGGAATGATTACGCCAGTGGCCCATGACCGAGGGAATGTTTTTGATCGTAGTATATAATTAAAAGATATGTTCAGCGGTTGTATTATCTGAGGTACAGACACCTTGAAATACTCATATAAAATGTTATCCATAGATGGGGTTTTGTTGATTCCCAGATATTTATAGCTGTTAAAATTTCATCATCGGAAATAGGTATATCTAGATAGTCAAACGTAACATTGTATTCATCTGCATTATCAAATTGATCTAAAAACTCAGCAAATTCATGCTCGTCAGCTACATTGTCACTTGACGTTAAATTACTAAAATATGTTTTAAAATCATCATTTGAAATATTTTCCGATGGAAAATTCTTATTTTGAGATTTAAACATCCTCCAAAACTCTTTTGGTGATTTTTTCCTTAAATCGTTCATTTTTTCGACATCTTGCATAATTGAAACTATTTTTTGATTTCCGACACTGATATTTATAATCCTTTTTAGTCTGAAAAAGTGAGTCTCTATCCTCTGAACTACGGGAAATATTAAACTTATCAAGAGCTTCTTTATATAAAACATACTTGCGTTTGCACTCATCATCGAACCAAGCTTTATTATTACTACTCCTTTCCAACCGCACCGATTTTTTCTTAAAATATTTATCACCATGTTCACAAAGATAATTTGTGAATATTCATCGATTATTGACGAAACAGTTGACAGAAAGGGGCGGAGTTGCACGTTTAATGGCAGCTACTCGAAAAAGTCAATCTTCCAACTGAATTTCTGTTTTGTGATCATCCAGAAGCTTAATTATCAAATAATTAACATAATAACTTGTGCATAATAAGATGATCGCAACTGATTTGCTACCTCAGGTGTTGCGGAAAAACAGATTCGCCGATATCATCGGATTGAGCCGAAATATAAAATAAATGAAAGGCTTTCTAAACATACAAATTCAATTTATTTCAAGGTATTATGTATTACTTCTTTGCTATTTTTAAGTTCTTACGACATTTTAATATCGTTTATTATTTTGCACAATGTTACATCGTTCGCAGTTCGACTTTGGAGTTTCGACGTAAATTTATTTGTCTTTTTAAAAAATTACTTTAATGAAAAATATCGTCACTTGTGGAAGTATTACTCGAGGAAAATACGTAAACGTCGCGTTTTATTCTTTGCTGTAATCTTTTATTGATCTTCATTCAAACTTGTATAAAAACAACAACAACAACAACGTAATGTGCTTGCGCGTGTTTAGAATAGCAGGAGACTCCTAGAAAATATTTTTTCGGCCGTTGGCTGTTTTGTTTTCACCTGAATTTCCTGTCTAATCTTAAAGGGGAAGGTCACTAAACAGCTGATGAATACTGTAAATTTTGACTGGTCGACTTAAAAATCGAAAGTATCCCTCCGGAAAAGAGATTAGCTTGTTCGCTTTGTATATGGGCAAACCAGTCTTGGAATTACAGTCAAACCTGTCTTAAGCGGTCAGTCAGGAGAACAAGAGAAAATGACCGCTTAACAGAGGTGGCCGCTACCTACCCACTGCTCAAGACTAGTTTCGGGTGGGAGAGGAGAAACAAAGAATTTTTTAAAGGTGGCCTGAACTAGTTATTATAAATACATTTAAAACATAGTTTGAGTGTCTTTTGCTTGGGTTTAAAATCCATAAACATTATTTTAGTCATATTTGGACTTTAACTATGCGACGCAATGCCGTTGACAAATGGCAAGCTATCAGTCAATTTGTCACGACTTTGGGCAAAACAGTCTTGGAATTACAGTCAAACCTGTCTTTAGCGGTCTGTCAGGAGAACAAGAGAAAATGACCGCTTAACAGAGGTAGCCGCTAAATGAATGTAAAATATGTAACAATGTGCTATACTTTGGTAATATTACGACCACTATATGCAGGCTGGTCGCCTAATACAGGTGACCGCTAATACAGGTTCAACTGTACTTCGCATGTGCCGACAGCCAAGCACACGGGATATACACCGGTGCCAATTGAAGGAATTTAGTATGCCGTGGACGGGGATCGAACGTTTATCATTACTGGTAACGTTTATGTTTTGGAGACTAAGGACGAGGTGGGTATCCAACAAGATGACAACTACCGTGAGATGATGGGATGGATCACCGACGGAGGTCTGAGGTATTTCTTTTTTTAAATATCCGTACATTAAAAAAAAGGTTAATAAATTGAAGTTACATTTAACATTTTTGTATTAATATACTTCCTATTTCTTAGCTAAGTATGAGTGCTACTTTTCAGTCTTCGAAACTTCTTATCAGTAACTACTTTTTTTTCAGATAAGTATTTATTTTACGACAATTATTGAAAATACCAAACAATAAACCAGGAGAACAGACATAAATATATACAGACTATGAAAATAAAATGATGCAAGTATTCAAATTTATTCATACATTCATTTTTAGATCAAAATAATGTAAAAGTAACAAAAAAAATTTAGTTATAGATAAAAATTGATTGTATGAAATAAATAAATTGACTTTAAGGTATGCCTACGCGAAGTTCTCAGGCGAAAATGATGCTAATTCGTATTACCGGACGGTACTGGACACGAGTGAGCAGAAAAATATCATCATCGTCGGCGCGGGCATGGCGGGCTTATCAGCAGCTTATGAACTTGCTCAAGTCGGCCATAAGGTACACTGGTTCAAACAATCTTCATTTCAATGCATATCGAAGAGAATAGATATGTGAACTCAACAATAAAACAGCTGCAAATTCCACTTTAGTTACTCCAGCCATACTTAGCGCTGAAAAAAAAAAATACTTAGAAGCGAATTTCATTTTTGTTTTTATGATAAAAACTACCCAAATTATTTCATTTCTCACATTATTAGTATTCATTGTAATAATTAATGTCAATTTAATGTAAAAAAAATCCTAAAACAAGAATAGCGGAATACGTACTGATTTTATTTCAGAATTTGATTATTACTTAGCGATAGGTATTGTTGGTAAAATTCGAGCAAGTTTGACATGTTAACCCCGTCACTAATACAGCTTTTTACTCTTTCACAGTTGCTTAAAAACAGGGCATATATACATCGTACATCTCACAATATATCGGTACATAGAATGAAATATAGTTTAGACTTTCGATGTCAAATTATTTTATGTGTAGATACTTTGTTTTAAGGTACAGTCCGGTTTATCAATATGCACATTTTGTAGAAACTTAACATTATTCTCTGTTTAAATATTGGTACAAGTTAAAAATTAAAAAGTCATAGGGCCATTCCAAATACATCACATATGTAAAATCATAATCATTTATCCATTTTCGCACTTTCACTTAGTGTTATTTCCACACCGTTCTAAGATTGTTATTACAAGTTGACAATATTTAAACACAATCTTATAATTCTAGTGAATCGTGTTACGAGGACATTCATATCGACCGATTTATATATAAATTGTAGTATAATACAATTATCAGTTTATTTATTTGTTGTTTTTGTTTTTTTTGTTTAGTGACTTCCCTATATCTGCTAAGTAATTAGGAATATGTTCAACAAATGCATCAAACAATGGACTGAATACTTAATTTCAACAGCACCTTTCCGCACAAATGTTTAAATGTACATTCAAAGCTTGCACTATCTTACCACTAAGGTATTTTAACTTAGGTAAAAAGGGACTTTTGAAGTTAAAAGCATTACGCAAGATATTCAGATTATCAAACTACAGAATAAACATTATTATAAATCAACGACTCATCTTGGAGAACTTTATTTGCTGTCTCCCAAGAATAACTTATTTGATTAGTTTTTACCCCATGTCCAAATTACAATATTTGAAAGACATGATAAGTTTATGTTGCATTTCTCATATCATCTTAAAAACAACAATCGCTCTATGCTTAATATATGGTGTATGCCTAAATGAAAGATCAAAGTAGTTTTTCAACAAATAATATTTTGTCATTCTTTTAAAATTTTTAAAATTTATTTAAGATCTTCATATGTCAATATAACTTGACTTTTTGAGTTCACCGTCGCTTCGACAGTATTTCAGTTATAAAGCGACGTCCAGCTAATTACAGGTGGAGGTAGTCTGGTACCCGACCGTACTACACATAGTACAGGTCTGGCATACGCCGTTCAATGGCTGCCTGCCGTGGGCCAACATAAGATGGCGGATCACAATGAAACAAAGAAGGAAAACAAATATATTTGGGCATATCTTTGTCGAAGATTGTGCCAAGTTAATACCGTCAAACAGATCGTTGGAACAATTCATATTTTATCAGTGGAAGTCGATTTTTTTAAGATGGTACGCCGTTTTGATAAGTGTAAATGTTACAAAAATATACGATGTATGGAAATGAGGTTTGACGAAGCAAGTCGGACGTTCACAAATCCGATATTTCATGGATTCTGGGGAATACACGTTACAGATTATAAACAGAGTTTGTCAGTCTGTGTTAGCGTAGAAGTCATTCATGTAACATAACCACGGAAATAAAACATGTGTTATCATTACCCATGATGTTAACTCGACACGTCACTTGACAGACACGTTTCAAAAAAGCACCGTTACACACGCAGGTGTAAAGACCTAAGAAAACGATTGTATAAATATATGTAGTACTCGCGCGGTATTTAAAGGCAGTTTATAAATATGACCAAAGGTTGGTGACATGAGTATGTATGCCTAGATATTGCTAAATGTGTTTTTAATATTGTCGACACATTATCCTATAATTTCAAAAGTGCTGTCGTAGATTAAGCATGTAAATAAAATTCAATATCCTACTTACACTTTCACCTAAATAAGTATTTTTGGAAAATGTATTTTTACAGATATGTATTTTTATCGTAAAAAGAGTCATACAAAATCCCAAACTACATTTCATTGGCATCATAAATTGATATTACTAGCTAAACAACTGTTAACAATAACTTAATGCCGTGTTGATTATTTTTTTATTTAAAGTTACTTATACATATCAGTGGCAGCCATCCTTTGAGCGCTTTTACACAGGTCATTCAGACAATGGTGCACAAGCTATATTTTAAACTTAAAAAATCGAAATGTCATTTGAAAAAAATATATCTTATAATACAAACGAAGATCAAAATCCCCCACAATCCATGAAATATCGGATTTGTGAATGTCCATCTTGCTTCGTCAAAACCTCACTTCCATACATCGTATATTCTTGTAACATTTACACTATCAAAACGGCGTGCCATCTTAGAAAAACGTCTCCCACTGATAAAACATGAATTGTTCCATGATCAGTTTAACGGTATCAACTTGGCACAATCTTTGACAAAGATATGCACAAATATATTTGCTTTCCTTCTATGTTTCATTGTGATCCGCCATCTTTGATTGGCCCACGGCAGGCAACCATTGAACAGCATATGCCAGACCTTTACTCTTTGTAGTAAGGTCGGGTACCAGACTAAGGTGGAGGAAGACCCCGAATGCACAGAGGCATCCAAGTAGAACCACCGACCTACCGCAAGCCAGCTGGATATGTCAATATGATATCAACTTACTATTTGTGTAATATTATACACCATTGAACAATCCATACTGAGCATTAGATGTTGATCTGCTTGCCCTACGGTCTTTTCTCTCTTCAGCAATTTATTTCTTGTATATTATTACGTAAATCAAACTACATGTGAAAAGAAAGTTGCCGAATTACACACACACGGTCGTTATTCAAACTAACATTAACTCTGTCCTATTCATTAAAATCTGTTCACACAGATATCACCCGGATGATGAAATTTTAGATCAAGACTGCAAATGAATACATTTTTAAAAACATCTTTCTTTGAAGGTGACTATATTGGAGGCCCAGTCGAGGGTGGGGGGTCGTGTGAAAACATTCCGGGAAGGCTTCCAGGACGGACTCCACTGCGAAGGTGGGTTGGAACAATTCAGATGTGTTTTTATCAAAACTACATCATGGTAGGGAATCACGTGATTTTTGTGGTAACGCGTACTCACAATATGGCAGACTGAAACCTACGATTAAGACCCAATTTCGCGTGCAAGTTAACCGCAATATAATTGTCAGTCCACGTTACCACAAAAGTTTCGTGATGCCCTGCAGTGTAAATGATCATATGTGCGTGGTTAAAACATATTTTCAATGGCACAAATTTGCTCTTTTTTAATTTTTAAATCTCGACGATTACCATTGAAGCACGAGAACTGTTGAAATCGGAATGCACAATGACGAATTTAAGGATGAGGATAGATCTGTTATCAGAATTTCGGGGATAGATATGAATTCTAAATTTATTAAATTTATTATTCAGAAGACAAGACAGTCACGACAATGATATTTCTGAGTTAAAATGTAATGTGTTTCTCCAGCTGGCGCCATGAGACTTCCTGGTAACCATTTCCTGACTTTTCACTACATTGACCTGTTTGGAATTTCCACTTGTCCCTTCCAGAATGTTAACAACAACGCGTACCTGTATCTGTACGGAGAAAAAATAAGAATGAGGGGTAAGTATTGATATACTCAACCTCAAAAATGTAGATCTATTTTAAAAATATGATGGTTCAATATTTCATATGTTTAATATGACTTGCCTGTTTAATACTTTATCATAAGTCCCATGTGCATGACATTATATATAATGTATACTTTAGTCCTTTGAAAACGTCAGTCTAATATTAGTGTTCACTACTTATTTGTGGGCTCCTTCCCACTGGGTGCGATTGTTTTTCAAAATCGTTTATGTCACTTAGTATTTGTCAAACTAATGAACATTCGAGGGGTATGTATACATAAAGTATAAAAACGTCAGCATGTTCCGATGACATAATTATATTGACTATGTATTGTCCTAAAATCAAAAAATGAAAAACAACTCCATGAATGTAAAAGAAATGTTCATTCGTACATCATAATTTGATTCACGACAATGTAGAAGCTTATTTGTATTCATTCTCTTTGGTGAAAAGCCTGAAAGACTGAACTTTTCCAAGATTGTGTGCAAATGTTTTCCTACGTTTTTGTAGGTAATATCATTAACGATCCATGTATATCATTAGAAAAGGAAAGAATACCAATACTCTAAATAATTACATGTGTGTGGGTATATAAGTATAGAGATTATACTATAGACTGGACAGAAAACAATGGGAAATGGACGGATCATTTCTTTCCCGGATGGGATGCCAATATTCCACCATCTCTGAAACAGGAGCTGCGGATTACAGGAATTCGTAAGTCATTACTCGACCGCTACAACCTGAGTTTGTAGTAAAATCATTGCTATTTCTCAGGGCTTTCACCTACATCTTAATTAACATATTATATCGTACCTTTATGCAAATAACTTTTCCATCTAATGCAATAGAAAATATATAGTTCATGTCTCTATAGATGATTGTGTAGTGCAGTGAGACTTACTAAGACAACAACTCAATATTTGGACCTCTTTTATACCTCATTAATATGACTACTTCTTTCAGGAAGCATGTGGTTCCATCACGTTTTATTCTAATAAGCTAGTTGTGGAATGCTAAAAGAAGCCCTTACCTTTTTTATTAATCCCCACCCCTAACAAAGTTGTGGGTAATATACTGGAATCAGATAGTTCGTCCGTTGATCTGTGATGGATGGTCGTTTGTCATTTAGCAACATAACGTATAATCATATTCTTGCTTGTTTTCTTTTCGTCTGCATCTCAACAGCATTAATCACAGAGTTATTGCCCTTTGTTTATTTAGTTATCTTTTGCAATAACTTGAAAACTATACAAGAGATTTAATTGAAACTCCAAAATATAGACTGAGGGCGAGTAGTTGAAAAATGCCTTGTTCAAGAACCATAACTCTACCTGATTAATATCTACCTTTAATTTATAGTGAGAAATAATCCGATGCTTCACTTAAAAGTCATCAAAAGCAAAGAGGGACGTTGATGGAATTATCACAAATATCTGGCCATGTCGCATTCAGTAATGTTTTCTTGTTTGAGTAAAAGCGGTATTTATAAGATTATTGATTAGTCTAGTGTTTCTGCCAGATTTACATGGATACTTGCAAATAAGTATTTATGGGGAAGAGATAATGGTGGTCCAGCGGTACGTACCCGACTACACATTCGAAGAAGGTTGTGGGTTCGAACTCAGGGGCAAGGCTTTTTCATCACCTTCTCAGGCGCAAAGTACTTGTTCAACACAAGAAGCGTTGAGAGGGGTTAATATAAGTTGTAAGAACTTTTTTTCCCCAAGCGACGTAAATTGATAAGTTTAAACTAAATATTCTATGTAAACTTCACCTCTCTTAAGCACCAATCATAGCATGGCAATCATATTTACAGATTCTAAAGACAAGACTCGCCACTTGAACAAATTGGCTCATCTTTTATCGAATATATATCTAGTATAATTATTTAACTAGCATAATGTCGAAGGACAAAGTTAAAGATGATAAGAAATGGCCCACGTTAAAGTTCTGGGGTTGAAATTAGTGGAAAACTGCTTCTTTTATTTTCAATTATAGTTCTTATTTTATTCCATTTGTCATCAAGTTGATCTTTATGAACACACAATGAAGCCTGTGATTGATGAACTCGGACCAGACCCAGATGAAAATCGTTGGCAAAGCTTTATACAAAAGTGGAGCAGGCTGTCTCTAGAAGAATTCTTTAGGAGCCCAGATTTCCAAGAGGAACAACATATGCTTCGCCCGTGGACTGAAGATGCAATAATAGCGTTTAAGGTGTCAAGAACATAAATAAATGATTCTCTGTAGAAATTATCCTTAATCTATTAACGTTGAAATTCTAATTTATGTTCTTGTGGCGTTTTAGAGAAATATACAATATTACTTTTTCTGAATATATACTACTCAAAGTTTGCTTAGCACCATCCGCTATTTTCCCGTAGCGTTTCATGCTTAGACAAGCGACTTTAAAGGCATGCTACATTAAATTTTACAATAAAACAAATCTTGCTTTTATGCATAAGTATTGTTTATGTACCAAACTTACTACCAGTTACAAAATATAAGCCTTTCGGATCCTCTATACTGGGAATTAATCATAATTAGAAAGTGCGAAATTTTGAGAAAACACCTTAAAATTTAAAGTCAGCTAAATTCAGACTTTTTATCTTCAAGTATTCCTGTTTTCTAAATGGAATACTTTTAAGGATATTTGTGACGATGTTGGCCTGTTCATGGTCATTTTTTCTGTATTGATCACAAGATTTAATTTCAATTTAAAAAATGCCATTTCTTGCAAAAACACACTTTTGTGAATTTGCCAACTAATGACAGGAATTGGCTAAATTGTGTAACTCATTTTTGAGTCTCTTTTCTATCATTTTGACAAAAACTATGTGTAAAAATGATGGTCAGCTAACGCTTTTCTTTCAGGTACATAGCATTACATTAAGCATGTGTTTTCATGTGACTTTATGGGAAAATAGCCGGTGGTGCTTAGCAAACTTTGAGTAGTATAATTCTTCAACGAAAAGTTTTCCTTTCTAACTTGCCTAATTCATAATGATATCAGATTTGCCATTACTGTAAGGCCCTCTTCATGAGTTATTTTCAGATCCGCCAATTAAAATTTAAAATTATATTTGAAATTGTGAAATAATTTATCATGATAAACAATCAAAATAACTAGTGTGCCGTTATGGAAGTTTTTTTTGTAAGGGCTAGGCACTTTAACGGCAAAATTAAACATGTCATTTAAAATCTAAAACTCACCGGCAGTAATCTATTTTTATTGACATAAAATGGTATTATGATTTAGGTCTCAACATATACTCCAATAACCGGAACTGACGTAGCGAGCTATCTTCGGGAGGAGCTTGGCGGATGGTGGAAAGATCCGTTGATCACAATAACAGATGGGATGGATTCCCTGCCAAAGGCTTTTGTAAAGAAGAATACGAATGGGTGGAATAAGGATGTTAACTTGTCTAAAGACATAGTATTTGGATGCGTTGTCACCAAGGTGGAAGAAGTCGAGAAAGATTGTCACCTTGTTGTCAAAGTTTCGGGTGTCAATAGGTTTTCTGGAGATGCAATGGAATATTTCGGCGATTTTGTCTTCATCACTGTTCCGTTGAACATACTGCGTCAGATTGATATCCCATCATTCAACATGAAGAAAATGAAAACAGTAAATGGAGTAAGTTATGAACCAGCCACGAGACTCCTTCTGCAGTGCAAAACGCGATTCTGGCAAAAAGATGTGGGTCAAGGGGGATTCAGCAAGACAGATATGGTAATTGGCCAACTTCACTACCCCGACTACGATGGTTCTGGTATTCCTGATGACGAAAGAGGCATTCTCATGGTGTATACCTGGGGAAAAGAAGCACTCACGTTCGGGGCAGAACCGGAAAGAATTGGACTTAGCAGCGCTCTCAATGAAATTGCTAAGATACACCCGGACATCCACAGTGAATTTGAGGTCGGCAATGTACAAGCATGGTATAGTGACCCTTTCGCCCAAGGAGGATTCGCCCTTTTGAAGCCTTTTGAGTATCTTGACGCTATGAAGACCCTCACCACCCCAACAAAGACCATCCATCTTGCTGGAGAAGCGCTGTCCTGGTCTAACGGATGGATACAGGGAGCGATCTTCTCGGGCCTGATGCAAGCCTTCTATTTGACGAGAAATTTGACGACGCAAGCAAAATAGAAAAAAAAACGCATGACGAAAACACCAGAAACTTGTCCGTGAAAATTCTTTTTACCCTAAACTGAAATGCTTTAGGGAGGATGGGGTAGACTTGTAAACTGTATTTGAGACTTACTAAGAGTACATAATCTTTTCGAAAATTACCTAGATATATGTTTGTGTATTGTAATACCAATAAAGATGTATATTTTTTAATCAACTTTGTATAATAAAAATGTAGTAAATAAAATGCCTATTTCAACTGTGTTAACCTCATTTTCAAAATAACTCCTACACAATTATCAACGTGCCGTTCACAATAAAAGTGGAGTGATTGATTCATGTGACGTATTTCTTTATCCAAACATGTATGATCCTCATTATCGTTGCCTAAATACACATCATAACTTTATATACGCCTTATTCAAAGTCATTTATTTATCCAAATAGAGTTTCGAACATTTAGTATGTCTACGCATTTATTATTGACATTTTTTGTTAAATGCTGATATGTATTATTTTTGTATAATGTTTAATTTGTTTAGATATACGCCAATAAAATTATTTTATGAAACGTGTGTATAAAATATTTTTCGCTTAACGCCTTGATTGATATATACGACTAGTACATAATGGTACATAATAGCTATGACTATTTGAGTTTACCGTCGCTTCGACAGTATTTCAGTCATAAAGCGACGTCCAGCTAATTACAGGTGGAGGAAGACCCCGAATGCACGGAAGCATCCGGGTAGAACCACCGACTTACCCAAGCCAGATGGAAGGCTTCCTCACATGTAAATCCGAATTACCCTGTCGGGATTCGAACCCACGCGGTGAGGGGCTAAGTGAGGTACATAATGGTAAGATAAACAAAATTATACACGCCGCATTTCAGTAGATATATTTGTATTAGGGCTTAGTGTATTTGACGAAGCGAAAACTCAGTTTTAAACAACATTCAGTTGAATCTCTCTCTCTCTCTGTCTTTCCCCCCCCCCCTCTCTCTCCCCCCCCCCCCCCCCTCTCTCTCTCTCTCTTTGAAAAAATATGTATGCTTATTCAAGCTGTAACTAAAGATAATGTATTTCTATTACATAGAAGTCAATGTTTTTTTATTTAAAAAGTACATTTTAATGATATACATTTAACTTTAATTCATTTGAAGCAATAAATATACATTTGAATTTTCCTTTAAATATTTTATACTCTTTCTTAATTCATATTTACTGTAAGAAAAGTATTCACGTATAAATATATAAATGGCAATCATGGATATCTAAGAGGCTATGCAAATATATATATATATTTTTATACGGAAAGAAATGTTTTGTACTGTGTTGCAATATATTGTATGGCATATATGGGGTATATATAGTGTTTGGCAATGGTAATTATCATAATTACACTCATTTTTTGCTATGATTTGTATTACTTCAAATAACGTTGCAGTTAATAGCTTATAATATATGGACCTTTTAACCTTTTAAGTCAATGTGAATCGCGAGTGGTCTGTGAAATTATATATCAGAGAGAGAGGAGAGAGAGAGAGAAAGGAAGTTCATATTATTGAAATGTTTTACAACAATCCCCAGCGTTCACAAGCTGTAATTGCTCCGCGTTTCCTAAAAACTATATTTTCACTTTTAGAACCAGTAATATTCAACCTCAAACCCCAAAGTATTACAATACCCATTCAATAAATTTAGATTAATTTGCAATTCCTCTGGAGATTTTCCTATCACAACCGTATCAGCTGCAAATAGTAACACTAATAATACGTCATCATATATTTCAATTCCAGTGTCAGTATTGCTATGTAGATATGTTTCTAAATCCTCGAGAAAATTATAAAAATTATCCCTTACAACATATCTAATTCAGTTTAAATTTCATCGCTGAAAGACCTTGAGAAATGCCTAATTTACAGGAAAGATTCTATTAGAAAAAAAATGCAAATTGTGGCTGTCTCGTTCTATATTTAGCTCAGAACAATGACAGCATGAAATTAACATACAGAGGATTTTTCAGAAGTTCATGGATTTTCATCCTATTTCCTCTACTGCTGTGTATCAATATTTATTCAGTCTATAAAAAAGTCCATGAGTTTCTGAAACACCCCATGTACACCGATACATCCGTGGTTTTACTGAACAGTGTGTTTCAGAACAACCTCCGCCCATCTTTCTCACTATTTTGACCTGTCTGAACAACTAAGACTTCCGGGCGAATATTTCATTATGTGGGCTTAATTAAACATCAAGAGGTTAATCAAACATCAATCAAACATCATTCAAGACTTTGCTAATTAGAAATTTTGAAAAATATACTTTTCCCAGCTAATGATTAACCTCGTATGCCTGCGTTTCTGTAAATACAAACAGAACATCTATATATGCTACATACAAACGTTCATAATTATTGAGAAAATGCTGAACAACAGACAAAAGAGAAACATAGCATTGAGCATAACAGTTGAGTTTCCCCACCGAAACAGATATAAGATTATACTTACCACATCACGAAGTAATTCTTTGATTTAAAATGAGTGTAAATAATTTGGAAAAAAAAATCAATGGAGTTATACGTCTGTAATTATTTACATCTTTACGGTCACCCTTTTTAAGTAATGGAATTATTATACCATTTGCCCACATGTCCGGAAAATGCCCAGATCAAGTAGTGCATTAAATGATTGACAAATATACGAAGCTAATATATTATTACTTTCTACTTTCTATGCAATATTCTTTCAATCTACAGTCCATACAATATGCTTAATGAACTTTAAGTTTCTTAATTGCCGATATTACTTCATCCTCAGATATAGCAAAATCAATTTATCGTTGATATTATCGGGGCTATTAAAATTGCGTTCTTTACGGAACGCTCCGGCATCCATATACTCACATTGGAATATATCGTTTTCCAATTGCGAGAAGTACTCAAAGAAATTATATAAAGGAATATAATTTGTATTCACTTATCATCATTTGTTAAGTACTTCCAGAAACATTTTGGCTTGTTTTGTTTTAATTTTTTAATTTCACTTAGCCTATTTAATTCGAATAATTTCTTCTTTTTAATCACCATTCTTTAAGGTTTACAGCGGATGCTGTTTTGACTGTGTACTTTGTGTTTCGAACAATGGATCGGCTATTTTCTGCACTATATCAGTAAAATTATGTACGAAATCCTCGATGGATTGTTTACAGGATACATCAATATTTGACGTTAAGGTTATACTATATAGATGCAATCCCGAAATTATTCTTCATATCTGTGTTCCACACGAATTTACTTTCCATGAATATATCATTAGGTATTTTGCAGCGGTAAATACGGTTTATATTTCTCTTATCTTAGGATGTGTTATTTTTATCTACATTATATGTGTTTAATACAAATGGTAAATTGGAAGTTGCAAAACGTCCATCGGGCGGAGTTATCATTTATGTAAAATATTTCTTGGTTTCATATTAAATGTTTATTTTTCCATAACATGATCCTCATATTTTTTTCAAACACAGTGTATATCTTTTGTTTACGAAACATTGTTCCACTGAACTCTGAAATGTTTTTTGTGTATGGTGTTTTTGTTGAATGATAATAACTATACAACTGCAAAATGACACATTTGTTCAAAATTGGAATTCACGGGTACGAAATTCTGTTGGAGCTAATCCTCATAAATGTATTAACAATTTTGATTTAGCTCATGCTTAAATATAGTTTAAATTCCGATGTATTGATTTGCTCTTAGGAGACTTCGTCAGTATTTCATTTTTGTTCTAGAAATACCCAAATTATAATGTTATTAGAATCAAATATTCCTGGTAGTAGTAGTACTTTAACAATAAACCAAATATGTTTAAATCAAAGATTATAATCGCTGACATACATAGCCCCTTTTCAATATACATGTAATTAGTAAATGTTAATGAATGCTCGATTATTAAGACAAGTTACATCAATTATGACTTGAGCATTTGAGTAATCATCATAAACAGTATGTATCTATACTCAATTTCATTTTTATTGCTGGTTCTACACAAGTCATTACACACGATACCGTGTTTATTCTAGGCCGGCAAGAGCCGGAACGGCTCTTGATACGGTCTTTAATTATTGAACAGTGCTGTGCGTTTTTCCGTGCCTGTCTTTACATGATGTAATTTTCTAAAGAAAACGAAATATTTATCACACACACACACACACACACACACACATATATATAGAGAGAGAGAGAGAGAGAGAGAGAGAGAGAGAGAGAGATGCCTCTCGTCTTTTCTCGAAACTGTCTATGATATTGATAAGGACAGATGTCATTATGTTTTCCGATATTTAAAATTTAAGTTTAACGTTTTAGGTTTTATCTGCGGAGTTTTATATTGTACTTACACAAACTCAAGTATGCACGTACTTGCTGTTTTCGTACTTACACTTTTTCTGCTAACAATAATAACAACATTTGACTATGGGAACCCAGGCTGTAAATAGATTACACCACTTTTTTCAAACTTTTGTATTACCAGTTACCTACTAGAAATGTCTTCGGTTTAGTTATATTGTAATTATGATGAGATCACTTTCACCAGCCAGTACAAAAAACAATAGGTGCAAATATCAATTATAAAGACATCTCGAAATGATGTATTTTTACATGCATCCCAACTGGCTAGAAGTACCATTCAGAGCAGCGAAACGGATATTACATTATTTTCCCGCAACGACGGAAAATCGCGCCAACAACAATAGTCCTTCGGCCCGATTCTTTGACGCTTCAAAAGTTTTCTTGTTCCTTTTAATACAATTGACAGTGATTATGTGTTTGCATACGGCAACAACTTCTTCCTGGGTCCCAGTCGGAAGAGCATATCCTAATCCGGGTGTACCACCGCGTGGGCCCAGTCAACCACAAACTTGAGCCCCGCTGTTCCTGGCAATCTAACCACACTGAATCGATTCAGTACGATAGCTGTGAAGAGTTTGAGCTCTAGCATCGCTAAATGCTGTCCGATATAACAAACCCTGGACTCGGCTCCAAACAGAATGTACAAGGAGCTGGAATGTCGTTTATTAGATGCAAGGTATCTAAATGGGCAAATAGTTCCACTGAGTTGGAGATCGATATATTTTCAATGTAAATGCTATGCTATTGGTCTGAAAAAAAAATAAACACGAATATTAAACATAAAATAGTGGTTAAAGATTCTGTATAGACTGACTACATTTTTCCACTGACAGAAGAAAGATTGTGCTTTTGCATTACTTTAGAAACCCCGTTTGATTTATAAGCTATATGAAGATTTTAACTCACAGAACAAAGATAAAAACTTGTTTTGTAAATGTTAGTGAATAGTTTTAAATCACTCAATCTCCAGTTACCCTATTTTATCTTGAAACTTCGGTTGTTTCCATGACAAGTAGTGTTTATATGCTCGTCTATGTATTTTAATATACAACAAGTATTTGTTGATAATAAGTGCTTAATTTTTATTTGTTTGTTTGTTGGGTTTAACGTCCCACCGACAGTATTTCAGTCATTTGGAGACGACGTCTACTTAAGGCAGATATAGTGCTGCCACACTGCAGTATCACGCCGTAGACATGTGGCATGATACCACAACCAGTCACATTATCCTGACACCGGACCAACCAGTCCTGCAACTACCCTTATCTGCTGAGCGCCAAGCAAGGGAGCTATAACAGTATCATTTTTATTTTTATGTCGCGGCCGGGGATCGAACCAACGACCTCCCGCTCCCGAGGCTTGATTTTTGTAGTAATTGTGTTTGTAGTTATGTTAAACTGACAACAATATGATCTTTTGTTGTTTTAATCACATGCATGTAATATACCGTTATTAAATAAATTAAAATAAAACCTCCCATTACCTGCATGCTTGGATGTTACGTCAGCAAGCAAAAATCCACCGGATTAGTCGAGTTTGTTCCAGAGCCCGCCATCAAGAACAGCTTCATGTTGCTTTATGGACTGTTTTGTGTTCAAACAGAGATCTCTAATATTTAAACTACTTACTGTTTTCTTAGAGAATGATACTTCATACGGCACAGTCATTACATCACTGTCAGTAGAAAATGGTTCATTTATGATTATACAAAATGTATTTGTACTGCCACTTAAGGGGTCACTGTCAACCAAAAGTGGGTGGGGGTTGTGAAAACATAAGTTATTTTTTACAATAAGTCATGTTTTTTCTCTCAGTAATACATAGTATACAGATTCATTTCATATAAGAGAATACAGTTTGCAAAGGGCTTTCAGATTTGGCCTCACATTCAAAGAAATTATTACTTGTCACATCTTCATCTTGCAGGCACTCAATCAACACTGTTTGCTGTCTTGGCTGAAAAACAAACACACTGCTACATAATCAATTGTCCATGTAACAATAAGAAAATATTAAAATTCAATAACCTATTAAAAAGAAAAAAAATTCCACATGTGTAAAAGAAAGGAGATATGGAGGGCAAAAAGTGCCACAAAACACGAAAATGGTGAAATATATGGATTAAGCAACAACCTTTTCGTAATCATTATACAACTATTTCTACATTGAATTAAGATAAATATGAAATAAAGGGTAACATAATAAGGCTTGAAAAAAAAAATTTAGTAGTTTCTCCTTTAGCGAGATAATGAATAACTTACTTAACTTTCTAAATATCTTTAGCCTCATAGTACACATAACTGATTGCGAACACAATTAAACCTTACCAATTATTACAAATCCTCATTCAGACCCTGGAGACGAACGATAACTGACACGCGAGTTACTGCAGGCTGATTGTTTTATCTTCATAGTCTTTCATGTGTCCTATGTGAAGGTTAAGTAATGGAGACTGTAGAACGGTTATATGATGTACAAATCATTGTCTGTGAATCATTTCATAAGTGTCCTAACAAACGCAATCAGCGGAGTAAACATCATTGTAGTAAAGCGCAGTGTCATTCATTAATACGGAGACAGTGTAAGAGACTATGATATACTGCAGGTATTTATAATGTTCTGTATAGGAAGCACGCTCGTCACGCTCGGTCCTTGTGTAAGACTTATAGTCTTTCTGTTGTGTCAAAGCACTATACAGGGGTATTAAACACCTTTGGTGATAGTTCTAGTTTCCATACCATTAAATCATTACCTCATATAGATGTTTTGATGCATTTTCAAGTACAGTAGACCCAGATCAGATAGCTTCTTACGGTAAGTCTTCTTAAAGGACATAATGGAGAAATCTCCACCTTTTTTAATACCACGGAATGTTGCATTGGGTGGTAATGCGTCTGTAGATGGGTATTGATAAAATGAATTCACACAGATACTTAAAATCAAATTCTTTATCAATATACCCATCTGTGAACAAACTGCTTTAACTTCAAATATCCGTGTTCAACAATTTGCAGTAAGTAGAAATTACTTAACGATACACGGAGGCGGTTAATGACTTGTCAATATAATCAGTCTGAAATAATCAAGATAAAAGAGATTAAGTATTTCGCGTTTGAATGATGAAGTGCATAATAGTCCCATTAAGTTAACATATTTAGTTATCTCTCATAAATGATTGACACGATGCAAATAATTTCCGCTGCTCCCGGATATTTACTTGCTCACGAACGCTCGCGCGCACACACATCGAAAGACAGCGTCATTGCGCCTCAACACAAACAAGCATCAAGAACAATATAGAAACACGAGAAGCATGAGCGCAAGGAAGACATTGGCCTTCAACCCTATATCAAAGTATATCTAGATTATTACTGGCTCTGGCAGATAGCCCCTCCCCATTAATTCTTATAGTACTTTAGCAACTTAGCCACAGGACCATCTTTTTTCACCAATATGAGTCAATTCAGGGTCTTGTTATATTTCAGTAGTAAAGAGACTCTGTTTAATTATACTGTTGACTAGACAAAACTAGTGAGCCCCGCCCCCTGCAAAAATAATATGAAAAACATCTTAATAGTTTATTTTACCTAGGTGAATTGCCAACCCTTGGTCATTTGTACAAGAAATCACAGGCCAGAAATGAATTAATAAATCTTTCTCATACTTTATGGATAAACATTCCAACCCGGATAGGATAAGCCTCGTAGGATTAATACAGTACATGTTAACAATTGTTTTCTCTGTAAATGACATGATATTTGAGTTCCTTTAAAAAGACAAGATAATAGAAAAAAATGTGTTTCTGTGAACAGGGATAAACAAATAGTGGTCACTAGATGGTATGACGAGTGCATATATACAGGGCTCACTACGTAAATAAATCAATTTCGTTGACTCGGTTGGTGGCATTTGTGGTCATTATTGTGCGGAAAAAAACAACACGTGCCTGAAAGGGGACCACCGTACTTTCGAGACAACGGACTTCATGGAACTTGTAGGAATCGAACATGGGACACAATGCTGAGGAGCGAAATAAGTTACCACTTCGCTATCAAGGCATAATTTTTGTGGTTTTGGAAATGTAAAATTACACGTACTTCATCCGTTTATCCCCTTCATTTATTTCTTATTTATACCGTATCATTTCAGTTACGGAGAACGAATATAATGATATGTTGTTTGTTAATTATTTATTTTGCATTACCTGTTTAGATCATATTTATATTATGATATGTATATGTACTGTCCTGCCATATAATAAAATAAGATTTTGTACTTCATTATTGTATTTCTGTATGTATATTTTTTACAACAAAAAATAAGCGTCAGAACCTGTCAGAGTGAACCTATGAAAATATCCATAGTTCCCAATCAGTTATTTTACTGGACGATTTTGAATGTTACACCAAGCATAAGCAGCGATGTTACTATCAGGGTTAGATGGGTGAATGAAGATATATTTCAACGTAAATAAATTATTTTGTAAGTCACAGTCATATTGCAAAAGTTTTTTTCACTTTTCCTGGCGAACTGTACGCATTGGCGGCGTATACACGCATATCCAACATAGAAAAATAGTATATTCACATTCAGTTAAGCTAAGCTACGTCCCTGTTCATCCCTACCAATCCTTCTAATAGGAAACTACAAACAAAAACTGTTATTAAAGGATTGCAAATTTTAAATCAAATAAACAAATACATTGCAAGTACATAGCGTCGTTGAGCGTCGACAAGTCAGTCGCGGTTTCAATCCACCGCCGCGACATATCAATTTTTGTGCATGGATCTTCACATGTATTTCTATTTAAACCAATTGGTTCCCCCTCTTCATCCGGGCCATTAACGTATGCAAATCCCCAGCTCAATTTGAGCGCATTTATGCAACATTCTGTGGGATAGGAGGATTGTTAAGCAGTCGGCTTGTGATTTAACATGTCACGGGACAAGAAAAATGTAAATATACTTTTTACGATCGATAAACGCAACTACTAATGCTAAAACTTTTTTTGACTTCTGTTGTTAAAACTATAAAATAATTAGGTTTGAACTTTGAGTCGTGTTTTTTTTTTATAATGTGAACATAATATTGTAACATACAAAAACTAAATCAATTATCAATAATGAGGACAATCACGGTAGCTGAGAGGTTAGAACGTCCGCATTGCAATCGGGAGGTCGTGGGTTCGATCCGCGAACGACAGAAGTCGTTAAAATGGAATCGGCATATCTCTCCTTGGTTTTCAGCAAATAAGTTAAGCTCGAGGCTTTAACTGACCATTATAAGAATAATTGGACAGGGTGTGGTATCATGCTATTTGATTACGGCTTGAACTCGCAATGATACATTACTACGTTTGCTTCATGTAGACAAAAGCAAAAATGACTGAAATACTGACGGTGGCATACATTAGTTAAATACCTTAGAATGAAAAGTAGTTATTCAAATAATAAATTAACTGTTTATTATTTTTCACGATAGATTGAATTTAACATACGTATGTTATTTTTAGCAACGTTAACTACTTTTTTATTCCAAATATATCATTATTATCACTCTAATAATTAATGTTATTATTACAACAGCGACTAGAAACACGAGTAGTTGTTGTTAAATTTATTATGAATTATTTACTTAAATATGATTCTACTGGAAGTTTGCCTCAGTGAAATAACACTGTTCCTAACATGTTCCATTAAACGGTGTAAGTAGCTAATTCAAAATTGGATTTTTATGATATTTGACGTTTAAGCTGGTAACCACTGATTTTAATTTTGGTAATAACAAATTTTAAGTAGAATATTAAAGGAAAACCCATATTTTAAGATTCAAGACAAACTTCATATCGGTGGATTGACTTTGAAAAAAAATAAAGGAAATTTTCCAGTGAACTTTTTTTTATTAAGAAAAAATATATACGAATTTCATAGATTTGGGGTAGTTTATGTTTACATTTTGGTCCTGGCACAAAAGAGATTTTATGCTTGTTTTGTATTGTTAAATGCATGTTTGACAGTATTTTCACCTTTAACTTATAGAATACATTATAATCACGATAAAATATTTTGAAAATATCCGTTTGATATGATCTAATAGTATTTAAAAATGAATCATTTTAATTTTTAATGCCTTGCTTTTATGTCAATTTCTTTTTTAACAAATTTTTCTACCACAAGCTAAATCTCTTAAACAAAACATGGTGACACTCTTTTTTCAATTTATATATCTTTAAGTTAAAGTCTAAAGTATTTGTGTGCTAAATTTTAGGAAAATCTGTCCCCTAGAAAAAAATAAACACTCAAACGCATTTAAGATACAAATCAAAATTGCTGACCAAAGTTCACTCCTAGACTGGATAAATAGTTAAATACAAGTGTCTTCCCGATTCGTCATGTTGCATATGATCGATCGAAGAAACTGTCTTTTCAAAGCAGCATGACAACATCTAATTTTTAAACTAACTCTCATTCTAAAAATACGTTATGTAAATATTAATTTATTGAAACATACAAACTGAAACAGGACTCATACTGAATTGTTACAAACCCTACTATAGAGTCGTGGTTTCCGGCCCGATTCAAATAATTAATTACTTCCTCTACTATGTGAATGATAACATTGTCGTTGTGCTGGAGTTTACTGTCGCTGAGAGGAATTTCAATCAGCTAATTAGGCTGATTAGGCTAGTACACAGATGTACCTTAGTAAAGCTACCCATCCAACGCAACTTCCTCACATAAAAAAATAAATGTCCGATAAATATTTTGAGACTCGGGCCCACAACAGTGTGAGGCTAAGTAAAAGCAAGAAGGCAACGATAACCACCCTGTTCAGTCTACTTAGGATGGCTAATGTTCGCCATTTTTGCGAAGTGTTTTGGCGAGTAAAAAGTCGACATATAATAACCATTATTTCGACCCGCTAGACCAAAAACTGGAATTTAACAGTTTATGTTTTAAGATATCGGGACGCCAATTGAAAATTCGAAATTTCGAGGTGATTTCGCCCTGCCAAGAAAAAACCTGGATTGTCATGGTGGTAAAAACCGCCTTAGTAAAATAACGTGTTACGACGCGAACATTGAAACTGAGAGAAACAGATATAAGTTATTAGCGATATCGTTACAAGTGGAGTTTACAGTATACTTGTCATTATTACTGTCAGTAATACAATCATCATTATCATACGTGTAAATGTTAATATCATAATCAAAAGACTGAAAGCGCTGGAGGACTGCAAATGAGAGAATGTTTGAGTTTCGTTTAGGTTTCAATATGAACTAATTTTGACCTCACAGCTAGGACCTACTCCAGCGTAGTAATACATCAATGTTAAAAATGATATACATGACTTCACTAACTGGTTTCAGTTTTAATTTTTTTAGCGCATGCGATATGTCGTCTAAAATTAAAACTGATAAAAAAAATGTGTGTTTGTTTGTTTACCTACCTTTTACTTCGGTTTAAAAACAATAAACAATATGTCAGTCATTTTATGATTTTTGACTACATGTACAGGAGACTGATGATGGGCTCGCTGTGATGTCACAAATGGCAAAGCTACCAGTCATATTGTCTATGTGCTAATGTGTGCTGATAGCAAAGCACAGCACCGACTTTAGTATGTCGCGGACGGTGATCGAACTAAGAAACAGGCATATTTATTATTATCACAACTGGTAACGTTTGTGTTTTGAAGACTAAGGAAGGTTTATATCCAACAAGATGACAACTACCGTGAGATGATGGAATGGATCACCCACGGAGGTCTAAGGTAAAAAATTTTTTTAAATTTCACTAAATTCAATTTATCAATATTTTCAATAACTTTTCTACGTATTTTATTTCAAAGAGCGGTTCGAAAATAAAAGTTATATTTTACATTTTTCAATTAATATACTATGCGAGTATATCCATGTCTGCTTATTTCTAAGGTAAGTATTTATTAAATGATAGCCCACGGATAAATACCACTTGCATTAGGGACACAGACAAAGATATGTAAATAAAAATATTCGTACAATCATTCAAATTATCTATTTATTCATTGTTCAAAATAATGTATGAATTCAAATAAAATAAATTTGTTTTTTGTTCATTTATTTATTCATTAAAATTTTATCTTAGGTATGCCTATGCGAAGTGCTCCGGGGATAAAGACGCCAGTTCGTATTACCAGAAGGAACTTAAAAAAAGTGAGCAGAAGCATATCATCATCGTCGGCGCGGGCATGGCAGGCTTATCATCAGCTTATGAACTTGCTCAAGTCGGCCATAAGGTATCGCTCATTCAAAGAATAGCCTTTTTTCAATCCATATCAAAGAGAATAGAACTCAACTATTATGACTGCTCCAGTCATACATGTACTTAGTACTGGGTGATACCTAAATACTAAAGGTCGAATTTCATCATTTGTGTTAAACATTTCATTTCTCGGCAACATACCATTAGCATTCAAGGTAATAATGTCAATTTAGTCATGTTTTAGTGAAACAAAAGGTTATAATATCAGTTTAGTCATGTTTTTTTTTAAACAAGAATGGCGGGTATCAGAATTGTATTGTTACTTGGCGCTAAGTATAATTTTATTATTACTTTGCGCTAAGTATTGTTGGTGGAATTCGAGCCAGCTTGACCCGTCACTAACATCATCTACTCGTTTGCAGTTATCTAAAAAACAAAGCACGTAGTACATACGTAAATAGTACATTTTACAACATTTAACAATATACAAAGATAAATTATAGTCACTTGAAAATAGTTGACATATGTAGCTAGTTTTTTTAACGTAGAATGTTTGCCAACCACAATGTATGTTATAAAGAATAATTCAAGCTATTTTTCCAGGAGAGGTTACGGTGCTATTTCCGACCCCCACAACAAATCTGGATATATGCATGGCTTTAATATAAATTGGTATTCAATGAATGTATTATCATATCTTAATCGTGTATTATAAAAAGTTAGACATTCAAAACATTACTTAACAAAAATTCTAAGTACTCCGATTTCAAACTTGCAGGACAAATCTTTTTTCCAAAACATATGCCTATTTTATAAAGGAAATTAGAATTGGCTAAATCTGTCGTCTGCTGAAATGATTTTGATGCATAATCAACCATGCGAAACCAATTTTCGCGGACAACTCCTGAAAACCGAAAAAAAATCTTTTAATTCTGACACAAGATATATACACAATACCTCGGAGTACTTACAAGTTTTGTCTAGTATATTTCAATAATCAATAAACAAAGTTTGCATAAAGTTATCAATTATTCTCTGTTTAAACATTGGCACCACATTTTCAGATGTAGCAGTCATAGTGTCGTTCTAAAGACCTTGTATACATAAAACCATCATCATTTATAGCAATTTTCGCATATTCGATACCCATTTTATATGACCATTTTCGCATATTCGATACCCATTTTATATGACCATTTTCGCATATTCGATACCCATTTTATATGACCATTTTCGCAGCCACTTAGCGCTGATGTATAAACTATTACCACTTGACTGTATTTTAATCCATTATCTTATAATGCTAGTATATGTACATTATGTTTAATACAAAGGGTAACGGCCTAATCCTACATAAATTCCAGTAAAACAAGTATTATTTTTTCTGCAACATTTTATATTTATTGATTCTAATTGATTTAGTGACTACGCTATATCTTCTAAGTAGTTAAGAACATATTCAGCAAATGCATCAAACAATGGATTTAAGATACTTAATTTGAATAGCACTTTTCACAAATTGTTTAAATGTACATTTAAAGCTTGCTCCGTCGAAATCGATAACTTTACAAATGTATGTGTTTTTGAGTAATTAGCATCATATCTAAAACTGATAGTCATTTGGTCTATATGTGTACCTGTATTAAAGTTCAAGGTGATCCTTCAATAAAGAAAATATGATCGATACTTATTATGGCAGTGCCTTAAGTATAGAGGAAAAATATGAAAATAAATTACAAGATGAATCGCAAGATTTTACTTTATTACATACTTTTTAATGACAAAGTATTTTACGTCGATTGCCTTGTCTGTTGTGTTAAGATTTTCTCTCGGTAATATCGCGTATCAAAACCTTGTTTCAAATCTACATATATACAATATAATACCTTATTACACTATTTATATAACATTGTATTACAGCGAACAAATCAAATTGAACATCAGTTCATCAGTTGTTGATCTGCCTTCTTTTTAACCAAATCATGCAACTGATAAGTGTATTTCTGCTGCAAGTCATTACTGTCAGTAAGAAACGATATTATACAGAACATGCTCTTTACCTACGACCTTTTCTCGACAATTTACTTCTTGTATATTTATACGTTAATCAAACTAACTGGAATGTATTACCGACTGTTGTTATTCAAACTAGCATGAATATTTGTATTTTGCCCTCTTCTTTTTTCTTATCTATTCCCACATGACACACCAAAGTATTAAATTATAGTTTGAGACTGCACATAACTGAAATAAAAATCTAAACATCTTATCTTTCCTTGTAGGTGACTATACTGGAGGCCCAGTCTAGGGTGGGAGGCCGTATTAAAACATTCCGGGAAGGCTTCCAGGACGGACTCCTTAGTGAAGGTGGGTTGAAATGATTCAGATATGTTTTTACCAATACGTCAAGTTCAAATTTTCAAACATATTTTCACTGGTGCAGATTTAACTTTTTAAGTCTCGACAACACAGCAATCAGCAATAAGATTAACTTTAAAGCGTAAAAACTGGTGAAATCGAAATGCACAATATCACAATTTCGAAGGTTTAAATGAAGCTTTAGCTATTATCAGCCTTTCGATAACATAGACGTATACGTTTTCTATTTTCAAATAATTAGAAGTATGCACTTCGAATCGTTATCTACTGAGATATTTCTGACCAAAATAAAAATGTAGTGTGTTCTTTTAGGTGGCGCCATGAGACTCCCCCAAAACCATTACTTGACTAAATACTATATTGATAAGTTTGAAATTGGCACGCGTCCCTTCCAGAATGTCAACAAAAAAGCGTACCTGTGTCTGTACGGAAAAAACATAAGACTGAGTGGTAGGTACTTACATGCTTAAACTCAAAAAATGTTGATCAGTTTCAAAATATTTATAATGGGGTCAGTATCGTATATGTTTCACACGTTTAATACTTTTTGAATACATTGGTCCTTGTAGACCTTTGTCGAATATGAGTGCTTACTGCTTATTTGTTGGCCCGTCCCGACTGGGAGATATAGATCTTCAAAATCTTTCATTTCTTTTCACTAAAGACTTGTCAAACTCATGAACATGCGAGAGGGAAATACGTTTAATTTTTCATACTGAGCAATACGGTATTTAGTTGTGACTTCGCATGATCTGATGACATAATTATTTTGATCTATTGTCCTGAAATCGAAAGAAGAAAAATATACCGTTTATCCTTTCTTCATGAATACTCATGTACAAATTTATAACTTGATGAATATTAATTAACTGAACTTTTTTTCTTTTTTGCCAGATTTACTGTGTAGAAACTGAGCTACAGTATCGTATGAGCAAACAGAGGAGATCCTGATCAGACAGTTCCTGTTAGATCTGGGTCTACTCTGTTTGCTCATACAATACTGTAGCTATATGTATGTATGAAGTAAAGGGTTAATGTAAATAAAATGTTATTATTATAATGTAATGTAAAAAGATGAAGAGACTTTCTTATATCTATTCTCTGTAAAAATAAAAGCCGGTATGCAATTTAGAACTTATCCAAGATATTGTCCAAATGTTCTCCTATTTTTTTTTATTATTATATCATTAATAATTATCTAAGCTTATCATTACAAAAGAATTAGAATAACAAATACTATTATTAATTACATGGTGAGAGTATATAATTCTAACACGACTTGCATCTTTATCTCTATACAGAAAGAAGGAGAAAAATTGTGTGTAAATTCGCAATAACGCACTGGAATCAGCGCTCGCGAAGCGTAATAATATCTATTCCTTACAATTACCTCCCCCGTATACTGCAGTTATGAATGAACGTAAACATCGTAGTAAAACTGACCTACTTTAAACAATATCGTTCGTCTGCATCGTAAAATGGCTGAATTACCTCACGGTGCTCATTGTGAGTTACGGGGTAGTAATGACACATGGAGAGTTGTTGATAGACAACATGACGATATCGTTCTTAAGTATGTCATTCAATCGCTACATTCCGGATTTCAAACACGAATTGTTTGAAAAAAAATACAACCTACAAAGGAAGTCTGAGTTCTTATATCAAGCCATCAGAAGAGGAAAGAAGGCGACTTAGTGAAAGACTAACCTTCAACATACCAGATCAAGCTGGAGATTCTATACGACCAAAAACATCTGCGTCAAATTCTCTTGTAGCACATTCCGGTCACCGTGACATTTCGCGTGACATTACACATGTGTCTCCAG
>CM037784.1:52624026-52674026 GCA_021229015.1 Solen grandis | reverse complement strand
ATGGCAAAGAAAAAACTTTCATCGTATTTCATATCCATTGAAAGCCAGAAGGAGCTATCAGCATATGTAAAAAGAAGGCTGACAGCTCCTTCTGGCTTTCAATGGACAAATTATACCATTCAAATTTTAGAAAATTAACATGCATCAAGTCATTAATTTAGTCAACATGAATTTTCAAGAGTACATTAATTCTCTAAAAATAAATCTAAAGAAAGCTTGTAAAGCCATTTCTATCATGCATCTTACAATATCCCTAGATATGTGTTCATGACATATAAATGCATTACCCTTTACTACCACAGATATCTGACAGACACACTACAGGCAAACTATCTACAAGAAAATCCGTTATTTCCCAGAAAGCTTTTAACTTGTTACCCACGTCTGTTACAGACAAGTGTTTTTCTGTTTATGTCCCTCCTTGAGGACTGTGAGGTAATATAGTGTTCTCAAGTCATGAGAGTATTCCTCCCTGTTTTTATTCAGCCACACAGATGCAATACACATTCAATCAATAAGGAGAAAAATCATATTTTATGGAATAACTGCTGACAGCTTTCCATCTAGGAGGGTTAATCAAATAATGAAATGAAAGCTGAGTTGAGACCCTCTGTAAAATTTAACTATAATCACTAGTCTGTATTCATATAGAAGCTGAAGACTAATTCAGGGAGCTCTCAAATGTTGATTTTGAATCAAATACCTGCCCTGTTTATAATAACAAAAGTATTTTTTTTTTTTAAAAAACCTAATTTCGAACTCTCGATACAGTACAAACCTTAATACAAAATTATATAGTTATCTGGCCTTTTTTTCTGAAGATGGGGAAGTGGCCATAATACAATATAGTATATATATTGGCCAGTAATGGAACAATTTTCCTAAGTATGGGGAAAGAAAAACGCTGGTTAATAGCAATTTTGTGGAAAACTGCATGATTTTAAAAATAAAAATTCTTAGAGAAATTGAAGACACCAACAAATGATCTCTAATAAAGAAGGGGATAAATACAATGTATTGTCAGGAAGACAGTATACTGTCACTAGTTACTTAGTTATGTGTAAAGTACAAGATGTTTATGTGTATTCAACTGTACATGTAGGTATAAATCAATATTGAGGCAAGTTATTACTGTCTGTATACATCTGAGATTATAGGGTTAAAAAGTACTCAAAATAACTTACGCATGACAAACTGTGGCAGTATAATGCCAGGAATATATTCATATATGACTCTGGAAAAATCTTTAACTTTGAAGGTATAGGCTGTTAGAGACAATACAAAATATTTGACATATCCCTGGTAGTCAATCATCATCATCATCATCATCATCATCTTCTTATTAAGTAAGTGCAGTGCAAAGTTATAAGCGAGCCCTAGTGCAATTTAAGAAAGCAACTGATATTCTTATCAGAAAGATGTAATTTCCTAATTGCTGGAAAAGTAAGACAGTCACATGTCTAGCCAGGTCTTCATTAACATCTCACTTCTAACCATTACCACCCAAAGACACTTAATGAGAGCTATCAGCTGGTAAATGACCATTACAGCCAGTATAAAACAAGATCAGCCTGCTAGTAAATTTAAATCTGATTAGGCTTTATAACTGTTTGATACATCCAAGTTTCTTGGAAATCAAGCGACATTAAGGCACAAAATGGTAAAGCTAATTATAAACCCCATTTAGAGCCTTTATATCAGATTGACAAAGGTTGAAAACAATTCTACGTTTAACCCCGATACTCAAAGACTCATCTTGACTAATTGGCAAACAGAGCAGTCCCAAAGCAGACAGCAGGAGCTCTTTGATCAGGGTCTCCTCTGTTTACTCATACAAATTTGTAGCTAAATATCTAGATAGTCTGAAAATTCCTTTGTTTAATATACCATTTAAAATTCTGTAAATTAATATTCATCAAGCCATAAATTATAAAAAGTACATGAATATTCATGAGGTAACGGGTTAACATAATAATAAACAAAGAATTGTTTTCAATACCACAAATATTTTCTAGGGTCAAACATTTTGTATAATTTGAGGTATCTGAAAAAGAATTAAGATGCCTGGTCTCCAGTCTATTAAGGAAAGGCTGTAAATTTCCTGCGTCTTGCGGAAACAATTTTGTCCTGCGGAGTGATTATGGCTTTTTTGGTTCCATTGCAGATTTGCTGATAGACCTAGAATGTATAGTATTCAAATGAGAAGGGACTTGTCTGTAAAACAGACTTGTTGAAAATGAACAATACTGATGATATAAAATATAGATCAGAAAACATTACTCAGGAGCTGATCAGGTTTTCCACAGTTCTCTACTTATCAGTTGCTTTATAGTGATAAGAAAATAAGGTTTATAGCTTTCAACCAGTGCTGACTTAAGAATTGTATGCATTTCATCAGAATACAGTTGTTCTACATTGTGTAAAACAAAGTATCTAGGGGTATAAAAATCCTCTTACCCGAATACTTTTCATGGCCAGTGAATATGATTGTAGTTCAGGTTAAGTGAAAAAAAAAAAATATTTCTTTGAATTTTTCTTGAATTTATTATTCCATATGTTAAGATGGGCATTTCTGTGATAATTTTGGAAATTTTACACCCCTGTGTATTCTATTTATTTCTAGAAGTAATATTATGCTAAAAAGCCAGGTGTTTTTACAAAAACATGATCAGCTATAAATATTATTGCTTGCAATGGGGTTATATCTAGTCTTAGAAAGGGGCAGGGTGCAACATGGTACCTGAAGGCATCGGTCCGCAGTTGGACGGGCAGAACATATGGCATGCTAGATCTAATTCAAGGCGCATTTACTCTTTTTTCTTTTGTATATATATATATACATACATATCAAAGTATCTAGGGGTATACAAAATCCTCTTACCCTAATACTTTCGATGGCCAGTGAACATGATTGTAGTTCAGGTTAACCCTTTCCCTCATAGAGGAAACCATGAAAAGACCTATGCGAACAACATAAAACCAGATCAGCCTGCGAGTAACTCACAAGCTGATAAGGTTTTATGCTGTTCACTGCTCCTCAGTGGTCTGGAAATGAGGATTTTGTAATTAAATTTGGTAAGGTTTAACTGTGGTTTTCTGCAGATCAGGCTTTATGTGATACCTATTGAGTGCGTCCAAATGAGTCTATATGAGGAAAGGGTTAAGTGAAAAACCAAAATATTTCTTTGAATTTTTCTTGAATTTATTATTCCGTATGTTAAGATGGGCATTTCAGTGATAATTTTGGAAATTTTACACCCCTGAGTATTCTATTTATTTCTAGGAGTAATATTATGCTAATATATCATATATATATAATGATTGACTTATTACATAATTATGTTGACTTTATTTTCACAATTCATTACATTTCTTTGCTTTAAGGCTGAGTACCAGTAATTATATAAAGTTTTTTTCTGACAAAGCTTATTGAAACAAGCCCCATGCTTCAAACTTCAGAATTAGTGCAGCCCTACCAGTCTTGTGCTTCCACTTCTGTTTATTTTTATCGCTGTTTTACACATGATACTAACTAGTCCTGATTAAGCTATGCTTTACTTCCATGTTCACACATTACTATTATCAAATGTCAAATGATGATATTAAATGAGATTCCATCATTGATCACAAAGCCTATCCTCAGGTTTTATGCAAGATTGCGTTTTACACATGTATCTTTAATATGCAATAATCAGAAATAACAAGAAAATGGCCTCTAAGTTTAATTATGCATCCATCTGAGAGATCTCAATATCATCTGCAAGTTATGATGCCTACAGCCTAGAGTAATTTAATTAAGTAAATGAATCAATTAAACAGGAAATTCTAAATTGAAATAGTTCAAAGAAATATGTGTAATTTACTAATTAGCATGTTTTGTGGCAAATGAAGTCTGAAATGATCCTGATTGCTATGCTTATGGCAGAAATTTAACGAGACAAATCTCAAAAGTGAACAAACCTAGATAGTATATCAAATCAGTAAAATCTATCATTTTGACTTTAGTAAATAAATATTTTTAAATAATGTTGTGGCCATTTCGTGTTTGGTTTTAGTATTTCGTTTTTGTCCATTCAAAAGGTACCCTCAGTGACTGAGTGAGCCATTGGTTACTCTAATGTCCCTGATCCTCAAGGGTTCAATTGATTATTTGCTCAAACATTTATAAGAAGGAGATTTTCAGTGAAGTCTTTCATCTCTTGCCTCTCACTGATAATGAAAGTGAGCTGAACACTGATGCATACCTTCCTAGCAGATGCTCAAATCTTAGTTTTAAACAGTAAAATAGATTTTCAGCCATGCCACATCAAAAACAATTTTGCTGCACTGGGTTGATGCAGCTAGTTTAAAACAAAATGCACATGATTTTCAGAGAGAATTTTAAATCCAAAATAGCTTTATGAAAGCCTTTCCATCAATTTTAAGATCCCTTTGATCTTACGGCAAAGCAGAGGTATGAGAGAAAGCTCATGGCTCTATTAAAAAATATTGTAAACATCAGACCATCAAAATAGCCCATCCATTGAAATTAGTAATTTATCCATCTTGTGGATTTTTTAATATTTAAAGTTTTTCACCTATAAATCAAATGAAGGAATAAAGGGATTACATGTATTGCCAATTAGTTGATGCTTATTAATTACAGTGATACTCACTGATGTAGGTAATTATACAATGATAAACTAACCATTACATATTGCACATTGAAGTCCCCCGAATGACCACACTGATCAGTGATACAATATGCTTATGAAAAAATATATGCATTGCCTCTCAAAGAATTTGCCTCTTAAAGAATAGTAAACTTAGTATAATTATGTTTCCATTACACAAAACGCAAAACAAAACAAGGAAAAAACCATGATGAAATACCAACTGCAGAGGATGGCAAGATAATATGTGAAAACCCATTTATCATGATCCCAATGGGTAAGGTTAACATAAAAAGGAATTCTCCTGGGAGAAATGAATTCTGAGAGCAGCAGGTTTGCTGTCAATCCTTTGCCAGTCCAACACCAGTCTCTACACAGTTGAACTAGTTGCCAGGCCAAACTTCAACTTCTCAGGCTCATACCTCCCAGATAACCAGGCATTAGATAAAAACATAATTCAAGTTTGACGGAAAACATCTGGTAACTATGAAACATTTATGGATTCAACCATTATTCTTTGTATATTACATGAATATGCAAATCAAGTAAAACCCAGGTCTTCTATCATTTAAGCAGAAAAATGAGGAAACGGAATTCTTTTTCCAGTTTCGTACTCTCATACAGAGTTTGAATCTAAGCTCACATACTCACTAAATGCAAGAGGAAAGTTATAAATGCGAGTTATAATTTCATGTACTCTGCCATTGTTAAAACTGACACTTGACTCTTTACAGGTAACAAATAAGAAAATTTAAAATTGCAAATTAATTTTTCATTTAGCAAGTAAACAAAAATACTACTTGCTAAAAACAGCAAGTGCAAAATCTGGCTTAATTCAAACCCTGTCATACATACATAGAAGGAAATTACAAATTCCCTGAATGTTTAGCGTTTTGTGTATTTTTGAACTTTCCGATTAGATACTTGATTGGAAAACTGTCAATGCTTCTGATAGGGTCCTTAGTCAATCATGATTTCGGGAGACTGACTCACTACTTGCAGCTGCTACATTTATTGATTAAATACACATTTTGGCGGAAATGTATGCTAAATGGAGTGGGATAAAACCTATTCTATCCATCAATAATACTAATAGTTAGTTTACATTTATCTAAAGAAATATTCAATAGAATATATCTTATTAATCACCAAGTCCGTAAGCAGTCCAGTCCCTGAATTGACAATTCTGAGAAAAGGATAGCTTTGTCACCTGAAAATCAAAAACCAACCAACAAGAATTTAAAGGTCATTTTTTCCTTCTGTAATTGGTACCATGAATGGACCTATTCACAATTTAGAAGGGACCCAAATTGATTCACAATTGCAAATTCCAATTTTTTGATAGAGGCATGGTTTAAACCCTTCCTACTCAGCTTGATTAATTTCAAAGGTGCTTCTCTTCCAGACCACAATTTCTCAGTATCTTGAAAATATAAGCCATTCCCTACCATTTGCTAAAAAATTGCAAAGTATTCTGTCAAGGCCACATTTTCTCCACACAATATTAGCAGGAACACCCCTACATCTTTTCACAATTTTGAGAAAAAGAACATATAATTTTTCACAAACTAAGGGGTATCAGACCCATTCACAATTCAAGGAAAAAATCTACGCAGGTTCTTATAATGGACCCCAATTATCAATTGTATAATGGGTCATATTTTTAAATCAATGCAATTAAAATGGTCTACATCATACCATAATTTCAAATTTTGACAAAAAAATATCAATACATGCAGAATTATTTCTTTATGTCTTAGATTTAATTATAAAAATAATCTCTCTCTCTCAGATTCTCCCTCTTTCTCTCTATCTCTCTCTCTCTCTGTTTCTTTGCTTTAACTTCTAAGCAACTGATCTGTTCTGATGTTGACCCTTGTGCCCTGAACATGTAGTTTCAGCAATCTCTCTGCTGTTTGGACTAATGCCAAACTAATCTTTTGAAGAAAATTGAATTAATTCTGACCAAGAATTTTCCATACAATTTAACTACTTCCAAACGAGTAGTTAAAAAATACATTCCTGGCATATAATTTAATTACGTCCAAATGTTCTTTAATGAGCTGTTGAAATATATTCTAAATGAAAATGTATACCCCCCAGGAATCTGTTTCACTTTCTGTTATAAATTATGAAACATTTGACATGTCCCTGGTGTAGAACTGTAGTTCTGAATCACCTTTAGTAAGTAACATTCAAATTTAATATATATTTTTTATATCCATGAAGAAATCTATTCTACTGGGAACCATCAAGTGTGTAGAGTATGGTGGAGAGGTTGGTTGAGAATTCAGTCTCTGACTGAATAAAAACTTAAAAGCATAAACAATTCTGGAGAGATCTGGAGTTAAGCTTCCTGAACAATACATCAATAAATAACGATACATGAATTAAAGTATACATTGTCATGGGATTGGTCCAAATCATTTGTTTTATGTTAACATTAAATGAGTAAGTCCTCATCTCATATATCCATGGTTTGACTTTATCCAAACCTATAATTTCCTGGCACTCATTAAATTTAATTTCATTGAATGGTCCGTTTAATGGAGCCAGATTTTTATGAGGGGCTCTTGACCTAATTTTCCCCTGATTCAGTATACATATATATTTTCCATTATATTCAGTTATTGCATTTGGTAAAATATTCCCATCTAATGTTTCCATTTTCACACATTTCTGGTGAACTCGTTTTCATCAGTAAATAACTTAATTCACACTTGTTGATCTATTTCAATAAACTTTTTTTAACATTTTCTATGCAATTTTACCCTTACTAATAACTAAAACTGGGAGAAAAAAAAATGAGGGTTTTGAGAAGGAGTGCCTTTATACTTGCAAAATCTCCCAAGACACAATTTGAAAGAACAATACACAATTCTGTTTATACTAGGATGGTATACAATAAATTTACATGTATGCCAATACAAATGTACATGACAACATCTGACAGCCTATTGATTTGAGTACATTTGTATTCTGAAAACACTGTGTTCAGATCTCAAGTTCATACAGTTACTAGTCATGCAATATGAATGCCAATATCATGGTTCTAATTATAGACCCCCAAATCTTCATAATTAATTAAGTAATCAAGGATCATCCAAGGGTGTGATTTGTTTGTTTGTTGTTGTTTTTGATAAAGTAAATGAAGAATCCATTTTTAAAATATAAAACACACACACACAGGACTTAACTATCTCACATTTAGGCCAAATGAGTGTCGTATTTCATGATTTTTACAGACATTATTTTTCCTGCATAATGCAACATGGTCAAATACTATGCAGTACATTGAGTTGGGACAGCTAGAGAGCATTATACATAAATCCATAATGGATCTATACTGTATTACAAGACTCATATTTTTATATTTATTATTTCTAACTACATGTAGCTCTATCAATGAAGCACTGCACCATCACTTTCTCCTATTTCAAACAATAAATACAATTCCTATATATATATTTAATTATAATGTAAACAGTCTATGAGAAACCCTTATTTGTGATTTGTGTAAGCAGTTAGTGGTAGCTCTGACAGGAAGACCGTTGAGAACTTGTCTGAGAGAGGTGCCAGGATGAAGTTCTGGTCTTGTTGTACATTTTTCTCACCTCAATTACATAAAGCATCAGCAACATAACTGTACAAGTTAGTAAGGAGAACATTTGTGACACTCACAGCTTTCAAGGAAATATCTGACAATTTTGGAAAGATTTTCAGATAATACATTTTTTTTCAAGTCAGAAGTTTCTTCCTTGGGGTCAGAGGTATTTTTGGTGTCAAATATATATATAATAATGTTGTAAAAATTAATTCCATGTAGAGGTAAGTTTCTAACAACTGTCTTCTGTCTTAATACCAGCTTCCCCCTCTCTTGACCAACCAACTGGAGGGGCAAAACAATAATACCAATTGGCAAATGATTGTTAATATTCACACAATACTGATTTATGATATTAATATGAAAAAAAGGGTGCTGATATTCATTTTCACTGTAACATACCTATGAATTGTACATATTTAATGTGTAAATGCATGCTAGTTGAATGGTGCGTACATTTGAGTAGTCATACATGTACAATGTGTTGTATTAAAAATACTGTAATAAAATCTTTAGGAACATTCACTTTATTCATAATATTATAAAATCACTTACTGTTGTTTGACTTTAAATCCCTATGTATCAATGGAATTGGAGCTTCTTCATGCAAGTAGTGCATTCCTTTTGCAATCTGCATAGCCCAGTCGACAAGAATATCCGGTTGAATTTGTCTCCCATTTAAGACACGATTTAAAGAACCACCAGCTGCGTATTCCATCACTAAACACAGATTTGGCTCTTGTAAACACACTCCACATAGTGATACTATATTCGGATGATCTAAAAGCCAAAAAAGTTTCGCCTCCTGACTAACATTGGCGATGGTTGCTCCTGGCTCATCAGGGTCTTGATGAGCAATTTTTACAGCAACTTCTTTTGACTTCCATGTCCCATGAAATACTTTGCCAAAGCCACCAACTCCAATTACTTCATTCAGCGTTAACTCTCGGAAATCAATCTGAAGTGGTATCCTCTGAATGACATCTGCTTCTTTGGTGACAAAGTTGCTGGGAAATATTCCAACCTTGTCACCAAGCTTTCCTGTCCACCATCCAACATCTCCTGATATTTTGGCTTCAGTAGACCATACTTCCACCTGCTCACCCCGTCGTAAAGTTAACTCATCCTCTCTTAATGCCTCATAATCAAATATTGCAGTGTAGAACGGCCCATCACTAACTTTACGATGGAGTGGTGGCTTGGCATATGACATGGACTTTGTTGCCATAGACATTTCAGATGAAAATGCGCAAGGCATTTATACTTACTACATGACATACAGCCATTGGATACCCCTTTTCCCAACAGAAATGATAGAATTTCTATCAGGTTTGATTCACAAACATTTGAAGCCTATTTGTCCATTTTTCAACGATTTTGACAGATCAACTGTACAGGCGATAAAACATACAACAAAAACTGCGATATTAAAGTTTAGGATCTAAAGTTTTTACATTTGTAAAATTTACAACTCTATATGACTTATAATGAATTATTTGAGTTATTAAACGCAAGCAAAGAGCGTAATTTTGCACTTGCTTTCCCATCTTTTGACACCTTTGTTTCTTCAGCAAGTATTTAGTCCGCCATATTGGTGTACTTTGACCTTGGGGCCAATCAGGGTGCGGTAAAAATTGCGTTTATTTACGGCTCCTTGATTACATAGGTAAGAAAACTAGGGAATTATATCCTCATGCTGAGCAGAGAACTAATGATTACATTAGATAGTATTGTTTTGATCTATATTAATAATGACGAATTAATGTTATAGAATCGTGCACTGACTTAAAATTCATGAAATTCCTTAGAATTCGGTTTCATTTGTGAAAATAATGTTGTTATTAAGTTATTTTCAATTTTGTTGTTGTTAAAAAAAAACCAAAATAAATATGTTGAATCTATTATAATAAAATACTTTTTGTAAAAGAACGTAATTTTAAAAAATGGTGTGATATAATTGTTCTTTTCTATTCTGCGAAATGTAAATTGAAAAACATTGAAATACTATTTATGTCACTATTCTTCACCAAATTTGATTTTCTTTCAGTCGCTATTGTATACACGTCCACGAAAATGCATAATAAAGTGCCCGGATAACAGGATTTCTGCATAGCAAGTTTGAAATGTCCTGCCACGATCGAATGGGTGTTATATACGAGTATTACTGTATCCATAGACCTATCAAACATGGTTAATAGGTATTGGAATGGAGTCGAAAGTTCGATACAAGTCCTAAAGAAGTTTATTAATTAAATAATTGCTAGAATTTATACTGAAATCGATTACTATTTTAAGAGCACACATGCAACCTCTGAATAATATTTAAATATTATTAATCAATTTAGGGTATATTTTTTCTGGGCTCTTCAATCACTAAATAATGAAACTAATATTATAAATTGAAAATAAAACATTCTCAAATTGTGTTTTCCCTAAACATATAGTATACTGCCCAGTATAAAAGCATACTGTAACGGACAAATAGACAGAATATTTAATATAATTATTACTTATGACATAATGTGTAAATTGAGGGGAAGGACAACGTCAAGCGTGTTTAATCAAACTGAGATTATGATATAACACCTAATGCCTCTGCTGTTTAAATATTTTTATGAATACGAGGCCTGAAAAAAAAATGATTTAATTATGTCTATGTAATTAGGTGGTCAGTTGCTTTCTGAATTTGGCTGTACTTGCTTCAGAGAACCAAGTCTTCGGCATATTGTTAAACGTTCATTTCCTTTGCCAGGTCGTTGATGAAGACCAGAGAAAGTGTTGGAAAGATTTTCTTCCACCATTTGGACCACCATGTCGTGGAACTCTTGACATCAGTCTTGATTAACTCTTGCTCTCCTGTTTTACATATGACAACAGTTGCAACTCGATCCATACCACCTATTGTTCTTGGGGGTGTTTCAATCTCGGCTTGCGAGTTGTATATGATGTCACATGGCAAATCTATGGTGGCATTAAGGGGACATGGAATATAACCACTACGTTCGCATGAAGTTATATTTTGCACGCAACAGTTATCGCATCCACACTCGATTAAAAATATCTCCGATGTCTTTTCTATGTCAACGTACTACGTAAAACCCATTTTATATAACAGATAATTATACTTTGCAAATATATTTTTTTATTTTTTATGCTTAAATTCAATGTATAAGGCTGAAAATGTTTAAAATCCATGTACTTTCAGGCATTATTACATGTATAGCTCGTTCTGTTTACTGTATATAACTTTAGAAACACTATACTTCCTTTCTCTCATAGTTTGATATCCTTCAACTTATTTTTCTTACAGTTTGCTATGTTTAATTACTTGATTTTTTGAGTGGCACGTTTGCTTAAGAACCAGCTTAATGTACTATTTATTTTTTAGGTAACTACAATGATTTTGTATGTATGAGAGTCCGTTCGGCATTCGGAACCACGTGTCCACCATCGAGAGAATGTAAATTCTTATAATTTGTTCAATTATAAAATACATCTTTCTGCGCTAATTGCACAATGCGAAAGGGGAAGTGAAAGAAGATAACAGAGAGAGACTAACGAAAGTAACAATGGGTTAAGGTTCGCTTTGTTTAAATAGATATGGTATTAGATGGAGTAAAATTATAGGAATCCAGTCTGTTGTGTTGCGAGAATGGAAAAAAAATCCTCACCGGGAAGCTAATAATGCTGTAATTACTGTCCAAGTTGCGTAAATGTCTTGCTTTTACTCAGGATGGTGACCATGGTTGCCCCACCCCCACCCCCACCAATACCCAATGCCCGTTTGTGGTTGTAGAAGTCCAGGGGTTTTCGGAGAGACACATGTATGTACACAAAACTTAAAGCAAGCGCACTTAGCAAGCGCACTTCAGGTGTATTAAGACTGTAAATGGTAAATCTGTTCCCACTTTTATAGCATTTTGATGTCCACAACAGTTTTCAATAAAGTTGTGACTCTACTTGTTTATGATTAATAGAACCCGTGTTGTATATAAGCTATCTATGTTTCATATTTTTATCACTATAAATTAGCAATGTAAGTTTTATGAGTTTTTTTTTGTAGTAGACTAGTTCTCAAAAAGACATGGGTCATTTGTTTTTCAAAAAGCTATGTGAAATCGAGTATTATAACAGCTGCTACTTAATATAAAAGTATGTAAATATAAACTTCAATCATAAAATTGTGTGTTTTGGTATCAATGAAAGAATGACAAATGGTGAGATTATAAATTCTATTTTACAGTTTATGACATTTTACATTATTAAACCAAAGTATAGGAAGGCTGTTCCAAATTTTATAATTCTATTTACTGATTGAAAAGGAACTACATTTCAAAATGGCAATATTGATAAGATTTTATCGGCATATTTGTACATTCTTTTTTTTTTCTTTACCTTTCTTTTATCATGATTTACATTGAATCCATTTAAAAATCATTATTATGCGTTTATTTCTGTTTTATTTTTATTTTCATTACTTATACAGAGTAATCAAACTTTTACAAAATAAGCATCGCAATGAATAAGTAATGAGTTATGTTTACAAACAAAGTTGCAATTACGATTATGTACGTGTTATAAATAGTTTATAACTGTGTGAATATAATATCTAATTACACCACCGCGATAAAAACAACAACAAAAACAATGTTTAATTCTCATACAGCATTAGATAAGTTATTTAAATGCTGACAAATATTGTTTGCAGAATTGTGTCATTTGAAAAAAAGTTTTATTTTTAAATTCGCTGTAAAATATTCAAGGCAAACAGAGAGAGAGAGAGAGAGAGAGAGAGAGAGAGAGAAGAAGAAGAAGAAAAGTATGGAGTTGTAGAGCAAATTATTCGGCTGAAAAATATTCCACTACAACAAATTTGCAGATCAGCCCTCTGATTAAAATAGATGTTCATTTCGCAGAAGACGAAGTAGACAGCTTTTGCCAAAAGGTCGTGAACATCAAAGTTTCTAAGCAAAAACCTGTTAAACAAAGATAGCAAACTCTTGTAACAGACCGGGGAAAATATTATTTTGTCACACGGCAGGTCACTGAATTTTGCAAACTGTCTAAAATACATGGAAAAATCACAGAGAAAAAAAATGTTATTATAGGTTTTTGTTCTAAGTTAAACGTTACGTTATGAATACGCGCCGTAATTGTGTTCTAGACAAAGAGCTCTGATAGGCACGTTGTATTTGTCACTGGAAGAGGGAAAGTAAATATTACACATTGGAAACCCTTTTTTCAATGTCTACTTTATCCGCTCAACGATTTCTGCGCAGGATCAGTACTTTGCGCTCGGAAAGATCGTGGATCGAATTCCCATACGACGAATTATGTAGCCATTGCGCTCTTATAAAATCCTTTTATTTAGGACCAGAAATAATGCCTATAAAACTAAACCTAATTCGTAATTGATGTAAAATTAAGTTTAAACATCGTGCTTTGACAACCAGATATTATGGTCCGTGGACGAATGGCTATAATCCCTTAGTGTCACTAAGCACTTTACGGTTGTGAGTTCGAGTCCCGTTATGATCACTCAGGAAGCTTTCCATGTCGATAAATGAAGAATGACGGAAATACCCGAGAAGTTCCGATTGTAAGGGCACCACCTTTAATTAAGCTGACTGAAACACAGTAACGACAACGATTAACTAAAAAAACAAGAACTCTTTAATATTAGAGTTCATTAACTTTCAGCACGCTCGTGTAACATGCTATTTATAAATAGACCTAACAACTGATTTTGCGAACGGTATTTCATAACACGACAATTTTGACTTGATTTAATTAAATCCTTTTTTAAAAATAAATAAATAAATAAATAAATAAATAAATAAAATGGAATGTTATATTTCTAAACGACTTATTTGCAAACAAGTACATTCTTTCTAGTCTTTTTAATTTTGATTTGATTGCAGCTAACTTGTTTAAAGGGACCGTTGATATGTTTTAGAACCCGCAAAATACTTAACAAACTGTCTCGAATTTAAATGATTTGTAAAAAACAGTTTTTTGTTTTAAACAATTTATCAGCATTTTTATGATTGACAAGAAAAGTAGTTATCATTTTCATTAGTAATCAGTTACTTTTGATAAAACTTAAAAGGTTCTCGCTATGCACGGGATCCAATATGTCTGCCTCCATAAGCAGATGCATTTTGAGGTCAGGGCAAAGTTTTTTGAAATACAAGCATTCTATGCTTATAGCTAACCAGCAGGTAAATAGCATTATATATTTCTTATATTTTCTGTCTTAGGAAAGGCGGAAGCTTTGATTGATTATGGGAGGAAATAGACATAATTGTGAAAAAATGCTTTGAAACGGTGGTACGGTATAATTTGTATCGTGCACAAAGTCCGAATATATTTTCTCTTTCTTGTGTGTGTCTTTTAGCCAGTATAGGAACTTAGTATGATAAACGTTATTTATATATATTCATAACAAGATTCATATTGAATCTTTCAGCAATTGCTATAACTGTGTATTACGTCTGTCAATACCCATTCCTAAAGCAATATCATCATATCACCTTAGGTAGCACTCCACACTAAAATCCAACTTTTTGTTGTCAACGTCCCACAAACAAGATGTCCAAAATTCCTGACTCCGAAATAAAAAACCTGGAAAAAAAAGACACCATTTATTGATAACATATTAGTCATTGCATTGCAAATCTGCAATTAAATTGTGACATTTACAGTGGCCAGGCAGTACAAGAAGCTGTGATTCATCCTGTTGAAGGCAAAATCTACTGTGGGCCGAGACCACAAACGCCACATTTTGTCACTCTGGCAAAAAATATCTGCAAATAGAAGGGCTTTAAACAAAGTGTTTCTGCTTTAGCAACTCCCTATACTTGCAAACTATCCCCAAAAATGTGGTGCTCACGCATGAATATTTTTGGCAATTGCTAAAAGTTTGTACCCCCTTGTAAAATGACTTGATATTTACCACCATGCAGACGAAAAGTACTGTTTACAGAAAATGGCGTCCTTGACATTCTCAAGCATGAACAAATGATTCTTGGCCCTGTTTTCAAATTTGCCAGAGTTCATATTAGAAGTCACAAGAACAAATTTGATGCTAAAAAAGTATTTAACAGACAAACAGCCATTTAAATCCAGAATATTTACCCTATTCAAGAAATCCTCCCTGGCCATTCGAAGCTGTGGCTACATTTAGTGTGGTGTGCTACCTTATGCAACCATCCTTGATCGTTAAAAAAAAAATAAATAAAAAAAAATGGTGGTTTGTTTCCCCATCACAGGTAATACCGTCACTAACAGTATTGAAACTATATTTTGACTGGGAAACACTAAACTTACATTCATTCACTTTTTCATGCATGCGCTATTAACCTGCATAGGATGAACTTAAGAAATCGCTACTTTGAACTATCGTCGAGTCATATGTTTTCACTCACATACGTTTTCGCGCAGGATTGTAATTTCCGGAATTCCTATTTACACAAGCTATGATTACGTCATTAGCATCGGTATTTTCTTTATCTGATTTGCAACTATAGACAGATCATTAAATATGTGGAAAATACAGTTGTCAAGAGTAAAAAAAGTAAAATGATTGGAGGCATAGTCTGTTTTAAACAAAAAAACTTATTACTTTTAAAGCAGTTCATTATTTACCCCCTAAAAATTTTAATGAAGGCATTTCCCTCCATATTTTTTATCGTCTGGTTACTGCAATCTGTCAAACCGGTCGTGTGATTGTCATATGGTATATTGTTGCATTCTTGGAAAGTAACAAGCTTAATTATTAGGATCATTTCTTACATGTTTTTATGCTTTTGACATACTCTAGGTGGTAGCATCAGTATTAGCTGGAAAAAATATTTCCAATCCTACGTGAATTTTTTTAATACTAATATTTACTCTGTAATGTCACTTTATCAAAACAATTTTTTTCTCCTTTTTATTTACAAAATCACGTGGTATAGCCCACTTGACATATGCCATGTTTAGAGTATATGAAATTCATTTTTCATTTGAAAGGATACCTAATATGACCTTAAACAGTGTGAATAAACTTAATATTTGTGTGATTTTACACTTTACATACAACTGAGATGATTTAAGTATTGGAAACAATATTTAACAATGCTGAACGCCAGAAAACCCCCTTATTTATACCATTGCATGTAGTTCGCGAAAACATATGACATAATACACAAGTTACCTAAGTTTGGGGTATCCCCTAAAAATGTCTGCTGCTTTGTGAAAATACGGCCTACACCTATGATATTTCGTTGAAAGAGAGCAAATACATCAAGTTGCAGCCAAGGTAGTTAAACAGTTAATTTCAATAAAAATAATATCATCCGCAACGAGCTAAATACATAAGTGCGTGAAAACCCATGACTCCGGGATACTGAAGACGTCATATATATCATATCATATATAAAGTTAACCAATTTTGTCGAAGATGTGTTTATGAAATAGCATTTTCCTGTGAAGTCTGACCTATACTTTCCGAGTTTATTTGTCAGGAAACAAAAACTTCACCAATATTAACAAGGGAAGGGTAGAAAATGATTTTTAATCTGTAAATGAGCTGCTTTAAACCCAACCACCAAAATTACTCCACTTTAAACTCAAATGCAGTGTGTTGGCTCAGCATCAGTAACTGCCACACTGAGTCACAACATGACCATGGTTTGTACCAAAAGTCAAGCTATTGATTGCCTGTGATTTAGCTAAAACTCAGCTATTTTTCAGCTCATTGTAGCAGAGATCTTCTGTGTCAGAGATTGTGAAAATCCATAGGTTACAGATGATGTGATCCATGGTTGATGTGAACCATTTATGGGAGACGATGTGAACAGAGCCTGTAAACTTTTTAGATGATCATGTGAAGCTTACATTACGATATGTGTTACAATTGTAAACCAATAAATTGATACATTTATTGGACAGGTTTTTCAATTAAAAATTCTGATATACTGGTGGGCATCGAGTAATGTCTGGTCAGGTTGATGACCTCTTCATTATGTAGATGACCTTGACCTTTTACCTACTTTTGATGGAGAAAACTGTCCATAATACCATCAGGTCTTGTTATATTTAACATATCTTGTAATTTAATGAGATATTTGTTGGTGTTTGGTTTGCATTAATTCAATGAAATAAAATATTGGAAAAGTGGTTAATAAACAATGTCATTGGTATTTAAAGAATACTGGTAGTTTTATGTAAAAAAGTGGCAATTCTATGAAATCATACAAATCTTTAATCTGTATGTAGGGCAGTAGGTAATCTTTTAATTGGCCTAAATTGATTGGCTATGTTTATACATGTACATGAGTATTGTTAAGTATTGATTAATTTTGACAGCCTTTTAACTACAGTACATGTTATTTCAGCTTGCCCATGTCAAATAACTGTAAATGAAATAATTAACATATCATAATTTTCAGAATACAATCTAAATTTTTAGAATACAAACATGCTAATAAGAGATAAGAATAGAACACAAAGTTCTGATCTCTGATGAAATGGCTCACAATTTTCTCTAAAAGGAATCACATTGTCCAGGGTACATATGTATCACAGTTCACATCATCCAAGTTCATATTGGCTGCAGTTCACATTGTCCATTATTCATCCATGGGGTTTTTTAAATTTTTTAGTGTGAATCTTATTTTTATAAATTAATCTCTCTTGACAGCCGCTGGGTTGGACCAGTACTTTCATCTAATTATTTGAAGGCCATATAAATGTGTTTTGCTTCCAACAGTATTCAAAATCACAACCTTCCAATCTGCAGTAATTTATGCTACCTCTGGATCATAACACCAGTGGGCTCAGGTCTTTGTGTCAACAAGATTTCAACTGTTGTGTACCCTTAAACAGTCTGACATATGGTGAAGCAAGATGTATAACCTATGAATTGTTAGATCTTTTTCATTAATCACACACACTCAGAATAAAACTGTGACATACACTGATGATACAGTGATTACCCCATGGTATATTTATCAAATTATGGGATTTGACTTAACTTAGTATTTTCCAATGACTGTAATGGAGTCGATAGAACATGTATCATAAGTGGCTCTTATACATGCCTTGATATATGCCTGGGTGTGAACTGTACTTACTCAGATATGTATCACCAATGCATACAATTTAACCTTTCCTCATAGAGGAAACCATGAAAAGACCTATGCGAACAGCATAAAACCAGATCAGCCTGCGAGTAACTCGCAGGCTGATCCGGTTTTATGCTGTTCGCTGCTCCTCAGTGGTCTGGAAATGAGGACTTTATAATTAAATTTGGTAAGTTTAACTGTGGTTTTCTGCAGATCAGGCTTTATGTGGTACCTATTGAATGCGTCAAATTGAGCCTATATGAGGGAAAGGGTTAAGAACTTATCATTTGCTTCCATATTTTAACTATTTCCTTTGGGTTAGCCCAGACCTCTTTATATTCGCTTAGAGTAACACTGCTCAAAATTTGGGTATTATTAAACACAACTCAAATATACTTAATATCTTTGACTGGAATAATAATGTATATTTCAGAGATTCAAAAGGGGGTCAAGAGCAGAGGGTAGCCGTTCAAATGATAAAGAGTTTTACCATGAGGAGACTGTTCCGTACTTTCCAGAAGACAGGAAAATACGAAGTCTGAGTGCCCAATATCCAGACGTTACATTCAGTAGAGATGAATTTCATTTTGTTGAAAGACTAATACCAGCCAAAACTGTCCCGTTTCCTCCAGAGCATGAACAGTACCCAACAGCTTCTGGCTGGTTTCCACCTAACCGTAAGTGCCAATGTGTTTTTTTTTTTTTATACACCCCTTTCCACCAGGATAATGCAGTATAATTTTAAAGTTTGTTTGTTTGCTTGGGTTTAAACATCCCTCCAACACTATAATTTCAGTTGTCTACATGAAACAGATTATTGCAATACCACTTAAGATCAGTGTCATGACACCACACCCAGTCACAATACTGGTAACCTGATGCTGGGCAAATCAGATCTCGAGCAACTCCTACAAGCTGAACACCAAGCAAGGGAGATAAAAATCAACTCAAGTCTTTGGTTTGTTGTGACAGGGATCGAACAGGTTACAGGGGGACAATCTAAACACAAGGCTACTGGGACTGCCAGGCTCTTTGATATGAACAATTTTGAAAAAGGAGCTAATATTAGATATAATTGATGTATAATTTATGTGTTAATTTAAGGTTCTCAGCTATGAAGATGGATCCCTTGACAGTGAAAGTAAAGAGTTCCATGGACTTTAAATGCTTAGACAAGTTATTATCAAACACTGCAACAGGGTTCCCATGGTCAGGGAAGTCAGGGAAATTTGAAGTTGGTCAGGGAAATTTGGAAATTCAGAAAAAGTCAGGGAATATTACAATCAAGGAATGTTGACCAAACAACAGAGGATTATAATAAGGAAAGGCTAAGGCAGTTTCTTCCATTTGGCTTTTTTCAGTCAGTTTGAATTGTCAGATTGGCATAATATTAAATAAGTTCCAAATAGCATAAAACTGGCACACAATCATTTCATGTTTGAAAATAAAAAATTACCTAGAAGTAACTTAGTTTTGGAAGATACATATTTGACACTGGATTTGCGCTTAATTTGGTCAGGAAATTTTAAAGGTTGGTCAGGGAAAAGACAGTAAATTTTAATTTTTCAATTTTGTGGGAACCCTGTGTAATATAGCGTGTCAAAACCATAGGTCATAGGTGAAGGTCACAAATTTTGCAGATTTCTCATCTAACTATAACCTTTCAATTTTGGAATCCCATGCTTGACACAGAAGGTGCTGAAAACCAATGGTGTTGTTCAGTTTCATTTTTTTTTTCTTTAACTTTGACAAGAGAAGCTACTACATGTATAGAGAAAATGTACCATATTTACCAGAAGGTGCCATGACCTAGACTCAAGGTCATTTGCATTAGGTAAGGTCACAAGCACTAGATTCATGCCCTTAGGAACATGTTGCCAGTACTCTTGTCCTTTGTCATATGGAATTGTTGAGCAGATATATAATTTATGAAAAACCATTATACGACAAAGAAGACTTGCATTACTTATTCTATCCATTGTTTGTGACATTTCAGAAAGCCTACAGCCAGATGAGTACCTCGTTAGACGGACAAGAAACCACATGATGCCTGTCTATATTGAAAAGTTCTTTTCCGGGAGAGTGTGCACTCGAGTCAATAAGATTGATGGGGATATATGGGTAAGTGAGCCAGTCTTCTGTTCCAAAATTTTGTATAACTTTAAGACCAACTAAATATCTTAGTATGTGTACTTTTCACTCTTTTTTTGACTTTCTGCAGTTCATTTTCTTGCAGACAGGAATTATTAATTCTATCCATAGTAACTAAACTTAAGCAGTATAAACAAGAATTGCAATTAAAAAAAATAAAATGTACAGTTTTATTTTCAAAATTATAAAAAATGCATTCTTAATTGCATTGGTTCTGTCATTTGGGGATCTTTCCTTTACATTGGATAGGAAATGAATGAATGAAATCTGGCCTCTTTGTTACAAATTGTTCATTGACATTCCTGCTGTAAAATTATCTGATTTTCTGTTCAGAAATTCAACAAGGATGTGTTAGAGTACCTGAAAGCAGAGGGAGTGACGAAGAAAGTCGAGCACCAAGTCCATGAAGTAGGAGGCTTCATCCGCTACAAGGGCAATTACCAACAGCTGATTGCGAAATTCATGACTGACAAGGGATTCTGATGCCCCACCCACACAGCATGATATGAACAACAGACCAGGGCAGACTGGATCCGAGTTTCACAGTCTTAGCTTCTATAAAGAAGTGGCATAGTCATAGATAATTTGATAACAATAGATCTGCTTGATAAAACAATAAAATAGTGAAAATTAGCTGAAAGATGTCAGCATTGTTAAAACTGTTTTTAAGTGATTTAGACACAGGTGAGAAAAGAAATGTCATATTAATTGATTTTCTTTCTAAATGAAAAGATGATAAAAAAAAAATGATGAGTGATCACTTTTAGATTTTTGACATATGTTTTTAATTATGTATGTACAATTGTAGATGAAAACCATGTAATCTGTGCTGAAAAGTTTGCCTGACATGGTCTGAACAGTAATAGCATCTCTTGAACAGTTACGTTACACTGTTTTGAAGCATAAAAAAAGGCCTGGAAATGGATGTGTTACAGTACAGAGAATTCTACTCTTTACATAAAAGTCTGAAAATAAAAAGTTATTTATTTGCATAAGTACCATTAGTTCTGTCATTACATGTATTAGAATATATTTTATTTTTTCATATTGACCCCCCCCCCCCCAAAAAAAAAAAAAATAAAAAGCAACAACAAAAAACAAAACAGGACCCACAAGTGGGTTATCTATGACCTCAAGGTCTAAATATGGCCATGATAACCAGTAAATGATTGCTAGCCATTACTATAGAAGGAAAAGAAGAGGAGAGAGAGAGAGTGATAAATTCAGTCAGATAACATAAGAAATGTGTGTATTTGGTTAAGTAATTTACACCATAAAAAATCTCAATTGCTTAATAAATAAATAATTAAAAATAATATATATAATAATACAACAACAATGCAATGAAGTTACAGATATTGATTAACTAGTTACCATGTTATTTCATTTTGCTATATGTATAGTCAATAATGTTTTTAGTATGATGGACTGAATCATACATCTCAGTAACTGTGTGAAAATATCAGTTCAACAAGTAGCTACTCAGTCTTGTTTGCTCCTGATCAGGGTCTCCTCTGTTTCCTCTTCTGTTATTGTAGTTCAGATCCTACACAGTTTGCATATATAATTTTATCATATGACATTATGCTCAAACAGCTGTTTCCGGTTTCGTATAACCATCACATATTTTCCTATATTTAACATGTACATGTAACTTTAAGGCTGAATTACATCACTCTGCCTCACACACGTGTATTCTATATGTATGCATAGTGTGTTGAACAGCTGGATTAAATATGTTTGATTCATTATTCATATGATGTTGAAAATGTATGAGAAATACAGACGTTAAATCGTTACTTTCAGTTATTATTTGAAACTATTTTCTTGGTGTAAGATTACAAAAGTAATTCCTTTAGATTTATGGACGTATTCGGTAAATGACCAGTTTGATAAATTGATTTTATATAGTAATTGGTTTGGACGATTTGGTAAAATGATATTCCTTTAGATTTATGGACGTATTCGGTAAATGCTCAGTTATTATTTTAACCGGTCGACGGCAAAATCCCCCCCCCCCCCCCCTCACCATTTACCTTCCGTTACCGTCACCCCCCCCCCCCCCCCCCCCCCAAAAAAAACATAACCGAATAAAAACGAAAAAAAAATAACATTGATATTTTCAATCAACATACCCTGAATCATTTGCAGTGTGAAAATAGATCTTTTATTATATTTCAGCATCCTGTTGGCATAATAAGGTATTTTTCTGCAATATTTACCTCTACGAAATTAATGTCTATGTTAATGATACATCCTGATTCAGCTTAAACAATCTACTTTTACACATATGTTTAGGTGTCATATACATATCAGGTACATATCAGGTAAATACTATAAAAAATCATTTTACCGAAATGGCCAAACCAATTACTACATAAATTCATTTTACCGAACTAGTCATTTATTGAAATGTCTGGCTTCCATTCGTCCACAGTCCGACCTTTCATTTGTTTGTATGTTTGTTGTTTTAATTGCGATTGCAATTAACAGTATTTATAGGTCATATGATGAAAAGAATCTGACATGAATTGTCATTTCATATCAAATTTTACTAAACTTGTTTATGAAAATGTTATTACGCTTGCCAGAGGCTTGCTTGATAACATTCATAAACTCGTTTAGTAAAACTTGATTTGAAATATATCAAATTACAATTCATGTCAAATCCTATATATACTTTTATTCCCTTCATATACATGAAGATTTCAGTGTAATACAATGTATATTCATGTACATATATACAAAATGTCATTTATAATGAGTACAACTCGTACTCATCAGATTGTCCCTGGTGGCGGAGTGGTTAGAGTATCCGCCTCAGGAGGTCCTGGATTTGAACCCTGGCCGCGACATACCAAAGTCATAAAAAATGGAACTGTTATAGCTCCCTTGCTTGGCGCTCAACATATAAGGGTTGTTGCAGGACTGTTTGGCCCGGTGTCAGGATGATGTGACTGGGTGTGGTATCATGCCACATGTCTACCGGGTGATACTGCAGTGCGGCAGCACTATATTTGTCTCAAGTACACATTGTCTCTAAATGACTGAAATACTGTTGGTGGGATGTTAAACCCAACAAACAAACATACTCATCCATTTTAGCTCACCTGAGCACTTGTGCTCATGGTGAGCTTTTGTGACCGTTTTTTGTCCCTTGTCCGTCGTGTGTCTTCGGTCGTCAATAATTGCTTGTAAACACTCTAAAGGTCACATTTTTAGCCCAATCTTCCTTAGATTTGGTCAGTGTGTTTGTCTACATGATATCTAGAATGAGTTTGAAAATGGGTCACGTGGGGTTAAAAACTAGGTCACCAGGTCAAATCTTAGAAAAACCTTGTGAACACTCTAGAGGCCACAGTTTTAGCCCAATCTTCATTAGATTTAGCATGATTGTCTTTATGATATCTTGGATGAATTGGAAAATGGGTCACATGGGGTCAAAAACTAGGTCACCATGTCAAATCTTAGAAAAACCTTGTGAACACTCTAGAGGCCACGGTTTCAGCCCAATCTTCATAAAATTTGGTCAGGATGTTTGTCTACATTATATTTTGGATGAGTTCGAAAATGGGTCATGTGGGGTCAAAACTTTGTCACCAGGTCAAATATTAATAAAACCTTGTGAACATGCTAGAGGCCACATTTTTGGCCCAATCTTCATGAAACATTTCAGGATGTTTTTATGCAGATGAGTTTGAAATTGGGTCATGTGGGGTCAAAAACTAGGTCACCAGGTCAATCCTTGGGAACACTAGAGGCCACAGTTTCAGCCTAACCTTAATGTTACTTGGTTAGAAAGTTTGTTTACATCAAATCTCGGATGAACTGGGCCACATGGGGTCAAAAAGTAGGTCACTAAGGCAAATTTTAGAAAAAATCTTGTGAACACTCTAGGGGCCTACATTTTTGTACCAGTCTTCATTAAACTTAATATGAATGATGACTGCATGAATTCCCAGTTGAGTGCAAATTCAGGTAGGATCAAAATCTAGGTCATTTAGTCAAGTATTAGAAAAAACACTTTAGATGCCACATTTTTTGTCATCATGCCTAACACAGCAATCTTACTCAGGTGAGCGACACAGGGCCCTCCTGGTCCTCTTGTTTTCATATACCAGTTTAAGTTTAGGAAATAAATATTCATCTAGTTATAAAAAGTACGTGAATATTTGTAAAGTAAAGGGTTAAAGTGCTGCTGTCACCTTGAAGGGTCAAATGTTCAGGTAGCAGTGTTCATTATCTAGGGATTGGAGGGTTGGTTGTGGTTTTGATCCTCGTTTTGTTGGTGATGGGATTGGGGTAGACATTTTTAGACCATTTCAGCTTTTCATGCGTTAAGTTCTTGTTCAGCCCAAGGGCTGTCAATAGGTTTTAATTAAAGTTTTATCCAGTTTGGGTGAAAAGAAACCTTAAAAGGCTAAGTTTTCAAAGAAGAATAATGTTTGCCAATTACGAGGGTTGATCCGCAAGTTTTGTCACTGCCTTTGTAACACATTTTGTAGTAGTATTACAACAACCAAAGTCGGTATACATATGAATGAATGCATTTATTAAAAATATCATGTAAAATTTGGTCTACGTAAACCAAAAGGTTTATAAATAACAGATAATGACATAAAGCACGTCAGCGACCAGCGCCGCACACAAACGACGTCAACGACGTTGCGTGCAAATATCACAATACCGCAACGTCACTACTCAAAATAACGTCCAGCATTTTCAATACACTACCTGTGCCTCATAACCCACTTCTGGAATACATTCGCAAACCACTCGGAATGGAGTCGTGATAGTATGCGTTTGCTCTCCGCCTGTAGTTCACGTAGGTTCTCAAACCGCTGACCCCTGAGTTCGCCCCTCAGGTAAGGAAATAGTGCAAAGTCACAGAGCTAAGTCTGGACTATATGCCGGATGGGAAAGTATCTGCATTCCGAGGACATCTATGTTCAGTCGAGTCTCGTGGGCTGTATGGCGTTGTCATGGTGAAGTATACGGAAGCGAGTCAAAACGTACCAAAACCAAAACGTACCCATGTTGTTGTTTTTTCATTTTTTTATTATAAATTTCATTATTGACTCATATAATATTTTTAGTCAGGTTATAATTAATGATTTTGTTTGAAAATCTTTTTTTTATTATTATTATTTTTTTACATGAGCGCATTTTTTAAAGTCTTTAGTTGATGTTTACTTATTTATGATCTATCAAAATATTAATATCAATATTTTCAAATAATATATTACTGATACTTTTAATTTTTGAATATTTTTTTTTATATAATTTATGTATGAAAATAAATGTGATTTTAATTAAATCTCTATAATCTGATCTCTATAATTGTTTGTTTCGGCTTAAACAAGTTTAACTGAATCAGATAACACCAATTTAGTAAAACGTGTTCACCCGTGGGATTTTATAAATCGCTGATCGCATAAATAATTTAAAGGTGTGAAAGATGGTAACCTTTATTGCCAGGTGATAATACTGTTCACCCTTCTAGTTCTGGTAAATGATAGTTTGAATAATTGAAATATTTTTCATTTTTTTATTTTGATTTTTTTTATCATTAAAACATATGGAATATTTTTGATGGCATTCATGAAATAATATAAAAACACATAACTTTATCTAATGAACATTACATTTAAATATATTAATTATACTTTAAAAACACATTTCAGTCATAAAAATAATATAACTTGGGCACGTTTTGACCAATTTGGTGGGTACATTTTGACCAACAGGTGGGTACGTTTTGACTCCATTCAGGTACGTTTTGACTCCATTTGGGTACGTTTTGACTTGGGTACTGTTTGACTTTAACTCAAGTTGACGGTCTGGCCTTTCGGTTCGGCGTGGCTGAGAATAATTCCATCCATATCGAAAAACACAATAAACGTGTTTTCCGATTGTCTTGGCTTCTTGGAGTGCCTTCTTTGGAAGAGGGATGTGTCTCGTTTCCACTGCTACTTTGCATCTTCGTCTCGGGGTCGTAGTAGAAAAGCCAAGTCTCATCTACGGTGATACCATTGCGAAGAAACTGCTCGCCCTATCGACTGTAGCGCCTTAAAAACTTCCTAGATCCTTTCACGCGTGAAACCATTTACAAGTTCCTCTGTCAGCAGTCTTGGTACCCACCTAGCGCTTACACGTCTCATCTTCAAATCTTCAGTAAGAATGCGCTGTACAGTACCGTTGTTCAGAGAGAGCACGAATGGTAACACGTCGATCTTCCTCAATAGCGTCGGAAACAATGCTGACGTTGCATCCGGTCGTGTTGCTGGTCTTTCGGTCCTCGCACGATCATCCAGTGACTCATCTCCCTCTCGAAAGCGTTCACACCATCTGTAAACAAGTCTTCTGTTTACAGAGTTTTCACCATATGTTAAGTTTTCCATTTCCATCGACTTTCCGAGCTTGTAGCTAAAATGTAATATCGCGCGTTGCGGCGTTTTGACATTTTCTTGTTTCAACGGAAATTCAATAAATGTGCGTGGAAAACGTAAACGTGCAATGACGTCATTTAAACTTTAACTGATGCTCACAATATGAAATAACGTCGCGTCAGAAAAAAATTCGTCTGCTTTCGCGCGTTTTTCTGAAAATTATGAACAATCTTAACCGAGAAACAATTTTAATTGAAAAATTGGCGTGCGGCGGTTAGCACACAGCGGGTTTATCAAAACATCGTTATGGAGCGCTATAATGGTTGAACTTATAATATTATTGCTTAACATAACTGAAATCATGTTTGTTTATCAGTATATAGCAAACATAAAACAATCTGACGTAATTTTTTTTTCGTAACCGAGGCAGTGACAAAACTTGAATTTGGTTATTCTCCTGAAATTCATTTCTATGTCATATTATCACTACTTATTGCCGTAGAGACCACGTGTGTATTTTCACATTTTTAAATTGCTGTGTCTTTCTAAAAATAACATTATTTATTTGAATATTGGTCCTTTACGTATTTCAAAAGAAACAGTTTGATTTTGACATAAAATGCTTACAAAACTGTTATCCTTCAGTTTTGATACCTGTCTTCAATTTTTTAATGTGATTCTGCCTTTACTTACTGGAGGGAACAGAATGTTGTTATTCCCCTTGAAACACTTACCCACTATTATTGAGACATCAGTCTAAAAGAACGTAACTGTAAACAGCCTGTCAAAAGTATAATTAGAAGTTATCTCCCTTTGTCGGAAGAGGAATTTACATCTATATGAAATATTCCACGCACAGACATACACACATGCTTGTTTGTTGTGTATATATCCAACGGCATATGATTGGTTTCAGTTTTGGTTTTCAATATTTCAGTTTTTCTTTCTTATTACCGGTAATTTATTTTTAAGATGAAAATTATTCACAGAATGGAAGACCGATGGATAACTAGAAACACACCCTAATGTGTAAATGAAGTGAATAATGATACCCTTGATAGTTGGAAAATCCAACATTCACGAACAGTATTTTCTTATTTGAAATCTAAATTTAATTTATGAAAGTGGCTTCTCAAAATCCTACTACAGTTATTTCTTCTATGTAGACAACTTCTTAATACATTTACCCACAATAAGTCCTTCTCAGCAATTTCTGGGTTGGACCAGTACTTTGTTGCAGGGAAAGCTAGAAGGAAACTTGTCCTACTGGTGTTAAACCCACCAGCTTCGGATCTGGAATCAATCTACATGGCACTGGAGCCTTTAATTGAGTATTTTGTTAATTAATTAATTAATTAATTAATTAATTATAAATCATTGTTTTGTACAGGGACCCCGTGATTACATGCTCTACATATATATTCCAGAACTTAACACTGAGTAGACTTGGTTTTCATAGATATAAATACCTACAAAAATATCCACATTAACAGTCATTACATAGACACGTTTTTGCCCAGGAATTATGAAGACGACCCTTAGATTAAGTTTGGATTAACTGTTTCAAACACGGCTATCTGTAGAGGATAGTTGCTAGATTATTAGGGTATCGACATTTAAATGTTTGTCTTTTAATACTGGTACATGCATACTAGTGGTAGATCTAGATTTTAGCTAGGGATTGTCAGGGGTTAAATATTAATAGGCTGCAAGGACAAGAAAGCATTATCTGGAATATGTAATACAGATCCAAGTTTATTTAAATGATTTTGCATCCATTGAAGAATGCGATCATGCATTCTTGCAACTTATACTAATCGTTCTCGACGATTTCTTGGTTTGACCAGTACTTTGAGAATGGGTCGAATGCCATAGGATATTCTTGCTGAAAAACTATCACCATCTGCAGTCGCAAACGCTACGGCTTGATCACGGAATCCAAATTTATTTGAAAAATAGCCAATTGTATTAAGTGAATTCTAAAATGTTTTGTCTCAGTTTGGTGTAGCAAAAAAAAAATAAAAAAATCCGCGCTTCACAAGCCTTATCCGACTGTTGGCCGAATGGTTAGAGCGGCCGCCCCGAAAACGGAAGATCGTTGGTTCGATCCCCGGCCGCAACACGCCAAAGTAAAAATGGCACTAGTATAGGTCCTTTGCTTGCCGCTCAGCAATTAAGGGTAGTTTCACGGCGTGATATCGCAGTGTGGCAACACTACATAGCCTCTAAATGTCTGGAACGTTAAACCTAATAAACAAACACAGAAATGGAATATTGTATTTGGCGCTCAGTGCATAAGTATAATTTTAGGACTGCTTTGCCCGGTGTCATGACGCTACTTTTGTACAGCGTGATATTGCGATGGGACAGGTCAAATGACTGATATGCTATTGGTGGGAAGTTAAACCCAAGCAAGCAATCACATGCACACGTCAGCTTTAGTTCTGATAACTGGGTATACACCTAGTTGCCGTATTTAGTTATCAGCACCTCTTATGGTCAAGTGTTTGGAATATTGGACATTATATATCAGCCCCACAACTGTCCAGCGCCAGTTAAAGTCTCAGTGACTCGGCCGGGTGATAACATGGGGTTTTCCACGCTGCTATTAACACAATATCTACCACTTGTGGTGCTTGCCCTCGTGGTGAAAAAATTGGCAGGGATTTGGTTGAGAAGATGGAAGCTGCAGAGAGCATTTAGACAATTTCCGGGTCCAAAGCCGCATTTCTTCTGGGGAAATGTCTATGAGGTAAGTTTCCCTTTCTCTCCCCCGCTCTCTTTTCAATGTGGTTCAAAATTTGGACCATGGTCCAAAATCTTCAGCGGATGCATGCTGTATTTTGATATGTCTACAGAGAGATGACTGGAATCCTGCACACACGGAATTATGTATTTTAAAGATTATCATTTCCTAATACATGTACATGTACTTATAAATCATAATTCATGTATTTCTTTTTCTATCACACTGTCTTCCTCTCTTTCTTTAATTTTACTTTGCTATATATAAAACTTATATTCTGTAACATTTCATGAGTTTATATGTTCGCTTATCTCTCCGGTTGAAACTTACTGCTGGTCCACACACTGATAGTATCAAGTTTAACATGGCGTCACGTTGATTGTGTGTGAAAACAGCAGGATGTCTGAGTGGGTAAAGTTCAAAACTGACCATCTCCTTACCTATGACCTCTCATAAAGATATAAGGTGGAGGAATTCCGTTCATAGATAACAATTAGAACTCTTGTGAAATAAAGGGCAAGCAGTGCATTGATAATGGTGATGAAGACGACAATGGGCGATGATGATGATGATGATGATGATGATGATGTTGAAAAAACAATATCACCTAGCCATAATCAACACGTCTATAATGTTCCTTGGATGGTGTAAGACATCAAACTGACTTTAAAACACCCTTTCTCATAGTTTCCATATGTACAATAGATATATGAGTGCTCACTGCAAATAGAACTGGTTCTATTTACCAAAGGAGTAGTTTAATTTGTAGTTTTGTAGAGGTACGCTGAATGAACTAACACTGCACTCTTTCCAAAGCCTGATCAGTTTTTCACCTCTTCAACCAGATGTTGGACTGAAATATCATGAGATTATTACCCATTATTATGCTCGTTTGTTTGCCCAAACGCCCCACTGACAGTACCTAAGTCATTTTGAGACTATGTCTTTACCCAATATTACACAATCAGCAAATGTTAACATTCCCATTCCGATAGGAGCAGATAATGTGCTAATATAGGGCCAAGTTGACCTTAACCTATGAAGTCGTCTAGTCCAGGTGGACATCTGTCTATCTAAGTTAAAATCAGTTACCGTCTTTGATGCCTCAACAAACACAACAAATCCCTTCTCCTGTATTTACTTACAAAATAAGCAGAATAATAAACAAACTTTAAAAATGTGTCCCTGTTCTGTCTAATTATGTATATATTTATCTAAAGTACACCATATCGATGGTAAGTGTACTATAGCAAAGTACTGGTACAACAGTGGCATAAACAATCGAGAGGGATTAGCATAAGCTTTCCCAAATTAAGTAAAGAAATACAGTATTAAAAAATATGATATCACCTTTTTTTCTTTAATTATTACATGTCCCCTCCGGTGTTTCAGCTATCTGGGGACTATCAGGGTCTGCTGCACATGTGTGACCTCTCCACCCAGTACCCACTGGCCTACCCCGTCTGGATGGGGCCCGCCGACGCCATGCTCGTATTCATACACTCCTCGTCGGCAAGGGGAATCCTGTCGGGATCAGGTTGAGCACCAAAATTTATTTATTTTTTAGGAAAAAAAAATAAAATAAAAAATAAATAAAAATGATCATTCTGATAAGTAATTTACATGCATACATCCATCTAATATTAAGTTACTATATAAAATGCTTACGAAAACTGTTTCCATATTTAATGCCATTTATTAATATCGTGACAGATTTTCATTTTATTAACTACGTTATTAAGACTATAGCACATTACCTGATTCTTCTGTAATTTACTTTTACACAGTTTGTTCACATCGAAATTATCTGAACAACATTTCATAGATTAGAATTAGTTTTTGACTACTTGCACGTGCATTCTTAACTCATGCATACATGTTGTAAATTTATATATATTATGATTTCTTTACCAGATCCGAAGGACGAATTCTCATATGCATTGATGAGACCGTGGATAGGTAATATTTTTTATTATTTCAGTTAATATGTTTTATTCTGATTTTAATCACAAAAGTAGCTATATTTTATAAAAAAAACACTTTCCGTATTTTATTCTCTGTTGTATATACTATTTATGTAAAATCATCTCTAAGGTGACGGACTGTTGCTAAGTAAAGGCAAGAAGTGGGATCGAAACAGACGTCTCATGACGCCAGCGTTCCACGCCGACATCCTGAAGAATTACGTCTCCGTGTTCAGCAACAGTACAGATGTCCTCATTGTGAGTTCACGTTTCTGTGATTCCGTCGCCATGGCAACAGCATACTTATCTTTGAAAATAAATAAAACGTAACTTTTAGGGGTTTACTGTTAACCGTCTCTGTAAAAAAGGGAACAGGATATCATTGGTTCTGATCATGGCTGCGTCATTGCAGAGTCGTATTTTTATATATTTTCTTTATTAAATCATAATAATTTTAATTGGTCAAAGTGCGACACACCCTTTTAATAAGGAAAAGGAAATACGGTATTATACAGGCAAATATCAGGATCAGGTAAAACTTTACATGTAAATGAAAAAGTGAAAGAAAACAATTAATTTTCCCTTTTATGAGATAAGGAATGGCTATAAACTTTGTCATGTTCAAAATTCGACATTGACCAAAAGTTGAGTCCATGGTTTTAATGCTATCAATATAACTTCACTGTAGGAAAAATGGAGAAAGTCGACAACATCAGAGGAGATATTTCATCACATAAGTCTTCTCACATTGGACAGTATGATGAAATGTTTATTTGGCCACGAGAGTAACTGTCAAAGCGAAAAGTGAGTATAACTAGCAAACGGTATTTCTTACGATAACACGTTTTTGTTATTGTTTTGAATAGGGATTACAGGTATTGAAATCACAAACCATGACTAAACTCCGTTGTACTGTAGTGTAAATATAAACGCAGTTGTTAAATAATCGAAAGGTTCCATGTTAGAGACCAGCATAGGAAGTACATGTATTTTTTTATTTAATGTTTTATTTAAAATATGAGCCCTGTTTTCCTCGTGAAAGTTAAGTTTTGTGTTCAAATCTTAAACATGAGTATTCACTACCGAGTTTTCTTAGTGCCTTATTTTTGTTAGTACATGTACAATATTTAAACGTCTCAGAAAAGAGGAGTGAACTGGATGCTAAATGTGTACAAATCGTCAAAATATTACGAAGGCGACGGAAATAGCAAGTGAATGTTCTGACTACTCAGACACAGATAATGTTTTTGAACGAAAATCTGAATGTACTGAAATGTTCATGAATTAATTTATAAATGATGAAAAAATAAATGCCAAAGCAAAATAAAAAAAAATAAAGAAAAATGCAAGGAACCCGTACCTCCGTGCTTACAACAACAACAACAACAACAACAACAACAACAACAACAACAACAACAACAACAACAACAACAACAACAACAACAACAACAACAACAACCTTTATCCACTGAGCTATTGTGATTTCTACTTAATTAAGAGTAATTAGAGTTTATTGTGTACCCTTATGTTGTTGCAAATCGTGATGTTATGCTACCGAAATATATAAATGTTTGCAGGTGGAAAGGTTTACGATTCCTAACTCTGTGTGTTCAATACATATGTACATAAACATTGCAGTTTTATCAAGTAACATGTAGTTTTTTTTTCAATATTTTATTTGCATTTATTCATTATAATTATGTTGCAAGCAAATCAAAATTATAAACATATAATTATATTACTTACCGTGCATAACATTTTCAAGTTCACTGATTCGCAACGAATAAAACTTCCTATTTAGTATAAATACCGGTATAAGATTAATAAGAGAAATAAATAAGAAATTTCAAACAAGATTTTATAAGCATTTGTTATTGACATCAGTAAAATATCGTGAGTCATACATTTGCTCATGAGCTTAAAATCGCCTTGCTAAGTTCTTTAAGTCCGAAAACGGCAACTGTACTAGACATTTTAATGCAGTCCCCTGCATATACATGTACAAATACGTATAGCAACAACTGGATGTCTAGAGGAGTAACGGTGAAAACTGGCATTGATTTAGAGTAAAAAAAAAAAAGCATGTACAAGAGTTCGCAGTACAGGTTTGTGACCAACTAAGTGCATCAATTCCTTTATCTATTGCAGGACTCGCCACCCCTATATCCAGGGAGTGTACGATGTCTCCGAGCTCATCATCAAACGCATTACTAACCCTCTGCACCACTTTGACATCATCTACCGCTTCACGGAAGACAAGTACGGTTCATGTGTTGTATGTTTTTTTATAGACTAGAGGTTCACCAGAGGTTAAAATACGCTGATTTAAACTGACTAAGCAGTGACTTTCAAAATCTCATTTGTATGTATATATTACCCACTGAGCAATATGTGGAATTTTACACCAGCATGTAGATTAGGTGTTCTGGAAGTGTTTATTGATGTTGAAATGTTTATGTCTTATTTCGGTCTATACTAATGCATTAGTTTGATTTTTGCAGATAGTGCATAGCTTTGCATTAAGCTTGTCGAAATGTACTAAAAACAGCAGCAACAATAACAACAAATCATAGCGTCAATATACCGCTTCTATCACTATGACGTTGCACGATGAGGATATTTGCTTCTTTTTCAGCAAGAAATTCCGCGAGGCGTGCGATATCATTCACAAACATTCGGACCTCATCATCAATAACAGGAGACAGCTACTGGACACTGAAGAACACGATTCTAGAAACAAAGACTTCCTAGATATATTGCTGACAGCCAAGGTAAAGTCTAGAAATGTCGGGCTAAAATGCATAATTTTTTATGTCACGAATAACTTAATTACTGGTATATTAAAACATTTATGTATCTGTTGGCCTGTATCAGTTTTAAAGCAGTACAAATGTTTGAATATCGTCACCACGTTGCGTATTCATGTATTCGTTATATTGGCACCCAACCTATACAATACTCCCTTTTCTACTATATCATGTCCTTCCTGTGTTCTAAAAAAAGGATATTATTGCATTATAATATGTACCATTATAAAGGTCAATTGGTTAACAAGAAGTTTTTCCATCATTTATCAAGACCTCAAAATTGACTGTATATGTATTGGTGTATAACTATTTTCCTTGTTAAATCATCCTGCTATAATTAAGGGTTGTGCTTGTAAATTAGATATGGCTGGACCTAGCCAATGCGTATGGCTCTATTACTCACAAAGTCATAGAGTTTGCTCTAGACCACTGCCATATATCAGAGCATGTGAAGAAGATCATCAAGAGCTACTACAGCAATCTGCAACTCAGATTCACTTGTGAAAACTTCGCCACCAAATGGATCAGTGTAGAGAAGGGAATAGTGACAGGATGTACGATATGTTATCTTATTTGTGATGGGAATGAACATACTCGAGGCAGCCGACAGAGACACTGGGCCTAAAGACTGCTTCAGGAATCAGAACACCAGCAAACAGGGGATTTATGGATGGCATTACCATAACCACTGAGACCCACATACAAGCAAGGTGGATCCTTGTTGCACTGGAAGAGATGGTCACCTGGGCTAGAATGAGAATCAAGCCGAGGAAGTCTCGCGTTTTGATTTTGCGGAATGACGTGAAATAGGAGTGAAATCAGGTGGCCAGGGTGAGGAATCTGAAGCAGTCGAAACAGGACTTCCTGGAAAGTTCAAGGTTTGGATGTATCAGAATGGATTATTGCCACGACTCCTATGGCCACTTATGGTGTACAAAGTCCCAACTTGAACAGTGGAAGACCTGGATAGAAACATAAAGAAGGTCATAAGATACCCCCAAGTTTTTTTTAAATCAGTGGGCCTGTACACTTCATCAGGGAAGCTCCAGATACCAGTATCTTCCCTTGTTGAAGAGTTTCAAGTGGCCAAGGCACGACCTTTCACGACACTGAAGGACTCTGAAGACCATGCAGTAAGAAGTGCTGGTGTCGAATTTCGAACTGGGCGAAAGTGGTCTTTGGCCAAAGCAGTGAAAACTACAAAGAACAGACTAAAGCACAGTGACACAGTTGGGACCACGGCCATAGGAAGACAATGTTTAGGATCCCAAGAGAGGCAAGACGAACGCTTGTACAGAGGGAGATACGAAGGGAGGAAGAGAAGGGCAGCGACATTAGTCCAATTAGGATGTCAGGGGGCTTCATCAAGGTGGCCAGTTTCCGAAAGAAAGCTCTCCTGGGCAGATATCTGGAAGTTGGAACCGCTGCGCTTGAGTTTCCTGCTAAGAAGCATATTCGATATCCTGCCAACCCCTGTCCACCTCAAGCGATGGAAACTGGCAGAGGACTCGTCTTGTTCTCTCTGTGGGGAGCGGGGAACCTTGACCATATCCTATCATCGTGCCAAGTTAATCTGGCACAAGGCCGCTACAGATGGCGACATGATATGGTATGACGTCAGCTGGCTGAGGTTTTGGAGCAGGAGAGGAAGGAAACAAGGCAAAACACTAAAGACAACAAGTACATTGCCTTTGTGAGAGAATGACAGAAAAGGAAAGCACACGAAAGCGGCTAAATATACTGACCTTATGGACAGTTGCAAAAGAAAGAAAAGAGAAAGGCTGGAGTAGCTATCTGTTCCCAATTGAGGTTGGATGCAGAGGCTTTCTTGTCCAGTAAATGTGGAGGACACTCACTGTCTTAGATATTGCTGGTCAGATAAGGAAAAAGACAATCCAGGCAGTGAGCTTGGCCGCAGAAAAGGCGTCAAGTTGACTCTGGCTTCGCAAAGATGCCAAGAGCTGGTGCTAGTTACCAACCTGCAGCGCACGAACAACGCTGTAGCCCCACCGTACTAGAGTGTCTTGGATTACCCAGGGGCGAGACACTCGAAGATGTATGGATACCCAACTGATGAGGTTGATGACTTTTGCAGTTAAACAGTATATACACACTTAGCAACTGTGTATAAATATACTTCCTTATCATACTGTCATCGCATTTTGATTTACTTTGAGCACTCGTAGTTCATAACAATCCACCGCGTTTACGATTTGTAAATTGTCAATCACAGTTAATTTGTAAACTTGTTCATGTAATGTAATTACGTTTGTTTAAAAATGTATTTTCATGTGAATAAAGTTGATGAAATAATTCCGATGGTACCCATAAACTATCAAAATGAATATACATATATTATAATGTTAACATGGCAATTTTATGCATTTTTCTAACCGCAATGTTGCTCCGATTACTGATATATTTCTGCTCACAGGGGCTAAGCAAATGACCAATATCGTATAATGATAAATAATATATCACTTCAAAGAAATTACGAAGATATGAATCATTGAATCACTGTGTATCGAAGAGCATTAGCTGACATATAAAGTTATTCTTCTTTGTTTGTCACGGACAGGACAGCGAGGGACGTGGCCTGACGGAGCAGGAAGTCCGTGACGAAGTGGACACTTTCATGTTCGAGGGTCACGACTCCACGGCCAGCACGATCTCCTGGTGTCTGTACAACCTGGCCCAGAACCCCGACTGTCAGGACAGGTGCCGTCGAGAAATCTTGGACGTGCTAGGGCCCACCAGGGAGGTCACGTGGTCAGTGATAAACACATGCTTTTTACTATGTATTCTAGTATCGTGTATTGTAAATGCATGATTTCATGACATAATTGACACCATTCAATTTTATATTCATGAGATGATCTCTCAAATCGAAGGACATATAAAAACAATTTATCTTTTGATTTTCCATATCTAATTTCAAATCATAATAAAACATCGTGGTAATGTTTTTTTTTTTTTTTTTTTTCATGTATCAGTTTTATATGCGCATTACATTTTTTTTTGTGTTGACCCAACAACGAAAATTCATTATATGATTTTGTATTTATGTTTTATTAAAGTTTCATTTCAATTCACACCATTTTGACAAATTTGGTCAGATATATGTATACCTGATCTTGACCCTGTTGGTTACAGGTCCGACCTGAGCAAGCTGGAGTACATGACAATGTGTGTGAAGGAGAGTATGCGATGTTCCCGGCCGTGCCTAACGTGTCCCGCTGTCTAGACAAGGACATTACACTGCCCGACGGCAGGGTCGTACAGAAAGGTGGGCGTCGAACATGTGTCCAGTGGTTTGGGCTATAGAAATAGTGACGTAATCAATAAGTTACACATTTTGCAGAAGTAATACAAAGATACATGTACATATCGTTATAATACAGACGCTGTCCGTCTTAATTTATGACACGAAAAAAAATCTATTTCTTTAATATGCTGGCTACATATATTAATAGACGTTTTTACCAAACACATATACTTGTTGCCTTCTTTTATTTCTGAAAATTATTTTTTTATTTCTTTACATGAATTGTGGAGTTTAAATTAGTAAAGATCTGATATATCATAATGTACCGAAACATACTGTTTGTAAGGTGGTCAGTAGGGTGGCTCTCCGGCCTACTGGTATGGAAGGACGGAAACATTAAAAAACTAAAAAAAATGTTTTTATATATTGAGACGTACTGTTTATATTTATTCTTGTGTTAGTTAAACAAAGACGCTTAATTACATCAAATCAAAGGAGCATTTGTATAGCGCAAAAAACGTATACTGTAAAATGTATCGTGTAAAACATACAGTAAATTTGAATATATGATGCACAGGAATCCGTGTTGCTGTCTCCCTGTTTGCCGTGCAGAGAAATCCTGAATATTGGGAAAACCCACACGTGAGTTGTATTATTGTTCATGATTTTTTTTCCCCATTTAATATTTAGTTTACGAGTTTTAAAGTTCTGTACCTTTTATATGATTGAGGCATTGTTCTTTAATGATTTAAAATGAAAGTACAAAATAAAACCCCAAATTTTGGCAACAGTTGTATGAAAGACAATTGTCTTCTTCTAGGACTACAATCCAGAAAGATTCGCCCCTAAAAACCGGGTGTCCTCCGTCTATCATATGCCGTTTTCTATCGGACCCAGGTAAGTACGGTATCTGTTTAATCTGGAATTTGAACTTATGCAATGGCATATATATTAAGCTGTTTCTTTTCTAAATATATGTATCTCATTACAATTAATACATATTGTGCATGCTTTGACTAGAACGGCAGATATATATATATATATATATATGTTATCATTTCCTTTGGTGTAAGGTGGCTCTATTCTATATTTTTCTATTTTCTTTTGTAATTAGAGTCTACGCTTTTATATTATTTATGTACATAAGATATGATTTATAGTTTATTTTGATTTATTAATTTTGACAATTTTCCCTTTTTCAGAAACTGCATTGGACAGCAGTTTGCTTTTACACAAGTGAGAGTCGTTGTTTGTCAGCTGTTACGTCACTTCCGGCTGCGTATCGACCCCGAACGCGAGGCTCAGCCTGAGTCTATGCTGATTCTACGGAGTAAAAATGGACTATACCTTTTCATAGAGCCATTATAGTGATTTGCAACAACAACTGATGTTTTCATAATTAAAACAAAAATCATAATAAAAGTTAAAATGGAGTTACTGTCTTCTGCCTTGAAAAACATATCATCATCACAATTAGGCGTGCTGGACAAAATCGGGAGAAATTGTGATTATGTCCTAATAAGACCTTAGTGGAACACATAATTATACAAAAATGCTCTTGATTGCTGCTCTCAGAATATTCTACAATATATAAACCATATCACCCCTCTTCTTATAGACATAATTACCTGACTCCAGTATAAGTTAAGAGCAAATCACGAGATACGTGTACGATCATGTGACCGCGAGATTACGCGAGATTTGTAAAACTTAAAGTAGCCGCTATTTGCAATGATAGAAAACATTGTTAAATAATGTTAAATAACTGATTATCATTCCGTCTTATGCTGTCTTAGTTTCAAAAACCACGATTATCATCTACAGCATAAGGTGCACTTGAAGAGCATGATATATGATCCTAAGACAACTTCATTGCTGACTGTAAGCTAATGGATGACTGTTTAAATCCGAGAGTAGTCAATATAAGGTCCTTACGATTGATTGAGGACTAGATTTTTTCAAGAAGGAAATCATTCAATTAATGAAAAAAGATAATCTTTATTTTGGTAAATATTACCTATATGACGAAAAAAGTGAATATATTTTTTTCTAAACATGTTTTTCCTCTTTATAATGACAATTTTTGTAAGGAATGACTTTTATCTACGATAGTGATATTTATCTACGAGAATTTAAGTACATGTATAAGCATATATTCCGGTCCCGGTTGCCGAATGGTTATAGCGTCCGCTCTGGAATCGAAAGGTCGTGGGCTCGATCCCCGGCCGTGTCATACCAAAGTTGTAAAAATAGCCCCTTGCTCGACGTTCAGCATATAAGGGTATTTCCGGGATTGGTTTGCCCGATGTTAGAATTATGTGACTGGGTGTCTAAGGTGTGATGCTGCAGTGTGGCCTCAAGTAGACATGATCTGCAAATGACTCAAAAGACTGTTGGTGGCATAAACTGTCAGTCATTTCAGCACCTTTATTTAAGCAGAAATCTAGTTTCATAATTATGGTTCTATTCCATTCCTATATGTTTTTATTTTGATATCATAATACAATATTCTCCTAATTCAAGTTAATTGCGATAGATTAATAGATCGGCACAATAGCTCAGTGGTAGAATTCCTAGTAGTCAGTACTGGTTCTACCCAGGAACTATTCGCAAAATGAGCTAGGACTCAACTAATGTCTCTTTCGAGGCTGTCTCTACAGCAAATAAAAAGGACCCACACGTGGGAAATCCTTGATCGCAAGGTCTGAAATATGGCCATAATAATCAGAAAATGATTGTTAGCAATTACAAGAAGAAGAAAGAAAGAAAAGATAGATCGATATGAATTGAAAACGACTGTAAGTATATTGATCGTAAATAAAACGATGATAAAAAGAATAAAAAGTCATTAATAAACTGTCCGAACAAGACACCAACTTCGACATAAAAACAAATGTAAACTATTATGGCTAACGTGCTTTATTTTTATTTTATTAAGTGTGATTTTCATTTCTCATATCAATTACAAATATACTGATTTTTTAACCAATACAAATCATATGTATGTTTCATTAGACTATAGATACTATCTGCCAATCGCCTGCAGGCGTCTGCAAGATGTTTAGCGTCTCAGAGAGATGTTTTTTTTCTTCAATTTATTCATCTCGGAATTCATTTCATTGTACATATGAACGCTGAATCTGCCCCGCGCCTTTCAAACAGAGAGAGAGAGAGAGAGAGAGGAGAGAGAGAGAGGGGGGGGGGGTAGTGACGGAACTGGTGTACTTATAATTTATTTATTTTGATTCATCATTATGTATCTAAAATCTTTCCGAGTAGTTCACAGAGTGTTTAATAACTGTTTAAAAATCTTTAAAACGACCCACGAATCCGACATTGTCAATTGATAGTTCGTCAGAGACTTGACTTGACTATTAGAGTTTACCGTCGTTTCGACAGTATTTCAGTCATATAGCGACGTCCAGCTAATTACAGGTGGAGGAAGACCCCGAATGCACGGAGGCATCCAGGTAGAACCACCGACCTATCGAAAGCCAGCTGGAAGGAGTTTGTCAGAGAACGGAGCATAAGTGTGTTGACTAGATCAACAATGTCATGGCATCAGCAGGTCAAACGGATGAACCATAAAGTGCCAGTGATTAAAAATTACATTGATTACTATAAAATGTTTGATTTATATTTTTGTGTTCAATGATATCAACATAAAGCAAATTACAGTAAATGCACTGAAGTGATGTTTGTTTGCTTATTTTTAACGTTCCGCCGACATTGCTTGTTTGTTTGTTGGGTTTAACGTCCCACCGACAGTATTTCAGTCATTTGGAGACGATGTCTACTTGAGACAGATATAGTGCTGCCACACTGCAGTATCACGCCGTAGACATGTGGCATGATACCAGTCACATTATCCTGACACCGGGCCAACCAGTCCTAATAACAGACGGCGGCGGAACTTGTTATGGATGAATACACATATGATCATGCATGTCAGATTTTTAGAAACGTGATAATTTAGATAAAACTTATCCTTCACTCGACTTTTTCTCGCTTCGGTTAGTACCAATATCCGGTGTTGCTCCCATACGGTGTCCACATGTCTTTTTATTTATTTTAGAGGGTTATCAAATGTATCTTTCAAATTTATTTTGTATGGCGCTTATACGAACGCTCGGAAGGAAGACGCTGTAGTCTGGCGTGCGTATAAACCTATTCATGGTATAATTATGACCCTAAAGTAAGACAATTTTATAGCTGTGTGCAGTATTAAGTGGGGCTCTTGGCGTCATTCATACCCGATTTGATGTTAATATTGGCACACTAATAACGAGCGACGGATTTAACCTGTGCATTTTGCTAGCACCATATCATAATTTTTAGATTTGTGATCTGTTTTTCTTTTTTTTTTAATTCGTGAGTCATTCCTGTAAAATTTGTTTAATTCTGCTATGCAGGTCGCAATAAAGCTATTGTTGTTCACAGCAACTGAAAGTTTTCATTAATTAGTCCGTTCTGCACTATATTCCAAATGCTGCAACTATAAATTAAAAACACAAACACCTTTAAACAAGAGACAGCAATGAGTCCTTTAATTTTATTTTCTTAAATTTTTTTTTGTGGCAAATTTGGTTTCTTTGATTTTATTTGACTTAAATGCTAACAGATAGCTATATCACCTAACAACTCTTTTTATGTGAAACCAATGGTGGTTGAACACTGGGACGTAATATAACTCATATCTATTCAGACGAATCCCAGCAGTAAAAATCATTCCCGCGATTTCGCGAGACTTTTTCTAGTTATCCCCTCGTTTAACGACAGTCCGTTTTAGGAAGTCACGTTTAGAAGCGCATTTTCACCAACTGTACGCGATAGTTCAAACCGAGTGTAAATAGTGTCGATTTGTTATTGCTTGTCAGTCTATTCTCGATAATAATCAAAGCGTTCAATGAGCTGAGAGACGGCAGCCGGATTAACAGGAAAAAAGCTGTGATTCTTAATTATTGATACAATAGAGGCAAAGCCACATGACGCAAAAACTCCACACACTCTCCTGTAACTATAGTCTGTAGTAAAACAATCGAATACGCACTCTGTTTGTTACAAAACAATCCGGAATTAGGTCATGAACCTGACTGTATGAACTTCAGAAGTAGGTCATTCCATAGGACCCGATTTGTATACACTCTCTACTGTTACTTAAGTGTAGAACTTGATAAGGTACTTGATGTTTTAGATACTTGAATGTTTGTTTCTATTTCAAAGTTAAGAAATGCTCTGGGAGAAACCTAACTCGCTTACATGCAAAATTACGCGTGAACTACTTTAGGTTAATTACAGACATTCGAAGCGCTACTTTTCTTTCTTTTTACAGAATTAGATCTTCAAGTATGTAAAATGGGTTTCTGTTCTGGTTTATAAGTGTCACGGATATATTGTTCACACTTTAAATGGATGTTTACAGAGCAAAATAACACGTTTACAAACAACAGCACATGAATAGCGGTTACGGTTATGAATAAAAGGTCTGCGTAACATATATTCCATTCGTATTCGTAAGTGCAGAATCGCATTGCATGGATCCGCACTAAGCGCGGATAGGTACCGTTAAACTTGTCATGGAAAATATGCAAATTAGCAAGGTCAGCGATGCCTAGTAAGCGTTTCTAGCAACTAAAGACAGCAAGCTGCCGTCCAAAAATGGTACTTAAGCATTTTCATACTCGAGCTGAAGGTATGCCCATAAGTTTCAAAGAGAATTTGAGCATAGACTGAAATAGTACTGGAGTATTTTCGAGAACACGGGGCCTTGAATGTCCATACTTTGTCATACGTTTGTAATTTTCATATCTCTCGTATTTGTCATATTTCTCGATGTCAATGTTTACTGTTTGTATTAGGCTTTATTTGTTTCCTTATATAGTTTTTGTAATTCTAAATATAGATTCAATACCGCCTGTGAAAATATTGCCTGTGATGGGAAAACAACCCATATTATACAATCACGGATGGTTGCAGTGGGTAACAAAGTGTCTGTAGTCGTAACACACACAGTTAGAAATAAAATTGTTAGTCACTGATCATCTATAAACGAGCTGCTTAAACCATCCACAACCATCATTCATCTAACAACGTTCTCTTTGCATATCCTACCACATTTGTCCCATATATTTGTTATTTTGGTAACCTGACACCTGTACGCCAGGTCGCCTGTCTTATTTGAAAACTTTAAAACGAAGGCGACTTAAGGTAATACATCCATCATGAAAATACTTAAAAAACAACACCAGCTTAGATGCAAGCATCCACTGACTTGGAGTTATAGGCTCTTTTGCTCAATGTCTATAAAGACTTCTGCTATAGAATTTACATGATCACTTGATGGACCATGATCATTATTCAATGATGGAATACCTTAAACATAAAGCAAGGCAGTTTTACTTTATTTCATCCAGGTATGTTTCCATACAGCATGGGGTATGAATAGGACATGTACAAGGTTGTTACAGCGGTTAGGTATGGCATTATTTAAATTCACTGATGTCCAGTGAACAGAGAAGGAATTGATAAAGAATAAGAGAAAGAAAGGAAAAAAAGTGGAGGAGAAAGATAAAAACGAATAATCAAATTAAAAATGCATTTATTGTCATAAAAATAAAGACACTGAGAAAGTGGAACAGTTTCGTACTAGATAATTTACAAATGAAGATACATCTACAAACATAAATTTCTCAACAATAATCGTGTGTATTTCTCTATCGTTATTTCACAAAGAGTACATACTATGTTTATTTCACCAAGAACACCGCTATACTAGTAGCAGGATATGCACGGGATAGTCGTGTTGTCCCTTTGTTAGCTGAATGAATCACCAAAGTGTACATGAAAACAGTCAATTGCGAGGATTTATATCTGAAATTTGCAACAATGTCGTCATAACCTGAAACAGCATCTGAAAATAGAATATTTGTACAATTAATATAGATCTATTCATTATTTTTATAATTAACTACCGACTGTGAGTTTGCATTAAGGGAAAATTTGGTATAGGTGTAGATATAACTCAGTTTTGTTCGAAATGTTTCCTTACGATATAATGCGATAAAGTCTCGGTATTATTTATGATAATGTTTTCATGGAAAGGCAGAACGGACGTCAATTTTGGGCTAGCCACACTGTTGCCGAAAGTAAACACTGAACAATTTATTTTTCAATTGGTCACTCAGATTTTGTGAATTTCTGACAAAGCAAGTACTCAAAACCATTTTGGTGAATGTCTCATTTGAAAACATATCACGGAGTAAAAGGTCTGCCAATGTATTTTTTGTTTTTACATCAAGAGTATACTAGCGTTTCGTTTAGGACACCCACCTTAATCACAAAATTTACTGTAAATCAGCATTTACCATATATGGACTTGTACTATATCAAAGTATTTGTATTCTGACAAAAGAATTATCATATGTTCTATGTTTAGTGCTCTGTCTATTTATGTGTACTTACACTTTATGTAGTCCAAGCAATTTGCAATTTCTGAGAGTATTCGGAAAGGCGGACGAATCTTTACTAGGGATCCGAATATACCCCCTCCCCACACCGCCCTCCCATGACATCTGAACATTTCTCGTGTTTCATATTTACTACGTAGCGCCCATGAACTGCGGTAAACATGTCGGAAGTAGTCCGCGCTTGGAACCGTATTAGGTCTGTGACATTTTGAATTTGTCGAGCTGTATTTTCGCCCCTTGTTTTGCATGTAATTGGGCCAGAAAATGTATGGGTATATCATAAGTAGCCTTTTTTTTATATGTAAGCTGGATAGTGTATAGATGTGTGTGTATATGGTGATTTATCAATTGTCAGTGTGTAATAATATTACTAAGAATTACATACATTAGCTACCGACAAGTCTCTTAAGATAAGGAGCGTTGGGTTTATGTAAGTCAGTGGTAGGACACGCGATATCTGATCTTTTGACCTCTAGTTGGACATAGATAATTACTTTCCATCGATTGCCATTTTTCATGACAATCATTTTGATTTTATAGTGAACACTTGAAAAGGTAAGGCTGTAAAAATGGCAAACGTTTTGCCTTTGTTCTTTGTCTGACTCTAAGATATTGATCAAACCGAGAAGGATGGTTATTTTCAACTCGAGACGCGCCATATAACAAATAGGTTTATATGATTGACTCTTATTTTTCCGTTTTGCAGAACTTCTCAAAAGTTTATATTCTTAATGTTGAATTACTAAGCTAGGAAGAATTTATATGAAACATATTCAGGCTTGGTATTATTTTTGTTTAGTTAATTCTGAGAAAAAAATCTGAGGTTTGTTTACCTTACACAATTAATATACTAAATACGCCTTAAAATCACATTTATCATTTGTATAACTCTGGAATGTACATATTATGTTTTGACCGCAAACAATCCTCTAAATACCAATACTTCGAAACGAAAGAACGGCCATGCCACACTCCTACATTTTGTAACTAAAAAGTATAGTGCAGAAAGAAAAAGCCTAGCTTGGATGTACACCTTCCTTTTGAATTCAGCTACCTTATGTAATAATTTGAATGGTATTTATTGTCATGACGAAAAACTTCTAGTCGAATAATGAGCTTGAGCCAATTCGTTTCGTAATGAAGGACAGGAGGTTGTACCGTTCTGATGGAATGTGGTTAAGCCTCCAGTGCCTATGTTTGTATGATTTTGTTTTAAATCCTTCATTTACATATTCATACAGGAATCCTTATTTATCTCAATGTTGCCGGGAAATAATCTCAAGGCGATTTAATATTTAAAGCTGTTCCGTCCAGCTAAATCTCGTGATTCTTGACTTGGATTTAATGTCTCATCGACATAATTTCATTAATTTTTGGACTTTTGTCGACACGAGGCCTTACTGCGATATATCACGCCGTAGACAAGTGGCATGGTACTACATCAAGTTATATTATCCTGACACTGGACAACATGTGTGTAAGGCAGATTGGCTGTAGTAGAGAATTATATTTATTGACTGCTAAATCCACGATAATTGATATTAAATGTTGCTGCGAGACATAACATGAGCATATTATGTATGTTTTTCTTACATTTCCGTTTTTTCTTTCTATTGGTATTTTGATAATGTCACTTATGTTTTTATTTTATCTTTTCAGAATTTCCATTTCAAATTTATGTACAAGTACTATACAAATACTGTAGAAAAAAATGAAATAACTTTTTTTTATTGTTCTACTGAGTTCGCGGTATTCATGTTGTTTGCAATAATCGACTTATTATTTACGGGTAAATTTAATTTTTATTACCAATGTTTTAAAAAAAAAAATTTCAGAATAAACTGTAAATTAGGTGTTCAGCTTTAAGGGGATTTTTTTGTAATCAAGATGGCGTCGAAATAGAGAGGTTGATTTATATAAGTAATTGGAAGTTATTTGAGGTATATTATAAAACAATCGTGTGAGATAATACAAATGTAGAAAGAAAATTTGGTAAGCGACCGTGTTGTGATCTTGTTTGAATTTTTTATGATTTGACTTACTATGGGATAATAATATGGCTTTAACGGGATACGCATACTATAAATATGCTTCATAGTAAAATTCTAATTTAAGATATATTAGAATTCGTATGATTTTAATATCCGTATATATACAGTTTGGTATTTATATATACCACTTACAACTGAACATTTACCCGGTAATACTTGTCGACAAATTTTGTTTATATCTATACACATAAAAAAAGAAGAATATTTTAATATAAATTACACCTCTTCGACCCGTTCACGGCTGGAGAACTAGTATTTGTGGATGGTACCAACAGTAACATACATACAGGTCAAGTTATATTAAGAACTATTGATCCACTTCACGTCATGTATGCTTGATCTTTACTACACTTGGTGAACATTACTTCCACAGGAAGATGGTAAAGTCGTGCTGTGTTGTGGGTGCCGGCGTGGCTGGTCTCACCGCTATCAAACACTGTCTGGATGAGGGGATCCAGCCCAAATGTTACGACAAAGACGACGATATCGGTACGTTAATGTTTTATTCCGAACACCATTTTAATATTTTGTTATGGTATTTGAAATGTGTTGCTTTCGAGTTCCTATGATGCATAAAAAGAATAATGTGCATTTAAAAGACGTATAAGCATGAACGTCTAAATGTTTGAACATTTCCATGTTTTGTATTCTTTGTAAACGTTTTATATTGTTGCAATTTTAGCATAACTGCAAACTAGTTCAATATGTTCAGAATTGCTAAGATTTACACACATCCGGTAAACATCAGTGCACCTAAAAAGGCAGCACTGAATACATCACACTAGAGTGCAGGACTAAAATAAATATTTCTTCTTCTTCTTTTTCTTTTTTTGAAAATGGGAATGAGGAAAGTCAAATGTATTTTTTTCAAATTAATTTGTCAATATATTAAGCCTTATATAACACGATGAATTGTTTTAAAGGCACTGAAATTAAATATAGAAATGAATATTTTAATTTCGGGAAATAATCAAGCATTTGCACATCTTGGCATTATATATATACTCTGTTGCAAAAGAAGTTGTGCATTAAGGCTATCACCATATGTTATGTCCTTATCAACCTATAAGAATGTGATTTTTTTATTTCGAAATTATTGATATTCTAGGGGATTGTTTGCAGCCCAAACGTAATATATTCTGAAATTAGTACATTTCAATTTATTCAAAACCGATTTGGCACTTTCTTTATTAATAAGTAAATATATGATGTGGTGTCCAATATCTTCATTTGAATTCAATATATTTTTAAGAGTTTATTTGACGCCCCTCTTCTCCACCTCTACACAGGTGGGCTATGGCACTTCCGGGACGAGTATAGCGACACGGATCCCAGCATTTACCGATCTTGCAGCATCAACACAAGCAAAGAAATGACCTGCTACAGTGACTTCCCCATCCCCAAGGAGTTCCCTAACTTCATGCATCATTCCCACTTCAAGAGGTACCTCGACCTTTATGCTGATTACTTCGAACTGAGGAAGTACATACACCTGCAGGTACGCTTTGTAAATTCTTGTTTTATGAAGGAAGCACAGAACATGTCTTCCATTGAGAGCCGGAATGGGTTCATCAGCCTTCTTTTGATATATGCATATGAGCCCTTCTGGCTTTCAATGGACGGATTATATAAAAAGGAATAAAAAGAAAATGAATTTTTTTTTCTCAGAAAATGTCTTTGGATATTTATTTTCGAAAATGCAATGGTTTCGATGAATAAAAGAAAAAAAAATATCCAAAATAAGAATGCAGCAATTTTTATTCATGTTTGGATGAAAGGTAACTTCGAGAAAGAGAAATACCGGTACTATTATGTAGCAGAGATGATAGTATATCATTGTTTCATGATGTCATAATGACTGTTTGATGTTCCTGAGGAGGAGTTTTAACGAAGTTTTGGATTTAGGTCAGATATTGACACCTCTAACATAAAGTAAGCAGGATGTGTGTTTATATATTGGAGGGTTTATACTATATTTTACGTATTAGTTATCGTTCAATCTGGTCCGGTTTCTTTGCTGAACAGCGTTATGCATTTCTCTGTGCCTGTCTTTTCATGGTGTAATTTTGTAAAAAAAAAAAAAAAAAAAAGAAATAGATAGAATTATTTTGTTACTCATCTTGAAAGTGTCTATGATAATGATTATGCCAGATTTCAATATGTTTTTCGTTGTTTTTTTAAAATTTAGTTTTAACCTTTTATGTTTCATCTGCGGAGTTTTATATTGTACTTACACAAAGTCAAGTATACACGTACTTTCCGTTTTCGTACTTACACCTTGGGACTTTTTTTGCTAACAATAATAACAACATTTGACTATGGGAACATAGGTTGTAAAACAGATTACACCACATTAAAATTATTATTTAAACTTTTTGTATTATCAGTTACCTACTAGAATTTAGTCCTATTGTAATTATGATAAAAATTACTTCCACCAGCCAGTACAACAACCAATAGGTGTAATACAAATTTTATTTAAGAATGAACAGGTTATATATGTCTATGTGAGTCCTTTCCTTTTGCAGGTTATGCATACATAGCATATGACAATTTAAAGTATTGCATGCATTATGATAATAGATATATAAAAATTAAAATAAACAATGTATAAATAAATAACATATTGTATTAAGTATCTCAGTTAGCGATGAAATCATTCGATACAAAGCATTCTTTTATCATGCATTAAGAAATAATATCTTGCCAGAAAATAAATGAGAAAAAATAATGGATTTTATTTTACTCCTTTAGTTATTATAAAACGTCATTTATAGGGACCATCTGAAAACATGC
>CM037784.1:52607672-52623926 GCA_021229015.1 Solen grandis | reverse complement strand
ATTGAAAGTAGTCTTTAGAAGGAGAATGGAAGATTTTCAGTCAAGATGGTTTTTTTTTTAGTTCACTGTTGAACTACTGGTTGCATTTCATGTTTACTGAATGATAATTTTGTACTAGATATAATTGGCATGTCCTGCAGAATAGAAGTTAAAATTTGAATGTTTTCTTTTGCAGGAGTATTGAAGATTTTCAGTCAAGATGGAGACTAAGGTGAGCTGAGTTAAATCTTATCCTTGACATTTATGTTACCCTGCAGTACATACATTTGTATATAAATAGATCTGATATCAGGCCACTGAATGGGGTTATATAAATATACATACATGTATACATATATCATTAAAGATTGTAAGTTGGGTTAAAATTCTATCAGTATTGTGACAGACATTTTTAAATCAAGTGATTTTTTTCTCCAATTATGAAGTGAATTTAGTAGATTTTCAAAAAAGGAAAGGGAAATAAATTATTATTTGTTTTGTAATACAAATATAAAACTGTGATGGCTTGAAAAAATGTGTTTTTGATGTAAAATTTCACCAAGGATATTCATTTAATTATCATGTCATTATATCCAGAGTTGTCTTTAATAGAAGGTCTTTAATAGAAAAGATATTTTATGTTCAATGAATATACATTGAAAAATCTAAATAGACTGTTCATGGTAAACCGTTCCATTTGCAGAGGAGGTCAAGAAGATCATCGTCAAGGTCAAGAAAAATTAGTAAAAGCAGGTCCAGGAGTCGTAGCAGGAGTAGGTCAAGAGGGAGACCGGCAAAGAAAGTAGAAGCAACTAAACAGACAAAAACACCACGTAAAGAAACACCAAACAGGGCAACAAGAGCAACAACACCAACCAGAATGTCAGCCAGAATTGCAGCAAAAGGTGTCAGTGAGGTGTGTACAGATTTTCATTTTATCTTAAAAATGTAAAGGAGAGTATTCATTCAGGTTTATAGAGGGGGTGCACCTTAAACTATAATATACAGGTTTTCAGGCTTTTTCTTTTCCTCATCACCTAGAAGTGAAATTTACCCGGTATATGATCTTAGAAAATGGATGTACTGAAAGCCAATTAATACGATAATATGCCATAAAGTCTTTACAAAACCATAAGAAATAATACCAGGTTATTAAGTTTGTTTTTATTAGTTGTCCTACTGGTAAATGTTATGATAAAATGATTGCAAGAAAGTGAAACATGATGGAAGCCATATTGATACAAATGAGATTCCATTACAGGTGACAATTGTTACGTGATGTCTGTTAGTTTGGGGAATTTTGACAGGTGACATTGGTCCCCAGTCTGTTATTTAGAATGCGGGGATAAAGTTTAGTAATGCCATGTTAAGTTTGTTATGACAATGAGTCACATGCCGATTTTTTTTTTATAAGGTCAAGATATCGTCAATTTTCAATGTGCCTTAATGAACATCATACACATACCTATTAATCAATATATACACGATTCTTTTTGATAATAAAAAAAGATTTGTGTTTAAAAGTTTAAATTTTATTTATGTAACATCGATTCAATGTTTGACACATGAAGTTTTAAATTTTTGCTTTCTTCCAGCCAGTTGGAAAAGTTTATTTTCTTGGACTTGTAAAGCAAACAAGAATTGCTATTCCAGGGATGGAAATAAAACCTTTTTGGTCTTGTTGCCCAAGTGGTCTACTAGCTTTTGGGATTCAGGGCCCGCCAAATTTTTAGTGGCACACCATGTGAACATGAAAAACAACAACAAAAAAAACATGAAAATAACATTTAATCATGTGTTACTCTCGGACACAGAAACATTTGGCAAAAACAAAGCATAGAGCCACTCAGGGTTTTTATTCCATCTTTGGGGAAGCCGCCCACGGCCCTTTAAAGGGAAATTTTTGAAAATGTAAACAAGGAAAAGAAAAACACCTGCAGTGCAGTTATCATTGGATGAAATTTCAATTGTTCAATTAGCGACAATTTGCATAAAGGTATTAAATTGGTCCCATTGTTTATATACTGCTTTCATGCAGTTACCTGTAAAATTTCGCCCCTAACTCATTAGGCAAACCGATCAATCAATCAAATTGATTTTAAAATACAGTGGCCATCAAACCTTGTTGATGTTTATTGCAACTGGCGATGATTGTGCAACTTAAGCAGTAAAACAATAGCTGGTAGAGAGGGTGAAAGATGACATTATGAATTGTACTATCCGAGTATTCAACATCATTGCATAATTAGGAAGCATTAGAAAGCGTTTTGATTGGATAGCTTGTGCCTTTCCATTGGTTGTTTTTTATTTGCCCACAGCAAGTGCTATACAGTGTAGAGCGATATGCTATATGATTACTTTCACTTTTGTTTTCTTTAAAGTTAATGGGTGGGAAAATCGTATTCTTAGGGGATTTTTATTTCTTGAAGGGGAAAAATATTTTTTTTTACCAATGGAAGACGCCATTTAACGGCAACTGTTATAGAATGGGGAAAAAACCTGGCCACAGTTAAATGCTAGTCGCCAAGATGGACTACCGACCTTAGAAAAACACCTGCCCACATGGAAAAGTGGTTGCCCTACGCGAGTGGGCGCCCATTAATTTCCATCCCTGCTATTCTAATGTCATTATTATTGAGATGTGTCAAAAACAACCACATGTACAGTCCCAGAACCTTTATTTATCTGCTATTAATTGGAAAACTGTGTCATTTGTTATCATCTGTTTATTGTCCTCAGGGCTTTTTTTCCCTTCTTCATCAGGGGCCGTTCATAGGTGCCTTCCCTTTTGAAAAATTCTTTAAATTCATGCAGTTTTCCCAAAATTTGCATCTTATTCCAGGATTTTTCTTTCCCCAATGATAAAAAATGGCCATATTTTTCCCAAAATATGTTATAAAGGCCCCTTCCCCAACATCTGAAAAAAAAGCCTGGTCCTTGATTGCCAAATAATGACACATGTACACAAGTATATGTAGTACACCCCTTCCATCCGATCCCATTCTGTTCCCTGAGGCACGATGTTGTTTTATCATGCAACAGACAATGTGTCACGGGTGGGGGAAGAGCAAAGAGGGGAGGGAATTGGAGATAAAATATTGGAGTATCTGTCTGGTTTATTAAGATAAACAAAGAATACTTAACCTGCTTTAAGTAAATATCACAACAATGAATATTTCATGCACCAGCTTCTAAAAAGCCATACAAAATTGCATAATGGTAAAGAGGAAAAAGCATTGGGTAATCGGTAAAAATTATCAAATTAAAAGTCCCAAAATTTAGAGGCACAAAAAATAATTATTTTCTTAAAAATCAAGGTTGTCCCAAAACTAGAGTGTCCCAAAACTTAGGTTAATACAGAATCGGCTGTAAATCTAATGTCATGTTAATAAAATGGATCACTGTATGATTAGCCAAGGTGACTTAGGAAAGTTTGTGTCAAAATGTCTGACGGCATGAATTTCAAAACAGTATAAGTAAGGTGCGCCTAATCTGTCTGTCTGTACGGTTCTATGATCAGAGTAAAGTATTTCTCTGGTAATTTGGGAAACTGTTCTTTGCCTCCATAGAGAATATTCATTATTCAATAATTTAAGAATTATGTTAGTTCAAACTTATTTATTTTACATTAATTGGGAAACAAGTTCCTACAACTTATACTTATCCTTCTCGACGGTTCCTGTGTTGTACCAGTACTTTGCGCCCGGGAAAGTCATTAAGAGTTCTTGCCTCCAACTGGGTTCGAACACACATTTTGATCCGTAATCGGATACATTACCATTGGACCACGGCGCCGGGACCAAGATTTTGTTAAAGCAAATATTTTAAACAACACTATTGTGCATGTTTGTTATGACCCAATACACTAGCAGAAAAGGAATAGCAATCAAAACAAATAAATCTTACTTTTGACCTTTTAGAAATTTTACTTGTTGCTTTAAAAAATACAATCTTGATTGATTTGGGAATGGAGATGATGTGCAAAGGAGCTGAAACTTCAATGGATTCCATATAAATAGATAAGGGCTGCTCAGGAAAAAACTTTACAGGAGTCCTTTTTCAAAAATTAAAAAGAGTCCTAAGACTCAGTGAGGACCCTACATAAATTTTATTTTATATATTTTCAAAGTTCAATTTGTTTAATAAGATCTTTTTATTTATATATCCAGGTTGATGGGACCAAGCCTGCTGAAAATACTAGTACTACTGTTAAAAAGCAGGAGTCTTCATCAAGCACAACAAACCATAAGGAATTTGGTGGTCCCATTGGGACTTTCTTCATGTTTTTTTTCTTGCCAACCACTGTTTTCTACATAAACATGGCTTGTACTAAGGTGAGTTTGATCCTTGAAATTGTAAATGTGTAAATTATTGTATTTTCTGATGTTTATTTGTGCACACATATTCCTTTTATTTGTGCAAACATATTCAATTTTTAAGGACTTAGATTGTTTTATTGTGGCAATTAACCTTGTCAACAAATTTTTTAGATTTTTTTTTAACAAATTTTACACATTCTTTGGCGCACTGTGTGCTCTTGTTTAATCCACTTGATGAAGTACTTAAGAAAATTCTAAAAGAAATATTATAATAGAAGGCTGTTTTGTTTACATATTTTGCTGCATTTATTTCTTTATGCTGTTACAGAAAAGCTGCACAATCTGGAAGATTCCACCCTGTCCAGGTAACTGGTCGGCCTTCTTTGATCAGGAAGCAGCTTTGATAGTTGTTGGGTGGTTCTTCTTTCAAGCAGTGCTTTACATTTTACCAGTTGGAAAAGTGGTCCAGGGACAACCACTGATCATTGGAAACCATGCGCGACTGCCATACAGGTGTAATGGTAGGTGTTTGATTTATTAATTGTAGGAGATTGCAGGACTAATGTCTGTTAAGGCTTACTTTCAAAAAGGGAATACAGTCACTTTCAAAACATTTAGTACGAGATTGATAGAAACATAATACTGTATTGCTTAATTATAGATAGAACAGGTTTACTATTTAGTGACTTAAGCTTAAAGTACTTAAGCAAGTTTTTCTATAAAAAATGGCCCTAAAGTTGTATTTGAATATCCATAGGGTTTGGCGTTAACTTATTTTGAGAGCTTGACCAGTGGTTCAGTAACTTTGAAAGCCTACTAGACCTGACCTTAAAGCAGCTTGTTCACAGATGGCCATTGACTAAGACTTTGATTTTTAACCAAATGTGTGTGAATTCTATCAATACCCATCTCTAGGCACATGATCACCCAATGCAACCATCTATGATTGTAAAAAAATGGGTGTTTTCCCCCACCAAATGCAATACCTTCACATATGAGATTGAATTATAAAACCTTTATTGAGATTTTCTATATTCATTTGCTGTCACTGGTCTGTTTACATTCACTCTTCATGTATTATATATATTATGTTATAACAAAACAAAATAAGCGTTTGTGCATTAACTTCTATCTTCGCATATTTTAAATAGATAAAAGTTTTGTAAATATTATAAAATAAGAAGAAAGGTGAATAAATAAGCATTCTTAGGCTGCTCAACCATAAGTGTTATGACATTGAACATTTGGAAAGGCCTTGTTCAGAAAACACCAGCCAATGACTGAGCGTGTTTCAAGTTTGTTATTAAATATGCCCCTAATTATAAAACACACACAGGTTTCCCATGAAACTGTATTGACAAGCGTAAATAGTTTGAACATTAAAGATATATTGTGCTTTTCATTCGTTCATATGTGAAATCAGGCATTTTCTTAAGTGGACGCCCACTTGCCTGCACCGGGTTAAAATCACTGTGGGCAAGTGATTTTTCAAAGAAGATAGCCCAGTGGGCAAGTTTATTTATGTAAATGAAATCTTATGTTTTTATTATTTTCTAAAGTATATCAGGGGTGAAATGCTTGCAAATTGTGTTTGATATGTGTTAGTTTATATGTATAAACTAAAATTCAGCTTAATATTACACCTATTTAGTTTTAAACATTAACAAAAACCAACTAACTTAAAGATCGGGCAACCTGTTTTCACTGGGGGCTAGTAGATGTTCAAAGTAACTTGCCCCCTGGACAAGTGATAGTCAAATCCTTAAGTAAACCCCTGGAAATTTTGACAAGTTTTGACCAATTTAGAAAACAACCAGTTGGTCTTTCTAGCCTAGAACTTAGCTAGACTAAACCATCTATCTACTAGTGAATGTAGTTAAGTTGAGCCTTAATGTTGAACCCAGATCCATTTAATAATCTCAGTTTACAGGTATATGTGATTAAGAAGATTGTAATGTATTCTAAATTGTCTATTTCAGGATTTTTTGCCTACATGGTCAGCTTGTTGGCATTTGTGGCTGCCTTGTATTTCAAAGTGCCAGTGACCGTGGTGTATGACAAGTTCCTTGCTGTGCTGACATCAGCTGTCATCTTCTCCACTGCTTTGGCTGTGTTTGTGTATGTGAAGGCCAGGGTAGGACCAAAATCTAGTCTGTCACCTGCAGCAAGCACAGGTAAGAAGTTGTGAAAAAAGTAGTTTTAATGAAGATTGTGCTTTGTATATGGACCTAAAACTACAATTTGTATTTGCAATTGCAGTTTCTGTAAACAAACCAAAAAATCAGTCACTTATGAACATTTTCTACTTTCTAAACTTCTATTTTGTATAATGAATATAACTGAATTACATTGGCCATTGCATGTAATTGGTGTAGCCAAAGTTTGTGGACCCTATTTCTTCTCTTGTAGGCTGCACCATATATGACTTCTTTATGGGACATGAACTGAACCCTAGAATTGGAAACTTTGACATCAAGTTCTTCTGTGAGATGAGGCCAGGACTGATAGGCTGGGTGATGCTGAACCTTGTGTTCCTGGTAAAGGACTTCCAGGCTGATGGGAAAGTGGACTACTCATTGGCTACTGTTGCCTTCTTCCAGGCCCTATACATAGCTGATGCCCTCTGGTTTGAGGTAAGGCATAGTTGATTGTCAGGGCTGCAGCTTATCTCTAGATTATTATTTTTGTGTCACCTGCTGTAAGCAAAGGTGATACATAGGGATCATTTTTCTTGTCTTTCTGTCCATCACACTTTTTCCGTCATGCTTCAGCAGGTGACAAATGTGTTCCAAAGAACACTCTTGTTGTGTTACCTGCTGTAAGCAAAGGTGACACATAGGGATCATTTTTCTTGTCTTTCTGTCCGTCGGTCACACTTCTGTCCATCACACTTTTTCCATCGTGCTTCAGCAGGTGACAAATGTGTTCCAAAGAACACTCTTGTGCATTAGTATTTGCCTCAATGATGTGTTGCGCTAAATAGTTGGTCTCTAGAACCATGGTTAAGGTCACACTTAGGGGTGAAAGATGCATCTTAAGCTGCTAGCTTTACATGTTTCCCTTTTCATCTAGTGATATCTTCCTTAACCTTTCATGACTTTAGAACTGTCATGGAAGGATCTTTATTACCAGTGTTAATCCAGATAAGTAATATTCTTTTCCTTAGAACTTTTGATATGAAAATAGAACAGAGTGAAACATATTCAAAGCAAAAATTGCTTTCACTGAGGCCAGTCTTTTTAAAGTCTTACATGGTGAAAAATGGTATAAGGGTGTTAACAAGTTAACACATGTATGCCTGTCTAAATTGTTTAGTAAGACGGTTATAAATCAGGTGATGGATTTTTATTTCGTAACTGTTTGATTTAAGCTAAGGTTGGTCTCTAATAGCTGTGTCATAAATGTTACATTTTCCATGTATCTAAATTCAATGAATATTAATATGAAATTAAAAAAAAAATCTTAACAGGAGGCCATTTTGACGACAATGGACATCATTTATGAAGGATTTGGTTTCATGTTGAGTTTCGGGGATCTTGCCTGGGTTCCATTCATGTACACCCTACAGGGACGCTACCTGTTGGAACATCCCAACCCTATGCCATGGTATTGTCTGGCTACCATTGTGCTTCTGAACTGTAAGTATCAAGTTAGTTGAACATTAAGGTTTACATTTGAACCTGCATTTGTCACCACCTGATTTCAGCAGCCAACTTGCATTGAGAGGTCATTTTTTAGCTCACATGAGCACAACGTGCTCAAGGTGAGCTTTTCTGATCGCCTTTTGTCCGGCGTCCGTCGTCCGTGCGTGCGTGCGTGCGTCCGGCGTCAACAATTGCTTCAAACAACATCTCCTCCTAAACGGCTTGGCCAATTTGAAAAATATTTTGCAGGAATGTTCCTTGGATGAAGCTCTACTAAAGTTGTATAAATGGTTCTGGTCCATCGCATAATTAGGTCACAGGAGCTAAAAATAGATTTTAAAAATGAAAATTTAAAAAATCTTCTTCTCTGAAACCACAAGGCCTAGCCTTTTGATTTTTGGTATGTAGCATCATCTTATGGGCCACTACCAAGATTGTACAAATCATAGCCCTATGGTGATAAATGACCCCGCACCAGGGGTCACTTGTTTTACATAGAGTTATATAGAAAAATCTTAAAAAATCTTCTTCCATGAATGCATAAGGCCTAGAGCTTAGATATTTGGTATGTAGCATCATCTTATGGGCCACTACCAAGATTGTACAAATCATAGCCCTATGGTGATAAATGACCCCGCACCAGGGGTCACTTGTTTTACATAGAGTTATATAGGAAAATCTTAAAAAATCTTCTTCCATGAATGCATAAGGCCTAGAGCTTAGATATTTGGTATGAAGCATCATCTTATGGGCCACTACCAAGATTGTACAAATCATAGCCCTATGGTGATAAATGACCCCGCACCAGGGGTCACTTGTTTTACATAGAGTTATATAGGAAAATCTTAAAAATCTTCTTCCATGAATCCATAAGGCCTAGAGCTTAGATATTTGGTATGTAGCATCATCTTATGGGCCACTACCAAGATTGTACAAATCATAGCCCTATGGTGATAAATGACCCCGCACCAGGGGTCACTTGTTTTACATAGAGTTATATAGGAAAATCTTAAAAAATCTTCTTCCATGAATGCATAAGGCCTAGAGCTTAGATATATGGTATGAAGCATCATCTTATGGGCCACTACCAAGATTGTACAAATCATAGCCCTATGGTGATAAATGACCCCGCACCAGGGGTCACTTGTTAGCTCACCTGAGCACAACGTGCTCATGGTGAGCTATTGTGATCGCCTTTTGTCCGTCGTCCGTGCGTGCGTGCGTGCGTGCGTCCGTCCGTCGTCAACAATTTGCTTTAAACAACATCTCCTCATGAACCGCTGAAGGGATTTTGACCAAACTTCACAGGAATCATCCTTATGATGCCCTCTATCAAAGTTGTACAAATTATTCAGATTGGTTAAAAAAGTAGGTCACAGGAGCTAAAAATAGATTTAAAAATGCAAACTTTGAAAATCTTCTTCTGCAAAACTGCAAGGCCTAGAGCTTAGATATTTGGTATGTAGCATCATCTTATGGGCCATTACCAAGATTGTACAAATCATAGCCCTACGGTGATAAATGCCCCCGCACCAGGGGTCACTTGTTTTACATAGAGTTATATAGGAAAATGTTTAAAAATCTTCTTCTATGAATCCATAAGGCCTAGAGATTAGATATTTGGTATGTAGCATCATCTAATGGTTCATTACCAAGATTGTTCAAATCATAGCCCTACGGTGATAAATGCCCCCGCACCAGGGGTCACTTGTTTTACATAGAGTTATATAGGAAAATGTTTAAAAATCTTCTTCTATGAATCCATAAGGCCTAGAGATTAGATATTTGGTATGAAGCATCATCTTATGGTTCATTACCAAGATTGTACAAATCATGCCCTATGGTGATAAATGCCCCCGCACCAGGGGTCACTTGTTTAACATAGATTTATATAGGAAAAACTTTAAAAATCTTCTTCTATGAATCCATAAGGCCTAGAGCTTAGATATTTGGTATGTAGCATCATCTTATGGTTCATTACCAAGATTGTTCAAATCATAGCCCTATGGTGATAAATGCCCCCGCACCAGGGGTCACTTGTTTAACATAGATTTATATAGGAAAAACTTTAAAAATCTTCTTCTATGAATCCATAAGGCCTAGAGTTAGATATTTTATGTAGCATCATCTAATGGTTCATTACCAAGATTGTTCAAATCATAGCCAAACGGTGATAAATGCCCCCGCAATAGGGGTCACTTGTTTTACATAGAGTTATATAGGAAAAGCTTTAAAAATCTTCTTCTATGAATCCATAAGGCCTAGAGATTAGATATTTGGTATGTAGCATCATCTTATGGTTCATTACCAAGATTGTACAAATCATAGCCCTACGGTGATAAATGCCCCCGCACCAGGGGTCACTTGTTTTACATAGAGTTATATAGGAAAATTTAAAAATCTTCTTCTATGAATCCATAAGGCCTAGAGATTAGATATTTGGTATGAAGCATCATCTTATGGTTCATTACCAAGATTGTACAAATCATGACCCTATGGTGATAAATGACCCCACACCATGGGTCACTTGTTTTACATAGAGTTATATAGAAAAAAACTTTAAAAATCTTCTTCTATGAATCCATTAGGCCTAGAGCTTAGATATTTGGTATGTAGCATCATCTTATGGGCCATTACCAAGATTGTACAAATCATAGCCCTACGGTGATAAATGACCCCGCACCAGGGGTCACTTGTTTTACATAGAGTTATATAGGAAAATCTTTAAAAATCTTCTTCTATGAATCCATTAGGCCTAGAGCTTAGATATTTGCTATGTAGCATCATCTTATGGTTCATTACCAAGATTGTACAAATCATAGCCCTATGGTGATAAATGACCCCGCACCAGGGGTCACTTGTTTTACATAGAGTTATATAGGAAAATCTTTAAAAATCTTCTTCTATGAATCCATAAGGCCTAGAGATTAGATATTTGGTATGTAGCATCATCTAATGGTTCATTATCAAGATTTTCAAAATGGTGGCCCTTTGGAGATAAATGCCCCCGCACTAAGTCTTCTCCTCTGAAACCATAAGGCCCAGTGCTTATATATTTGGTGTGTAGTATTGTCAGGGCTAAAATGTTTAAGATTGAGTTATATCAGAATTCTTGTCTGTTTAAAAACCTTGTAATCAGTTGTAGCAATGGTACTCAGGTGAGCGATCCAGGGCCATCATGGCCCTCTTGTTTTACATAGAGTTATATAGGAAAATCTTAAAAAATCTTCTTCTATGAATCCATAGGGCCTAGAGCTTAGATATTTGGTATGTAGCATCATCTTATGGGCCACTACCAAGATTGTACAAATCATAGCCCAATGGTGATAAATGACCCCACACCAGGGGTCACTTGTTTTACATAGAGTTAAATAGGAAAATCTTAAAAAATCTTCTTCTATCAATCAATAAGGCCTAGAGCTAAGATTTTTGGTATGTAGTAGCATCTAATGGTTCATTACAAAGATTTTCAAAGTCTTGGCCCTACGGTGATAAATGACCCTGCGCCCAAGTCTTCTCTGAAACCATATGGCCCATTGCTTAGGTATTTGGTGTGTAGTATTGTCAGGGGTAAAATGTTTTAGATTAAGTGATATCAGAATCCTTGTCTGTTTAAAAACCTTGACATCAGTTGAAGCAATGGTACTCAGGTGAGCGATTCAGGGCCATCATGGCCCTCTTGTTTATACAAGCCCCCCCCCCCCCCCCCCCCCCCCCCCCCAAAAAATTTTTTGTCTCCCGACCAACCTTTTATTTAACAACAGACCCTATTTTTTTTTTACCAATATTTCCCCCCTTCTTTAACCATTTGTTTCATTGTAAAAAAACAACAAAAAACCTACCTACCTACCTTCTTTTTTTTGCTGGAGACTAGAAATGAAACTACTTTTTTAACCAGGTTTTCCGAAGGAAAACAATGGTTATTAGATTGGGGTATGTCTGTGGGTGGGTGGGCGTAAACAATTTCTTCTGTGCACAACTCCTACATTTTTCAACGGATTTGGCCCTAACTTTTACAGAAGCATTATTACATAGTGGCCTGGCGCATATTGTCAGGGTTTTGTGGTTTGACTATTTTTGATGCAGTTATGGCCCTTTGTTATTTTTTCACATATGTAATATATAGGGAAATATTCTTCTGTGTGCAACTCCTCCTACATTTTTCATTGGATTTTGCCAAAACTTTTACAGAAGCATTATTACATAGTGACCTGGCGCATATTGTTAGAATTTGTGTTTCGACTAATTTTGATGCAGTTATGGCCCTTTGCCCCTTAATGGATGTAATACAAAGGGAAATATTCTTTCATGCACAACTTCTACATTTCTTAATAAATTTTGTCCATACTTTAACAGAAGTACCTTCACTAAGTCACCCTAGAGAATATGACCTGTGTTTTGCAGTTTAACCATTTTTGATGGAGTTATGCCCCTTTGATAAAATTCCTTGTCCGGAGCATAACTCCTACATTATAAGAGGTAATGATTTGAAACTTTATAGGTACATACATCTCACTGAGGCGGTATGCACTGGGATGAAACATTGCGAAAAGAAAACTTGGTTTTGTGAAGATTCCTGTCACTTGTTTTTTTTTTTCCTAAACAAATTAGCATTTTGTTATATGCTTAACCTTCATTTAGAATCCGCCTTTGTTAAGTTGTCACTTTATTTTGTTCCCTTGACTGAGTGCTTAAGACAAGTTTGACTGTGTTTCAAAATATATCTTGTGTTATCACTTACACTTAATATTCAGGTGCAAAGAATAATAAGACCAGCAGGTGCAGGTAGTCTGACCAAATTTAGTAAACTTAAATAGCAACATACAAGTTTGAACTTGACAGAGACTCAAGAAATTATAACAACTGACAAATTGTTTAATTTCTATGTTGATTAAGTTTTCAGAAGAAAAAAAATCGGAAACAGAAGCAAGTAGAAAATGTCTTTTACTCTAGATTGTAGAAATATGTATGAATAAATGTAAAAACAATCCTACCCGGGTATTGAAGGAACTGTTTTATTTTCAGTCATTGGGTACTACATCTTCAGAGGCAGCAACTCACAGAAAAATGAATTCAGAAAGAATCCTCACAATCCTGATCTTGCTCGTAAGTATATAATATAAGTATTTGTTTGTAAAGTTTCAGTCATTAAATATGTTCTTTGTGTCCCCTGAAGCAGCCTAAATACATACGGAGATGCCATGGTATGTAGTAACACACATGACTGTTGTAGGTTTGAACCCCATTGACTGACTGAGAGCAAGGATTTTTCATGGCATTTCCAGCACCAAGCACTGGTCATACCCATTAATCATCTAATGGGATTAGTGAAAGAACTATCACAGGGTTTTCCTCATGATATTTCAAATAGGGGACAAATGACCCTTCAAATATAAGCAAAGAGACATATTTTGAAATATTTCGGGGTCATTTATGCAATTTGAGGGTCAAAAAGAGCAATTTTGTGTGCCAGGGAAAACCCTGCTACTAATATCTTAATAACTTTTAATTTGACCAGGAAATGCATCTTCCACCTTTAGAGTTGAGTCTGAGTGAGACACTGTTCTGTTGTTGTATTTGATATCATAATATTTTGTGGGGAGGGATACTATTTGTTTATATTAATTTATTTTTTGAAAAATAGACCAACTACCACACAGTTTAATTGTGCGACTTTATTGTGTTTTTAGCTCACCTGAGCACAAAGTGCTCAAGGTGAGCTTTTGTGATCGCCCTTCGTCCGGCGTCCGGCGTCGTGCATCGTGCATTGTCCGTCGTCAACAATTTGCTTTAAACGACATCTCCTCTGAAACCGCTGGACAGAATTTAATGAAACTTGGCAGGAATGTTCCTTGGGTGAGGCTCTACAAAAGTTGCTAAAATAAAGTTGATCCATAAAGAACTCTGGTTGCCATGGCTACAAAAAGAAAAATAATTTGAAAACTTTAAAAATCATCTCCTTCAAAACTACTGGCCAGATTTCAAAATAATTTGGTACAGATGTTCCTTGGGTCAACCTCTACCAAAGTTGCTAAAATTATTCCGATCCGTAAAAAAACATGGCGGCCAGGGGCGGGGCTTATTTGCCTTATATGTATATAGAGAAACCTAACATCTCCTCTGAAACCACTGGACAGAATTTGATTAAACTTGGCAGGGATAATCCTTGGGTCAACCTTCACAAAAGTTGCTAAAATAAACTTGATCCATGTAGAACTCTGGTTGCCATGGCAACAAAAAGAAAAAAAAATGAAAACTTTAAAAATCATCTTCAAAACTACTGGCCAGATTTTAAAATAAATTGGTACAGATGTTCCTTTGGTCAACCTATTTATCTCAGGTGAGCGATTTAGGGCCATCATGGGCCTCTTGTTTAAATTACCAACCAATGTTCCACTGCAACTAATTTAGCATGACTTTCAAATGCATCACCAGTGGCCACTAAGACCCCTTCTATTCACATTGTCCATGGAATATATTTTCAGATTTAGAGAGCATCCCAACAGGAAAGAGCAAGAGACTTCTAGTGTCTGGATGGTGGGGATTGTGCCGTAAACCGAACTACCTTGGAGACATCATCATGGCCGTGGCCTGGTCATTGCCTTGTGGTATGTGACAATTTTTTCATTATCAACTTAATTGGGAATAGAAATAGTTCTTTTGTAATCTTAGGTTTTTGGAGTAAAAAGTGGACCTTTCATTAAGGGTCATCTTGCTTTACCTTGCCCTGGTGTCAGCATTGGTGTTGGTCAAGATACTTAGCAAGTATTTTTTTTTTTTTTTTAAATTGATCTTAATGAAATTTCACATGCAAATAGTTTGCCATATAAGAAACTTCAAGGTTACGGTCACCTGGAGCAGCACACTTCGGCTGTGATGTAAATTTTATAGTTAGCTTTATTTCTCTGAAATCAGAGGTCCACTCTGCATAAAAACTACAAGATAAAAGTATTGTGAACCATAAAGGAAGCCAAAGTATTGATTGTTTTCCAAATATCTTGGGTCATTTCATAGTATTTACTGGTTTTCTAATATACTCTATATGTTTTAGGGTACAAAGCAGACTGTGCAGATAGTCTTGTTTTTAATTTAGAGTTTTGAGTAATTAAAGCAAATTAAGGCCTTCTTAGTCCCCTACCGGTGTTAAAACTGTTGAAGATAATATGAAACTTTATATATGAATAGATGGCAGTATGGAGATTCTGCAAATCACTTTATTTTTCTCGGACCAAAATTCTGGTTGCTATGGTAACAGAAAAATTGTGCATCCCTACGATAGGGGACACATGTTGCGTGCAACACTAGTTACTTGTTATTTTGATTATTAAATACAGAATGTTTCTTTGAATAGAACATTATATCATATAGACAACTCCTTTTTGTACTACTTACGTTAAAGTTATAAGAGACAATTGGTTCAATATTGGATCATGAATATTTGATGGTAAACTAGGTAATTGCACTATTGTTCATGCTATCATATACACTACATAGCATTTATTCAAGTGAGAATTTGCTTTAATGTCAGTCACTTGAATTGGTGGACTTGATATTCGTAAAATAAATTTAAACCTTTTTTTTTGTAACTGATCATTTCATTCTCTTAAGATGTTTCCTTGGCTGGACCAGCACTATGTGAATGTAAGATCTAAGAGATCTGCTTGAAGCACGGTGTTGCTTTAATTGTGACATTTCAAGGACCATATTTACTTAGTTTAAATGAATGTGTTTTATATTCTAGTAAAATGTATATAAAATAAATTACGAACATTAGTAAACCTGTGTCATGGTTTGTTTTTTGTCACAGGGTTCTCAAACGTCATCCCCTACTTCTATCCCATCTACTTCATCATCCTGCTGATCCACCGTGAGAGGCGTGACGACGCCATCTGCAGGATGAAGTACAAGGCCAGTTGGGACCGCTACTGTGAGCGAGTCAAGTACAGGATATTTCCCTACATCTACTGAGGTGCTGCTTGCCACGCCATTCCATGTAGAGATTAGAGATTTATACCAGTTTAATGGGTCATGATCTCATGTTATTGCAAAAACAGGTTTTAGAGACAGAAATATAGACCTTTTACCCAATTTTATGTTTTTATGAAAATCTTAGTATGAAAAGACTTTTAGCTTATTTTACACCAAAAGGTTAGTTTAAATTTTTAAGCAGTCTTAATTTCAGTTTAAAATATTTTACTATGATAAGTGTTGTGTTTCTCACAACATTTTAAAGAAAGCTTTTTGTTTTTCAGGATTATTTTAATTTGTTGAATTCAAGATATGAGTTGAAAGAATTTGTCGATACCATGAAG
>CM037784.1:52557572-52607572 GCA_021229015.1 Solen grandis | reverse complement strand
AGTTTTCATATTTTTTTTCTTTTTGTTGCCATGGCAACCAGAGTTCTATATGGATCAAGTTTATTTTAGGAACTTTTGTGAAGGTTGACCCAAGGATCATCCCTGCCAAGTTTAATCAAATTCTGTCCAGTGGTTTCAGAGGAGATGTAGTTTAAAGTTTTCCCTATATACATATAAGGCAATTAAGCCCCGCCCCTGGCGGCCATGTTTTTTTACGGATCGGAAAATTTTTAGCAACTTTGGTAGAGGTTGACCCAAGGAACATCTGTACCAATTTATTTTAAAATCTGGCCAGTAGTTTTGAAGAAGATGATTTTTAAAGTTTTCATTTTTTTTTCTTTTTGTTGCCATGGCAACCAGAGTTCTACATGGATCAAGTTTATTTTAGCAATTTTTGTGAAAGTTGACCCAAGGATCATCCCTGCCAAGTTTAATCAAATTCTGTCCAGTGGTTTCAGGAGATGTTGTTTAAAGGTTTCTCTATATACATATAAGGCAAATAAGCCCCGGCCCTGGCGGCCATGTTTTTTTACGGATCGGAATAATTTTAGCAACTTTGGTAGAGGTTGACCCAAGGAACATCTGTACCAAATTATTTTGAAATCTGGCCAGTAGTTTTGAAGGAGATGATTTTTAAAGTTTTCAAATTATTTTTCTTTTTGTAGCCATGGCAACCAGAGTTCTTCATGGATCAACTTTATTTTAGCAACTTTTGTAGAGCCTAACCCAAGGAACATTCCTGCCAAGTTTCATTAAATTCTGTCCAGCGGTTTCAGAGGAGATGTCGTTTAAAGCAAATTGTTGACGACGCACGATATACGACGACGGACGAAGGGTGATCACAAAAGCTCACCTTGAGCACGTATTGCTTTTTTATAAAATTGTGAATGTTTTCCTAAAATTGTGAATTTTTATACACAGTTACTGAAATAGAAAGAAATCTGGTATTGTTTTTGACTAGTGCCCAATCTAGCCTCTAATAGTCAGGCAGCGTGCGACTGCACCTTAGCCTCGCACAACACTGTACTTATGTCAGCAGATTGCCCATCCTGATGGCCAATGTCACCAATTTGTCACTGTAAACAACCAACCAAATTAATCAACATTATATTGATCTGCAGCAGATTAAAACCCACAAATATTATTAAACCCACTGCATGATTATATTTCTGATAAATATCAGAGAAATAACTAGCGTGCATAATCTTACCGTTCATTAAATGGTCCCAGAGAATAGCAAATCCTACTTACCAGAAGTAAAAACAATAAATGATAATTAGATCAGCGCTAATTTGTTTACATACCAGTCAATCATTAAAAAAACTCATCATATCAACACTTCATAATAAATGCACCTTGAGTTTCATATACGGAAAAAAATCATTGAAATCTCTCAAAATCTTGCCTTAGAATGCAAAATACATCCACATACAATGTACCATATGTGTTATACTTATCATATATTTCTAAATGAAGCAGAACTTCACCACAAACAACTAAGGGGAAATAACTACGTTCACATACCTGCAGCAAAACCATGTCGGCCTTGTAGAGTGGACACCTGGATTTCTTCAGATAGCACTCCATCTCTGGCTTCCAGTAGAGAAGCAGCAGAACCAGGCCGAACGTCACTACCACCAGGGTGTAGAACACAGCTTTTTTCACAGGGTTGTCTTGGTAACCAAAGCATTGCTGAAAGTTTAAATGACTTGTCTTGACTATTTGAGTTAACCGTTGCTTCGACAGTATTTCAGTAATAAAGCAACATCCAGCTAATTACAGGAGGAGGAAGACCCTGAATGCACGGAGGCATCCAGTTAAAATAACTGACCTACTGCAAGCCAGCTTGAAGGCTTCCTCACATGAAAATCCAAATGACCCTGCCTTGATTCGAACCCAGTGAGGGGCTGAGTGAGTGTTAAAGTCAGCCACTTTACCCTCTCGGCTACGGAGGCCCCAAAGTTTAAATGAATTCAGAATTGTTCTTAAAAAATACAACTTAACATAGGTGATTTAACAATATGTATATAATTATAGGCCGGTTTTGTTTGTTGGGTTTAACATTCCTTGGATCGTATTTAAGTCATTTAGAGACTATGTCTACTTTAGACAGATGTAGTGCAGTCACATTGCAGTATCATATCTTGAGACATGTGGCATGATACCACACCAAGTCACATTATCTTGATACTGTGCAAACCAGTCCTGAAACTAATCTCTACCTATGCTGAGCACCAATCAGAGAGCTTCCATTACCAATTCTTAAAACTTTGTTATCTCGCAGTCAGGGATCAATCCCAAAATATCCTTCTCCTAAGACATACACTCTATCCCCTTGGCAAGCCGAGACAATAGAGGCCTGTTTCATACTATAAATTTTATGTAATGTTTGGTAAAATAATGAGAAAACAGTGGTGTAGGAGAGGCATAGGAGACCAGATCTAAAGGTTGCAAGTTCAATACCCTTTTTGGGAGCAAAGATCTTTCAAGACCTTCCCTGGAAATAAGATTGGTCCAACCCAGAAACTGTCAAGAAGGATTAGCTACTATGACAACACCTACCAGCTGATCATCGGTTCCTTGATTGAGCACGGTATTGTCTGCCAGCAGACGTCCCGTCACCTCCACATTCCCGTTACTGACCATCCCTCGTCAGTAAACGTTACCTGTAACATAGAAACCTTGTATATACCGATAGGAATTACAAAGCACAAGAGGCTGAAGTATCTAACTGCCATTGTTTTTTTTTGTGTTTTTTTTTTTTGACTTGGTACAAAGACATTTTGAAATCTAGTTTAAACAAGGCTTTGTCAGTATAGCAAGCTATACAGTCAGGAGTCCTGCCTAGTGAAAATCCCCCCATGAAAAATTTGAGCCTAATAATGGAAATGGGTTATGACCCCTAAACTGCACTGACTTTTCAAGCATGCATTATTATGGTTGATGCGTGCAGCACACCTTTGTGTTGTGATTAACTATTCTATAAAGATTTTTGAATACCCAAACATAAATATGGAAGTTATAGAGTGGACATGACAAGAGTGTTCCTTGGAACACATGTGTCACCTGCTGAAGCATAATAGAACAAGCCGTGTTCAAAAAACACTATGCCCCCATCTGAGCAGGTCAGATGTCAATTAATTGATGTCAACTGAAAGCCATTCATGAGTGGAGTAAGTATGTAAAATATATAGGTTTTACTCCATATAGAAATGCAAAACCCAACATAGTTCTCTTTCAATATCATTACACTTCTCCTATTCACTGTCTATTTATATTTTAAGTTTAAAATCAATACCTTGAATAGTTCAGGAGTTTGTTCTTGACAAAAATTGATATATAAAATAAAGGGAGATAATAAGAAAATCGACCAGGCTGCTCTACTTGTTATCATATTACATTTCAAGTTTCAAGTCCTGACAGTCTTGTGTATGGGTTTTGCTACCCCAAAGAAATATAAAAAATTAAAGGGAGATAAACCAGACTTGGTAGAGTTATGGTTCTCAATCACTGCACTATTCTTAGTTGTCATCTACTTATATATGAAGTTTTAAATCAATACCTTGAATAATTTTCAAGTATATAGTAAATAAGTTATTCTCTGGACAGAAATTCATTATAAAATTAAATTAAGGTAGATAATTAAAAAACTGGTCTACGAGGAGTTACGGTTCTTGGAAAATGCACTTCTGAATCTCATTTAATCTCTATTTATATTTTGAGTTTCAAGTCAATACCTTGTATAGTTTATGAGTTATGCTCCGGACAAAAATTGATGAAAAAAAAAAATAAAATAACAAGAGGGCCAAGATGGCCCTGAATCGCTCACCTGAGAAATATTGCTTTCATTGCTTTTTACAACATAGTCATACTGAATACAAAATCCTTGCAGAAGAACAACAATATAATTTTAATTCCACACAAAAAGTTTACATATGGTCCAAAAAACCAAGTTAAAACTACCATGGGACCAATTTTGACCAAAGGGCCATGATTTGAATTCAGGTCAACAAGGCCATGTTACATACCAAATACCTAAACCTATGTTCTTGTGGTTTCTGACAAGGATATTTCTTAACAAGAGAGCCATGATGGCCCTAAATCGCTCACCTGATTATAAATGAGCAACATATGTTGGATTTTTCATATTGACCTACTTTTTGACCCCACATGACCCACTTTTGAACTTGTCCAAGATTTTATGGAAACAGACATTCTGACAAAGTTTTATGAAGATATGGCCAAAAATGTGGCCTATGGAGTGTAAACAATGTTTTTCTAAGATTTGACCTCATGACCTACTTTTTGACCCCACATGACCCAAAGTCGAACTTGTCCAAGATTTTATGGAAACAAACATTCTGACCAAGTTTCATAAAGATTGGGACAAAAATGTGGCCTCTAGAGTGTTAACAAGGTTTTTCTAAGATTTGACCTCATTACCTACTTTTTAACCCCATATGACCAAATTTCGAACTTGTCCAGTTTTTTATTGAAACAAACATTCTGACCAAGTTTCATAAAGATTGGGCCAAAAATGTGGCCTCTAGAGTGTTAACAAGGTTTTCTAAGATTTGACCTCATGACCTACTTTTTGACCCAACATGACCCAATTTTGAACTTGTCCAAGATTTTATGGAAACAAACATTCTAACCAAGTTTCATAATGATTGGGCCAAAAATGTGGCCTCTATAGTGTTAACAAGGTTTTTCTAAGATTTGACCTCATGACCTACTTTTTGATCCCACATGACCCAAAGTCGAACTTGTCCAAGATTTAATGGAAACAAACATTCTGACCAAGTTTCATAAAGATTGGGCCAAAAAAGTGGCCTATAGAGTGTTAACAAGGTTTTTCTAAGATTTGACCTCATGACCTACTTTTTGACCCAACATAACCCAATTTTGAACTTGTCCAAGATTTTATGGAAACAAACATTCTGACCAAGTTTCATAAAGATTGGGCCAAAAATGTGGCCTCTAGAGTGTTAACAAGGTTTTTCTAAGATTTGACCTCATGACCTACTTTTTGACCCAACATGACCCAATTTTGAACTTGTCCAAGATTTTATGGAAACAAACATTCTGACCAAGTTTCATAAAGATTGGGACAAAAATGTGGCCTCTAGAGTGTTAAGGTTTTTCTAAGATTTGACCCATGACCACTTTTTGACCCATGACCAATTTTAAAAACATTCTGACCAAGTTTCATAAAATTGGGACAAAAAATGTGGCCTCTAGAGTGTTAACAAGGTTTTCTAAGATTTGACCTTTGAAGTTGTCCAAGATTTTATGGAAACAAGATTTTATGGAAACAAACATTCTGACCAAGTTCCATAAAGATTGGGACAAAAATGTGGCCTCTAGAGTGTTAACAAGGTTTTTCTAAGATTTGACCTCATACTCTTTTTACCCAACATGACCCAATTTTGAACTTGTCCAAGATTTTATGGAAACAAACATTTTGACCAAGTTTCATAAAGATTGGGCCAAAAATGTGGCCTCTAGAGTGTTAACAAGGTTTTTCTAAGATTTGACCTCATGACCTACTTTTTGACCCAACATGACCCAATTTTGAACTTGTCCAAGATTTTATGGAAACAAACATTTTGACCAAGTTTCATAAAGATTGGGCAAAAAGTGGCCTCTAGAGTGTTAACAAGGTTTTTCTAAGATTTGACCTCATGACCTACTTTTTGACCCAACATGACCCAATTTTGAACTTGTCCAAGATTTTATGGAAACAAACATTCTGACCAAGTTTCATAAAGATTGGGACAAAAATGTGGCCTCTAGAGTGTTAACAAGGTTTTCTAAGATTTGACCATATGACCTACTTTTTGACCCCTCATGACCAAATTTTGAACTTGTCCAAGATTTTATGGAAACAAGATTTTATGGAAACAAACATTCTGACCAAGTTTCATAAAGATTGGGACAAAAATGTGGCCTCTAGAGTGTTAACAAGGTTTTTCTAAGACTTGACCTCCTGACCTACTTTTTAACCCCACATGACCAAATTTCGAACCTGTCCAGGATTTTATGGAAACAAACATTCTGACCAAGTTTCATAAAGATTGGGCTAAAAATGTGGCTTCTAGAGTGTTAACAAGGTTTTTATAAGACTTGACCTCGTGACCTTCTTTTTGACCCCTCATGACCCAATCTTGAAACTGTCCAAGATTTTATGGAGACAAACATTCTGACCAAGTTTCATGAAGATTGGCCTAAAAATATGGCCTCTAGAGTGTTAACAAGCCAAATTGTTGACGACGCACGACGGACGAAGGGCCATCACAAAAGCTCACCCTTGAGCACATTGTGCTCAGGTGAGCTAAAAATCTCTTATGTAAATCTATGTTAAATCAAGTGATCCCTGGGGCAGGGCCAATTTTGACCTCAGTGCCATGATTTGAACAAACTTGGTAGATGTCCATAAGGCAATGTTACACACCAAATATCTATACTCCAGGCCTTGTGGTTTCTAAGAAGAAGAAGATATATCTAGATTTTCCTATTTAGGCCTATGTAAAACCAAGTGACCCCTGGGTCGGGACAATTTTGACCCCAGGGCCATGATTTGAACAAACCTGGTAGATGTCCAAAGGGAATGTTACACACCCAATAGATATCTAAACTCCTGGCTTGTAGTTTCTGAGAAGAGGATTTTTCTAGTTTTTCCTATTTCAACCTTTGTAAATTCAATGACCCCTGGGGTGGGGTCAATTTTGACCCCAGGGCCATGATTTGAACAAACTTGGTAGAGGTGCACTAGACAATGATACACACCAAATACCTAAGCCTTGCAACCAATCAAAATAATTTGAAAAATCTTGATAGAAGGCATCATAAGGATGATTCATGGGAAGTTTGGTCAAAATCCATTCAGCGGTTTAGTAGGAGATGTTGATTAAAGAAAATTGTTGACGCCGGACAGACGCACAGACACATGGACGCCGGACAAAAGGTGATCACAAAAGCTCACCATGAGCATGTTGTGCACAGGTGAGCTGAAAAGGGGAGACAATTCCAAAATTGGACCAGATAGAGTTATGGTTCTTAGTCTCTTAACCAATGCACTTCTGCTGGTCACATTCTATTCATATATGAAGTGTCAATCAATACCTTATGTAGTAACTGCAGAATAAAGCAGTGTGACAGTGCAAAAAAAACAAAGGGGGGAATAACCAGAGTTTTGGACCTTTTACATGACAATTCCCCATGTCAAGCTCTATCTATAAATGAAATTTCATTTCAATAGCATGATTAAAGCAGGAGTTATTGCAATAAAGAATAAAGAAGTGTGACAGACAGACAGACTGTAGAAAAGTGATCCCTATGTGTCACCTCTGCTTACAGCAGGTGACACAAAAATGAAGCCTTTGAATACCAAAGATAATTTCCTGCAACTCGTGTGACATTGACCTGACCTTTCATGCATGCATAATTAGGGTTGTTGCAAAAACATATCTTAATGCAATGACAAACACTTTTGTGAAAATCCATCAAACAAATACCAAACAATGATGTAGCCTATAAATACCAAAAGTAAATGTAAAGTTTTATGAAAATTTATCTATTAATATGGAAGATATAGAGCTGACATGAAGGTGTTGCCTATATATACAAAGAGAATTTCTAGCAACACTGGTGACCTTGACTCTTTAAACATGCATACACCTTCATTGTTATGACAAACACTTTTGTAAAGTTTTATGAAAATCCACTCATTATTATGGAAGTTATAGAGCAGATACGCAAGCTGGAAGGACGGGACAGATCGATGGGCAGAAGTGCGCGCAAACATATAGTCCCCAATCGGTTTCACTTTGGACTGTACCATTGATTGTACCAGTGTTTAATCAGTGATTTAAAGATACAGAAAACATAATACTTGCATTTTCTTTCACAAAACTCCAAAAAACAATAGAGAATATTTAATAGAATCTGGTCCACTTTATAATGTAAAATTTGTATTAAAAATTTCTTCAAAATATCTGAAAAAAATAATTATTCATAGCAATTTTTGTAGTGATTATACAAAATCCACTACATGATAGTTCTGTTGCGGTTTTGAAACATACTATGAATTTTACATGTCTATTTTCTTGAAATTCAGCTGTTATTTTTTTTTTTTAAAACTTTGAAATGAAATAACATTTTTTTAATGTTCAAGATACCAGTTTTGGAAAGCATAAAAAGGCACATTCCATTTATACTACTCTGAAACAAATTTGAATTAATATAAAAATGGCCTGGGGATGCGAACATAATAGCTAAAACATTGTTGCACTAGAAAATTCACTCTTTTAAATAAACCCCTAATTTATTGCTACCAATTACAAGTCACATTATCTTTAACCATGCCAACTTTCTTAATTGGACTTGTCCTTTCATCACTTTGGACTGTACCATTGATTGTTAATAGGGATGCTTGCTGAAAATCTATTGACCGCATAGCGAACAGTGCAGACCATGATCAGACAGCACAGATGTGTTGGCTGTTCTTGGTCTGAAATGGTCGCAATGGCAGTCACAAGTGCCCACAGCACTGTAAGTGTTTATTTGACATTTAGCTAGGTCCCTGCTGTGACCTCCTTCACAGGAAATGTAAAAAATTATTAATTCATTATATACTCATAAACTTGTCCCAAATCTAGGTCATCAAGTAGTCAAAGAGGAAGCTGATTCAGCTGCTACAATCTATGCAGCTAAAACACCCTTGTTTACAAGGTCACATACCTCATTTAGCTTTACAATTACTGCTCTGAAGCACATTGCAATTTCAATATTTGAGAAAAACACACACACACAAATCACTTGTAATCCCTTTCAGCATGCTAAACACACAACAACAAAAATCAAGAATGTGATCCTCAGCTTTGATCGTGTGTGTGTGTGTGTAGGTAACATATGGTCAGAAGCTCTAGAGACTTATCACTATTTAATATGTTATTTTCTATAGAACAAGAAGTGTCCTATGGAACACATGAGTGTCCTGATGGAAAAAGTGTGACAGGACATGACAAATAGATGGACATACACACAACAGACAAATGATCCCTGAGTGTCAGCTTTGCTTACACGTGACATAACAATTAATTAACAATTAAACAGACCAAATATGCAATGACAATTATGCAATTATGCATGACAGTGATAAAACATCCCTCAACTTATCAGAGCACTCACAAGTAATATCCACAAGGGTTACAAGTACAGGTTTTTATTTTTGACAATTTTCATACCTGGTACATGATTATGCCAAAACTGTTTTCAGCGCAGAATAAAGTTTCCCATAATGAAATCCTGAAAACCGGTGTATTTTAACTATATTAAGATGATTCATAAATTTTTGTCAAAAATGATGCAAAAATTTACTATTTTACGAGTATGAGTATATGCCATATGTCTAACATAACTTTACTATTTGAGTTTACAGTCGCTTTGACAGTATTTCAGTCATATAGTGACGTTCAGCTAATTACAGGTGGAGGAAGACCCCGAATGCACGGCAGCATCCGGGTAGAACCACCAACCTACTGCAAGCCAGCTGGAAGGCTTGCTCACGTGAAAATCTGAATGACCCTGCTGGGATTTGAACCCATGCGGTGAGGGGCTGAGTGAGTGTTAAAGTCAGCGACTTTACCCTTTCGGCCACGGAGCCCCCTGAGAAATATTTATGGTCAGAGTTCAGTACATCCCATTTTAGTACAGTTGAGACTCATTATCTCGACGTCAAAGAAATCATCTTTTTATGTTAAGATATACATGTATGAAGAGAAACATGTGATCATATATAAACAATAATTCATGAAATGAACATGTATAAAGTCCCTATATACATGTACCTAATAAAATACTTGTTTCATATTATATGTAAAAGCTTAAACTGAGTTTTGATGAAGTTGAGGGTGCAAGTTTCTTTCAGTATACTCGCTGCTAATATTGCCGAATGGTGTCCACATTAGATCACTGGTGTTGAGAAAATAGTTCACACCTTTTATAATTTAGCTAGCGTGTATGACTGCATCTAGCATTAATCAGTTTAATTCCAAACATTACAGTTTGCAACTTGTAAATGTTGTAATTGACATTAATTTTGGGGACATAACTACTAGAGTGTGAAAACTTACGGAGGTGATACTGAATTTTTGCATGTCCTTGAATGTGTCGGCACGTGTCGAGATAAACACATGGTTTCAGGTGAAATTATCTAGACAAAAGAATTGTTATATAAAAAATAAAAAAATTCGAGATAAAAATGGATTTTATATATACTTCAATAGAGAAAAAAGATGGCACTTTTAAAGTATGTCGAGATACACTAAATGTCAAGACTCATGATGTCGAACATGTCTCAACTGTAATATATACAAGACTAGAAACTTAATTCATACGTAGACAAACATTTCATCATGTTCGACCATGCTCATCAATGAAAGCCCTCTTACACAGATTTATTATCCTTATCCATGTTATTATCAACAGAATAAAGGGCCCTTGTAATAACTGAAGTACCAGTATGAGATGCTAGGCCTATAATTGAACCATTTGGTGCAATGTACCCAGGCCTTTCATCTATGTTCTGAGTGCCTCTTAAAGCAGCTCAATCACAGATGGTCATTGGCAAAAAATTTGATTTAACCCTTTCCCTCATAGAACTACGCGAACAACATAAAACCAGATCAGCCTGCGAGTAACTCGCAGGCTGATCAGGTTTTATGCTGTTCGCTGCTCCTCAGTGGTCTGAAAATGAGGATTTTACAATTAAATTTGGTAAGGTTTAACTGTGGCTTTCTGCAGATCAGGCTTTATGTGGTACCTACTGAGTGCGTCAAAATGAGTCTATATGAGGGAAAGGGTTAAAACTGTGAGTATAGTCTTTTGGTACCCATTGAGTGCTGTCAAAATGTAGCCCTATTGAAGAAATTAGTGCTCTATATGAGGACATAGGGGTTAAAATGGCTATATGAGGGAAAGTTAATTTGGTGTAAAGAGGTCTTTTTGACTACATTTACAGATGCATCGGTCAACCCTGTACCACCGTGATTGTAGAAATTATTTGTTTTTCCATTTCAGGCCTAGCGTTACAAATGTGTTAAAAAATCTATATTTAGAGATGTGAGCACATAGTTTCAATGTTGTACATTTGTACGCAGCTTCAAGGTCAAAGGCCCTCTGCTGGGCATAGCGTTTATTTGAACTATTAATTTGCTTGTTTCAAACTTTCATGACCTACAATACAACATTGCTTCCACAGACTCTAACTATAGGAGATCTGCCACAGTGAGTTTCAATTTTTTTTTTTTTTTTCCAGTTAGCTGATATCCCTGCATCTGTCAATTTCGTACATTCTCACTGTTTTCATGCCATTTTTCAAACGGATATCCTCTGCAGCTTTTGTTTAAACATGTAACAAACATGTTGTTGAATCATCAAGATTAGCTAAATTATCATCAATTACTGAAGCCAATCAGCTTGCTATGGGCTCGTGGCGAAGGGTAAATCACTGACTTTAACACCATCAGCCTCACTGCATGGTTCGAATCCTGAGAATACTGTCGAAGCGACGGTAAACTCAAATAGTCAAGTCAGCTTTGCCATTGTTAGAAAAAATCCCTACCCAGCACCCAAGTTCTGGGTTGGAGCACAGCAAACAAACATATTTTAAATAATACTCAAATGAAACGCTACCAAACCATCCCAATCCCATGATCATGACTCTACGCCAACAAATATTCAGTCTTCCTATGCACCATGACTACAGTTCCTTTTTTCACATAAATTTTTCCTCACCTACTTTTAAAAGTCTAAAATTAATGTTTTTTACATGCACATACCACAGGCAGAGTAAAACAGCTCTTCAGGGTAGCTACTATGTGTTTGTTACACCCACTACAGAGAAATCTGATACCCAGTGTTTGGCAGTCACATACTCCTTGATGGAGACCTTCAGTTTAACTCACACTTGACTGCATCTATTATTGCCACAGAGAGGGCAGCACTTCACTTTCTCATGATGATTTCATTATAAATTTATAATACATGTAATGTGTCACACAAGCCACATGAAATGAAAGTTTGAACACAGACTTTTAAACGTTTCACTACACAAGGACCTTTATAGACTTTAAACAGATACATGTACTCCTAAAATAACAACCTAATATTATGTGTATATATATAGATATGAAGCAGTCAAACCTGGGAACATATGTAACCCTATACAAATTATTACAAGAGGGTCAAAGGGGCCCTAGGTTGCTCACTCGAGTACATAATGTTATTTAAAACCATTCAAGTCACTTGATATTACCTTGTTACCTTTGGCAGCAATCAGATTCAAATTTCAGATACAAAGAATTATTTAGAAAGAAAACTAGTTAACCAATTGCCAAATGGAAATAAATTCTGACCATTGGTTTTAAAAAAGATTTAATCATTTATTTTAGAAATGTTTGTGAACGGCCACAAATGGCTCACTCTCGCAAAGTTCTGGTGAGCTAAATGTTGCCAAAAACAACCCCACCTTGTTAAAATATGTCACCTTCTAATAAACAAAAGGGCCATGATGGCCCTAAATTGCTCACCTGAGATAAATAGCCCTCAATGCAAACATACTGCTTTAGAAATAGAGATGCTGAGGCGTAAACAGTGAAATCTGAGGTTTTCAGAAATTACTTAAGAGTGCAAACAAAGCCAAATAAGCCATTTTTATCATTTCAAAAGGGGCATAACTCTTGTCCTAAAAGGCAAATATCAGCCAAAATTCAAAATTTTATGACACTTAACATTGTCACAAATTTTAGAGATGATTGGTTAAGAAATAAAAATGCTAGAAGGCAAACAATGTGAAATATAGCCTTTTTAGTATTGAAAGGGGCATAACCCCCGACATAACTGGCCAGTAGTTTTGAAGAAGATGATTTTTAAAGTTTTCATTTTTTTTTCCCTTTTGTTGCCATGGCAACCAGAGTTCTATATGGATCAAGTTTATTTTAAGAGCTTTTGTGAAGGTTGACCCAAGGATCATTCCTGCCAAGTTTAATCAAATTCTGTCCAGTGGTTTCAGAGGAAATGTTGATTAAAGTTTTTCCTATATACATATAATGCAAATAAGCCCCGCCCCTGGCGGCCATGTTTTTTACGGATCGGAAAAATTTTAGCAACTTTGGTAGAGGTTGACCCAAGGAACATCTGTACCAATTTATTTTAAAATCTGGCCAGTAGTTTTGAAGAAGATGATTTTTAAAGTTTTCATATTTTTTTTTCCTTTTTGTTGCCATGGCAACCAGAGTTCTACATGGATCAAGTTTATTTTAGCAACTTTTGTGAAGGTTGACCCAAGGATCATCCCTGCCAAGTTTAATCAAATTCTGTCCAGTCAGGTTTCAGACGAAATGTTGATTAAAGTTTTCCCTATATACATATAAGGCAAATAAGCCCCGCCCCTGGCGGCCATGTTTTTTACGGATCGGAAAAATTTTAGCAACTTTGGTAGAGGTTGACCCATGGAACATCTGTACCAATTTATTTTAAAATCTGGCCAGTAGTTTTGAAGAAGATGATTTTTAAAGTTTTCATATTTTTTTTTCTTTTTGTTGCCATGGCTACATGGATCAAGTTTATTTTAACAACTTTTGTGAAGGTTGACCCAAGGATCATCCCTGCCAAGTTTAATCAAATTCTGTCCAGTGGTTTCAGAGGAGATGTTGTTTAAAAGGTTTCTCTTTATACATATAAGGCAATCAATATCCGCCCGCCCTGGCGGCCATTGTTTTTTACAGTTTGGAATAATTTTAGCAACTTTGGTAGAGGTGACCCAAGGAAATCTGTACCAATTTATTTAAAATCTGGCCAGTAGTTTTGAAGAAGATGATTTTTAAAGTTTTCATATTTTTTTACCTTTTTGTTGCATGGCAACCAGAGTTCAAAATGGATCATAGTTTATTTTAGCAACTTTTTGAAGTTTGACCCAAGATCATCCCTGCCAAGTTTAATCAAATTCTGTGCAGTGGTTTCAGAGGAGATTTCGTTTAAAGAAAATTGTTGACGACGCACGACGCCGGACACAGGGCGACCACAATAGCTCACCTTGAGCACTTTGTGCTCAGGTGAGCTAAAAAGGTACTGATCATTAGAGAACATCATAAAATCTGACAATACTTAAAAGTAACCAACAAGCTGATTGCCTTTGACACTGGTTGTACAAGTTATTTCCTTCTTAGTCCTCATATAGAAAGTGTTTAAATAACCTAGAATCTCTTCCAGTAGTACACCAGTCGTAGTTCACATCTTAAACTGTCTCTACATATCATGATATGTACAAGGCTTGTTCAGAATTTATTGCAACAACATGAATAATTAGGGAACTAAAAGGAATACAGATCTAAGTTACACCACAAAACAGCCCAACGTAAGTACTATCTGTATGCAAAATACCTATTTCTTAATGATGTCCATATAGTTTTAGTACCCGTTTGAATTTCATGTTCTGGCTTTATCCGGAGCACGACAATGTCATGGACATGTCGTTACATTGGTCTCAGCACGCTTTAAGCTTGGTTGGTAATTCCTTTTTCGAAGAAAACATTGTCAAACCAGAAATACTTCAGCTGCACGACTTAATATACAATAATACACAAAACTCATTGCCAAAAAGTTACACTTAAGCTTGTTAAAGTTGTTAAATCTTCAATACTAAAACTGAATAAGAAACAGCCCATTTGAGCTTTATTGTTAAAATTATTCATCCTTATCTCTTTAAAGCTTAATAAAAAGTCAGATCTTCAAAAATTGCCTGTGCAACAAATATGCTAAAGCGTGAGAACGTCCACTCTGTGCCATTTCCAACTGTGTCTGTCTTCCAATCTGTGACTTTTTCCATTCAACCATGATAGCTACTGCTCCGCTTTGACGTCAAACTCCAAAATGGCGCTTCGCTTTGACGTCAAACACACTAGCGCTACGATTTCGGTTACACCAACTCCTGATAAAGGTCTATATCTTGCATATCTATCAAGCGAAATGATTTCAAATTTCACCAGGGTGATGTTAACATTGTATCGTTACCATGACCGCAGTTAAACCAAATCTTTCTGCTATTTCTACATTATTTTAACACATATGCCCCAAAGTTACTTCTGTACTTTCCAATTTCAACAGCGTGCTCCAGGTAACCCAACCTAACAGTATCATTAATTACAGTATTACTGTCTGTAGTTTGTTTTATTTGTTCTGTTTGCATGATTTGTCAGAGACTGATTAAAGCTTATTGAAAGTTTGAACTTAAAGCGTTACTTATTTTTAAAAAATCAACCATGTCTCAATAATTTCTGAACAACCCTCATTAAGATTTTTTTTTTTAAATTTTTTATAATGGCCCTACTAGTATATCTAAAATGTATTCATAAGCTAATTCACCAACCAATTTTCTTAAGATGTAGTTCATGCCACAAACTTTTGGGCAGACCATCCAACTGACTGATCAACAGCCTTATTCCAGGTTACCTTGATAAGCATTCATTTGCAAGGATGTATATAATTGCAAGATGTTAGTTGCTTATTTTTTTTTCATATCCTTGCTGGTTTTAAATCAGCGCATTGAAATCTAATATTTTTTGCTGATTTTTACCCTACAATATCATTGGATATCCTCTATCTGTAAAGCAAATGCCGCAAGAGTTATGGATTCTTAGCAACAGCTGGTAACTGATGAAAGCTGAACATTCAAACATTACAGAGCACAGAGCTGGGCTATTAGAGATATGACAGAAGCCAATTGTGCTCAGTTAGATTGAAAATTGGCCAGAGGAACACAGGAGTTTATAGGGTGCACTTTTCTGCATCTACATGTACAATCAAATGTTATGGACTCCTTGGAGTACCAAACCTGCTTCCATGGGATGCAAGGGGCCCTCACTTTGATTACACTTTGTACGAATTAACATATTCATAAGCGCATTAATTCACAGATATAAAAATTTGCAAATAAGAGCATTCTTATGACAAAGATCAAATTTGTTTGCACCAGGTTTGGTGAAACAGGCCCCAGGATCTTTGAGATTTTTTTCTATTTTCTTTATCAAATTGTTGAGACTTAATTTCGAGAATACTTTTAACTGGTTACTTCTTATAAAAAACACATACTTGCTTATAAATATTAACAAATATATAAAACCCATATGATAATGAATGATGATGAATCACTTTGATTGGACCCCAAATAAAGTCCAAGTTGAGTCCCATATGGACCCTAATATTTTGTTCCGCTTGCTTTGGGGGCATAATAATCTAGAGCTATCACTGAAGGTGATTAATACCCCTGTAAAATGCTTTGATACAGGTAGTGTTTCCCCTAGGCCATTTTCCCATGGCGCTACCCTTTTAGGGTCCCGAAATACGACATGCTGCCCTTTGATCTGGATTCTGCCTTATCCAGATTACTGGTAACAATGTTCATGCACCAGGCCTTTTTCTGGCGCATCTACGGGTCCGTTAAACGGACCCATTCCCAATGACAAATAACGTGTATTTTTCCCAATTTTGATAAAAATATTCCTAATGCGAGTGAATAAAATTCCCACTGCCTAAAAGGAGAAAAAATGAACAAATATCGCCTATTTATTGAGATGTTCAGTCCCATCAAAACGTGTTTACGATACGACAATGAAAATGGCAGACGTATTCCGAAAATAGTAAAGACACTATTACGCGGTAACCACGGTTTTCGGGAAAGCCTGTTTGCCGATCGTTTTTTTTTATTAAAGTCCATTTCATTTGTGATCCCCTAAAACGATAATTTCATTATAATTTACAAATTCTAGTTGCCTTTTTACCTTTAATGCATTTCAAGATGTAAATATTGAAAAAAGGTTTATTCCCTGAGAATTGTCTGGTGTGTCCCGGTTTTTAGCGTGCACTATTCACGTTGTCAAGATTTCGTCGCACAACAGTAAGTACTACGCAAAACGCATTCGTAAAAAAGATAAAGAGGGGACAAAAAAGTTATATTCGTATTTTTCAAAACAAAGTGAGGAGGATGCTGCCTCAACATCAACTGATTCAACAGTGCCTGCCGATTGTCCTGAACAACCGGCACCCGTAGACCCTCCCGAAAAAACAAATGAAAAAACGGCTGAAAAAACCCATTCCGAAAAAGCAACCCCTATATCATTTCAAGAAGAATCCCCCTTGAAATTAGTTCCTAAACTCTCCAGCCTGATGACCATCTGTGCTGAAGGTCCAGACCAGTTACTGAATGAAGACCTTGAGCAAATGTGCAACATCTTTAGAGATGCTAAGGCCAGAAAAATGGCATTGTAATATAATGTTCAGTAATGAGAAACATAATTGAAAAAAAGGAGAAATAAAGAGAATCATAATTAAGGCTCTTCCCAAAAAAGGTTGTTTTCGCGCGAAAAATTCCCAATTCTAAAAAAAAATAAAAATCCCAAAATGGCAAGAAAAAGGCCTGTGCACTTATTACCAGTGCTCAAGCAAGTGTGTAATAGCAGGGCATGGCACCCTGTTGCCCTCCTGCCCTGTTACGATATGCTGCCGTCATGTGTCATCTATACTGCCCCAGTGTAGATGACGTCAGAATTGTAATCATGTGGCATGAAGTATGACTGGTCAAAGACAATGACACCCTGCGAGATATTTTTCATGCATTTTTATTCTCGTGCATGTTAGTCGTTTACATTATTTACATTCAAGAATGAACATTTTCACATGTACATGTATGTATCATACACACATTAAAATAAAATTTTAACAGTTTTCCTTATTTGGGTCATACCAGATTTCCAACATGCATATGCCTAATCACTTAATATGTAGACATATGTGTAATAGATCATCTCTAATGAAAATTGGGTCATTATGCAAATGAGTGATGCTAAAAACTGAAAGTTAAGTGTAAACAAAACTGAAACCAATGTTGAGAAAGTTTTTTTTCCAAATAAACTATCTTTTCTGAGATTATGATGTTGAAATTGACAAACTGATATTTGTTGACACGTAACTTTTACTAGCTGATATATCTAGATCTACCTTGATGACTTGGTTTTCGTACTTCGTAAGTGTGTTGACAACTGTTTCAGATTTTCTTTTTCACTGCAGTATCGGCAAGACTGTGTGTATCATGTGATTCAAGAATTCTGACTCAGAGGTCAATATTTTGCTATTCTAATTCATTTAATTGCAGATGATGTAGGTATCATTAAAAATACAAGTCTCTGCCTGAACATCGTTTAACGATGATGTCATGGGTTTTCGTGGATCGTTGAACAACCTGCCCAAAAATTGATTTTTATAATAATAATAATAAAAAAAGATTATTACCTAGAGTTTAACAAAAATAAGATTTATTTTTAAAAAAAAAACCAGTATGGAAAAAGTCTCTGAAATTTATTTATGTTGTTTATATAATTCTAATTTTTCAAGGTTTAATTGTAGGACATTGTTATTATTGGTTGTATTTGAGACAATTCAAATAAATAACAGTAAATAAATTAAATTCATTTATTTAATGACAATACTGATAACAACTGAAATTAAACATTTAACTTTGGGTATGAATATAATGCAACTTGACCAAAGTGCCCTTTTAAGTAAAAAAATTACCATGCCCAAACCAGATCCTAGAGGAAACACTAATTGGTAAATAATTAATATATATCCTGGTGGGTTGTATTACCGTGGTATTTACCTTTCAAAAATAAGTTACAAATAGAAGAAGAATCACTCACATGAAAAATTTATCTTTCAGTAATCTTCAGCATTTCATTGATGAAATAAATGATTGTCACTTCTCTAGAACAATTTCTCCTTGATAAAAATATTGACAATTGAAACACTACGTAATATATTTAAGAAATTTCTTGGTAGGGTATTACAAATGCATATATACATACTTCTCCTCTGGTAATCTGTTTAGATCAAATATCATTATAATAAATTTTCTGTGACGTTCATTATGCTGTCCTGCAACATTAAGAATGGTTTTTAATTATGTTGTATATATTTATTTTTTAATTATTGTTTCGCAGTAAGTCAGGTAGAAAATATGTTAAATTTCCATAGAATTTTGGTTGTTAAATGGGCATTTTAGAAGAAATGCACAATCTCACTTGAAAATAGCTCTTACCTAAGGTTTTAAAGTTTTGACAGACAGCACATAGTATGACTGTGTTTGCCTTTAGTATACAAATGATATTGAGGCAGAATTCATGAAATCAATATTCTTCTTATTTCTGAATATCCCTGGTAATATACACCCACCGGTAACACCCCATATATGGCCCAAGAAGTGCACTCTGTACATAGGTGTCCATAAGTAACCACTATATGTCTTTGGTAACCGGTGGTTACTCCTATATTTCTTTGGTAACCAGTGGTTACTCCTCTACTTCTTTGGCTACTAAATATATAATGGGTTTAGTGAGAGAAAGAAAGAAAAAAATGAGAATGAATTAAATAAGTTTCTCAGATTAAGGAAGAAAAAATGAATATAAATAAAATGAGATAGTCAGAATTGAAAAAAATGAATTTACTAAACTCATTTATTTTTAACAATTGTTAAAGATTTGTTCATAATGTATACTCGGGACCATTAATCTCGCGGTATCACTAAACTCGCGGTATTTAGAAAAGCGCCCATAGCCTTTCTAAACATAAACAATCGTGACCCAATTTCTTCATGCTTACAAAAGAAATATTTTCCAACAATATGCCACCAATTTGGGTAAGTAAATACTGAAATAATATAATTTTAACGTTTTTATCTAAAAACAGCAGCAATTTCACTCACATATTCCTAAAATAACCTAAATCCTTCACATTGACATCCGTCGTCTGTCAAAATTTTGAACTGTCAAACTGTGGTTTGAAGTACTATGTTTTATGCAAATTGATCAGACTGTGTCCCAGACCCTGAATTCGGTATGAAACCACTAATTTTTTTCCATCATTACTATCTAATTTAGTTTTTGTTTTCAATTAAAATTGGCCATGTATACCAGTCTACCGCGAGTAACTTTTTTACCGGAATCTACCGGAATCGACTCGTAGTACCGGAATCGACTTGTATTTTTTTTATTAAAGCCATATCAATAGATTTTTTTAGTTATAATGATAATTTGATGAATTTAACAGTAGTTTGTAAAGTTTTGTACATATTTTAACAGTTTTTAAGTTGAATTTTCATGGTTTCTAGTCTACCCGCCTTACGTAAGCTATGGTACCGGAATCGACTTGTTTTTTTTTTTTTATTAAAGCCGAATCAATAGATTTTGAGTTATAATGATAATTTGATGAATTTAACAGTAGTTTGTAATGATGAAAAATATGGTAATATAAATATTTCTTTATTTTTAATGCATTAAAGAGCATACATACATGAAAAAAAAAAAACAATTTTGCAAATATGCATGTAAATATATAAGAATGTATAAGACTTAAAACATAAATATCACAGACCAAAAGTTAGTTTGCGCACATATACATATAGAAAGTATTTGTAAAATGTAATTGATATATATAATTAAAATCAGTTTAATTATGTACATACATATGTACTTGTAATACCATAACATATACACATGTATATATTTAGACAGTATATGCAACATCAATGATATGTGAAGTTGTATAACTTACATTCAAAAGCATCATACAGTCTTAAATATTTATTATAATAACATGTATGCTTAGAAATATGTCATAAAAAAATAAACTATTATTAAAAAAAAATTCAGTTATGCTTGTACTTATTTGGAATATATATAAACGAAACGTGGTTTGTCTAAAAGACAGATCAAACGTCGATATCATGTGCATAATAGTGCCAATACAATACAACGTTTATACACTACTTTATGTTTGCTTTTGACTAGTTTAAATTGCAGTAAAATGATCAAAATACAATAACTGATAATGAAATGTATCTACATGTCTTAGTTGTCGCCTTCATTGCATTACCACCCTAAAAGGGCCCCAACAACAGGTTCGCGGCGTAAATAATAAAAATATAAGTATCAATAACAATTAGAACTTATATATCTTTGTGTGTGCGTGTGTGAGTGTGTATGTGTGTGTTTACAACTTAAACAACCCGTGTGACATATCTGAAAAATATAAAGTCTCTACTATTATTAAGAAAGAACGTAAATGTATTGACTTTAATCGTCACATTATAAAGATATTAAAAGTGAAGTTGAGGATTTTATCAAACACACAATTTTAATGATAATGACCCAATATTATTGACGTTTATATGGTTTTGATATATTAGCAACACACAGAATGTATGGACTTCAATTTAAGATTAAAAGTCTAGGTAATTCAGGTATACAAAAAGGCGATGCGTAATCATTATCGTTGCTTCTAAATAACAAAAAATGCTTTCTATAAAAGATAAAAAAGAAATAATTAACCATTAAGGGTAGATTACAGTATGTACTGCGAGTCGAATCCGGTATAAACCGCAAGTAGATTTACAAGTAAAAGACGATTCCTGTAAGTAACGCCCTGTAAGAATCAATTTTGATTGTTTTTCACTCTAATAAACTATCTAACATATAACAAATGCAAACTACTTTTAAAAAAAAAGGCTATAACATATAGATACAGGTAGATAAGTAGATTCCGGTAAGTAGTTACGATTCGATTTTGGTAACCATTCTCGAGCTCGGAACGCTCATTTTCGTGGATTAGTTTCTCCTTGAAGATTTTCGCAGTCATAAAAAAAACTAGATGTCATTCGTTTAAACGAATGATAGGACTTTCTGCAACATCTGCTTTATATAGTATATATAGAAGATGACATAATAGATAATCTGTCCAAATTGCAACTTTCTATCTCCTCTATTTCTATATAAAATAGCACAAATAGAACACATTCTGTGAATTTTATTAAAAGTCCGCCTATATCTTGCACATGTAGTTTACATACAAAATTTATACTATGTCATATGACATGAAAGAAAAATGAAACAGTGTTCAAATGTAAGTTTCTAACTTTCATCACACATAGAATTTCATCACTCCAGCTCAGTTGTAACCTTGTTTAATTTTAGCCTCAGTAGGAAGAAGTATTGAATATTTGTATAGTGCTATATCCTTTCGACACCTGTAACGTAGTTAAACGTATTTAGCGATTTTGGCGTGTTTGGGCTTCCGTAGTTTTGCCATAAATTCCTGGAATTTCGAACTATGGTGATATTTTGAAAGGTAACATCCCAGCCTACAAACTGATGCAATATGAATATCGTTAGCATAACAATGCAGTTTTTAGATGGTCTAAAATGTGGGGCTGCGTGTGAATTTTTCAAGGCTTGCAAACTGCTCGCTAGCTACATAGTGTTGCAAATACGGATTTTTGTCTTGTGCCGCTGTACATGTATTAACTTCAATGCTTATTTTGGAAACAGTCAACATTCGACAAAAAAAAATCAAAAAAAATCAAGATATAGCCCATCAATTGCAATTTGATATATATATATTTTTTTTTTTTTTTTTTTTTAAGTCGTTGCGCAAGTATTTAAGCTTGGTGACCCCTGCGCGTGACCTTTTCCATATTTTTATGATGCATGATTATGAAATATCTTATTTTCCATGTAACTTTCTTATATGAAGTCCAATTTCAATAAACTTGGTACCGTTAGAAAGCTCTTAAAACATGCTACATTTAATACGCATAATGAAATTCGTTTCTGAGATATTGATTAAACCTCAAGAAAACAGCATATTATCAGCAAAATTAGCTTCATTTCATTTAGTTTTTTTGCTTATAACTTTGTATTGCGTAAACCAATTTTAATAAACTAAATATCTTTGGAAACGTCAATTATTCAGCTATAATTCTTATTCATACATATATTTACAAAAATCGATATTTATTGAGATATGGCTACATATATGCAGTAGGGGTGAAATCAAAATTTCCTCACGTCATTAAATTTTCATTGCCCTTTGGCAATTTCAACATATAGAAATACTCTTGTTAATATTATAAATACATTATCATATAATGACGTCACGTGACGTCATATGACGTTTCTTTTCACAAAATGTTTAAGACTCTTAGAGACCTATATATTGACCAAATATCACTTTTCTATCTCAAATAGGACCGATTTTATAAGCATTTAAAAATTTACGACCTTGGTTCGAATCTTGAATTCGCTATAGAACCATGGACTTTTCGAATTTTGAAAAACGGACACCGAGTTGCACACAACTAGAACTTAATATACACATTCTGTGAAAATTTGATGAAAATCGGTTCACAAACAATGGCTCTGGACCGCGTACAAACTTTTGTTGCATATTTCAAGTGTGACGTCATATGACGTCATAGGCATATGAAAATCATAAAAATCAAACTTTCAGCGATTGAAGCATGTGTCATTAAATTTTCATTGCCCTTCGACAATTTCAACATATAGAAATATTCTTGTTAATATTAGAAATACATTATCATATCATGACGTCACGTGACGTCATATGACATTTATTTCAAAAATGTTTTTCTAGAGACCTATATACTGACTAAATATCAACTTTCTATCTGAAATAGGACAGATTTTATAAGCATTTAAAAAATTACGACCTTGGTTCGAATCTTGGATTCGCTATAGAACCATGGACTTTTCGAATTTTGAAAAACGGACACCGGGATGCACAACTAGAACTTAATATACACAATCTGTGAAAATTTGATGAAAATCGGTTCACAAACAATGGCTGTAGACCGCGTACAAACTTTTGTAGCATATTTCAAATGTGACGTCATATGACGTCATAGGCATATGAAAATCATAGAAATAAAAATTTCAGCGTTTGAAGCATGTGTCTTTAAATTTTCATTGCCCTTCGACAATTTCAACATATAGAAATATTCTTGTTAATATTAGAAATACATTATCATATAATGACGTCACGTGACGTCATATGACATTTATTTGCACAAAATGTTTAAAACTTCTAGAGACCTATATACTGACTAAATATCAACTTTCTATCTTAAATATGACAGATTTTATAAGCATTTGAAAATTTACGACCTTGGTTCGAATCTTGGATTCGCCATAGAACCATGGACTTTTCGAATTTTGAAAAACGGACACCTGGATGCACAACTACAGCCTAACATACACATTCTGTGAAATTTTGATGAAAGTCGGTCCAGAAATAATGGCTGTAGACCGCGTACAAACTTTTTCAGGTGACGTCAAGTCTGACGTTATATGAATATGAAATTCAATGCATCCGAAAGCTCATGGTTTGAAATACATGCCATAAAATTCTGATTGTTCAGGGCCAATGGCAACACATCGAAATTAACACAAATATAAGAGGAAGAAAAAAAGAATAATAATAATAAGAAGAAGAAGAATAAACAGTACAAACCCAATATGACTTTCTGCCAGTAGGCAGAAAGTCCTAATAACATAATATTCTCAAATAAATCAATGATTCAATATCAAATATACACCGACTATTTGGCGTATTATATAAAAGTAAAAGGCGATTCTGGTAAATACCATGATCCGCGCGCCACGAATCGATTTTGGTATCAACATAGGTAAACTTGTGACAGTGATAATTTTTAATTTATAAACCATGAAATAAACACATAACATTACAGTTTACAGCAAATTCAGTTTAAACATTTCTCATAAAAATCTTCCCAAAATAATGAAGTCGATTCCGGTATGTATTGCGAACGCGCGAGTCGATTTCGGTATCCATACTCAATTTCTTCCTTTACTGATCATGCAGTGTTATAACAATTTATCATACTATTCCAAAATTAAACATTATTAAAATAAAACATGAAAGTATGTGAAAGTAAAAGGCGATTCTGGTAAGTACATGTGCTAAGAATCAATTTCAGTATCGAAATAGGTAGACAAATGACCATGTAATTTCAACTTACACACATAATTATTATGAAATGAGCACAAAAACAATACAAATTACTTTTAAATTTATCAATTCATCAATATCTCAAAAAATATTTACTATAAATTTCTATATTATAAAAATAAAAGTCGATTCCGGTACTGCAAGCCGATTCCGGTAAATCTACCCAAAATAATGAGGGCGATTCCGGTATGTATTGCGAATGCGCGAGTCGATTTCGGTATCCAAACTCTATTTCTTCATTCACTGATCATGCAGTAATATATCAATTTATCATACTATTCCAAAATTAAACATTATTAAAATAAAGCATGAAAGTATGGGAACTTAAAAGGCGATTCCGGTAAGTACATGTGCTACGAATCGATAGGTAGACTAGTGACCATATATTTTCAACTTACACACATAATTATTATGAAATGAGCACAAAAACAATACAAATTACTTTTAAATTTATCAATTCATCAATATCTCTAAAAATATTTACTATAAATGACTATATTATGAAAATATAAGTCGATTCCGGTACTGCGAGCCGATTCCGGTAGATTCCGGTAAAAAAGTAGATTCCGGTATTCCCAAATACCGTTAATAGCCTCCCCTGATTACAACAGGCTGCAACAGTATGACATTTTGTGACCTAAATAAACTGTTATTGAGTGATGTCTTTGTGGTACGAATGTGGCATTTTGAAGAAATTAGATGAAAGTCACAGTTTTTGAAGACAATTAGATTTGATAGTTGTTTTTCATAATTTATTCGTTGTTAAAGTGTTATTACCGCGAGATTCGTGGCCCTCGGTATAAATGAGATTAAACACTTATTTAAAATCAAATGATATAGTTCTAACAAAATTACATTTACTGATTTAGCAATCTCTTTTTTTAAATTGAAAAGAAAAAAATGAGTGTCTAAATCTGAAAGGATTTAATTAACCATCATGCTTAAAAAATATCTATAAAATTAAAATAAACCCAGGTATGACGGTAACACTTCTAGACAACTGTGAAACAATCTGACAAAATGACGAATTCGTTATCACAAAATTACTTACCTAATTGGCGGTTCTATTGTATACTGTAAACTGTCGATCAACATAATTTGTTAAAAGAAACACATCGTAAGTTTAGCTGCTCTTCTATCACAGGGAAATAAACACTAAGAATTTCTGTTTTCTTGATTTCCGTTTGCCTAGCTGTCAGTTACTGGTGTTGCGTTTTTCCTACACGTCCGAAAAAATGGCAAATTGTAATTGGCATAAAGGAGGACGAATACATAGGGGTTACGGATCAATCTATAACTTTTTTTATTTCACAAAACATTGACAAAGTAAAAATACCATGTTAAAGGAGAATGAATGAGCTTAATACACGCGTATAACTGTGTTGTTTGATTAAACCGATTCCTTGTAAAATTATGTTGAAAGTGTATAATATTTCTAAGATGATTGATGATTTGAAATGATTTATGGGCCACGGATCCTATAACAACTTTTTCATTTCATGAAAAATCAAAACGATAAAGGAGGTTGAATTACCTTATATATATATATATATATATATATATATATATATATATATATATATATAGTTATATCTCGTGGCCACGTGTTAATAATCGGTTTTCTTTCTTTTTTTTCTCCTTAGCAGTGTTTTTTGTCAAAATATTCGGATAATATAGCAGTCATTCCCCCCTCCCCATTTTTTTTATTCCCCCCTCCATGATTATGACAGTTTACGTACCATATTGTGTGCATGGACTCACTGTTGCAGTGTCATTTTTAAATGTTATAACGTTATTCTTAATAAAAACTGTTCAGGCAGGTTATATTATTATTATTACACATTTATGCAACAAAACATCATTAAATAAAAGTAAAATACAATTAAACACATACATTATACATTGTAGAAAAGATTCCCTCTTAGCTCGTTTGCGCACTTATTTCCCCCTCCTATGGGCCCGGACCCCACCCCCATAGTGAAAAGAAAAACAACATCAACATTAACAAAACACACACACACACACTGCTTTATAATAGATATATCTCGTGGCAACCAATTAGACAAGTTCTTTTTTCGTTTTTTTTTCTTAGTTATAACTCGTGGTCACGAGTTAGCAAGATTTGTTATTCTTTGTTTTTTTATTTTTTTATTTTCCTTAGCTATAATCTCGTGTCCACGAGATAATAAAAAAGAAAATCAGAATGTCCCCTCTTTGCTTCCGTATATTTGGCATATGCATGTGACATTTACTCGTAAATAATCGTGAACATCAGATTTTTATCATCAAATGAAACTATTACACATAAATTAAAAAAAAAATGAGATATGATATAACATTTGGCAACATTAGCCAAAGGTGGTTTCATAATAAACATAAGTTAAATGTATATAGTATGGGTTGATTATAACAAAGATCTATACTTAAGTATATATACAGGTATACAGAATCGTATAGATCTTTGATTGTAGGGGTGACCAGACAAACTTACCCTGGCATAACATTGCTTAATAACTTAACAACAGCATATTCTTTTTCCATTCTTATTCGAGGATAAATCCAAGTTGAACCAAAATGTGCCTTCAATAATCAGGGCAATTTTCATATCCGAAATGGGGATTTTAACTATGTATGACCGACGAAGTATTCCCTAAAAACGACAACTCAGAATTGTCAAGCTGTAGATAAGTTAATTATTATTCATAAATCTTCGAATTGAACAAGGGATCTTCATACTCTATTTTTGAATGTATTGGAAATGCAGATAGAGATGTTTCTATTGTTTATACAGCGTATATGTAAAAAATGTAATGAGGAAAACATGCGAGTTTAATGCTGGTCATTCCGGGTTCAGAAATCGAGGGTGGCTAAAATTCGCCCATCAACATTCAAATTTCTTAAAAGACAGGTTCTAGAGAGAGGGGCGAGGTTTTGTGTACAGCAATGCAACACATATACTGTCAATGCAACACATTTTCAGTCTTTTTTTTTAATATATCTAATCAGTTAAACCTCACGATAATTTATCTAAAAAAAAAAAATAAAAAAAAATGCATGTGCATGTTAGTATATAAGAGTATGTTGAATAAAAGTATTGAACTGCCGTAAAAGAAATTCATGTCAAATTCAAAGGTACGCGGTACATTGCTGCCCATTAAAAAATGACGTGTTATATATAAGGTTGTTGATTTTTTAATACGTCAGTTTTTCGGTCAAAGCAACGTACCGAATACCTTTGGTTAAACAGAAAAAAATATTCCAGGGAGGTAACAATGTACGAGTACTCTTTCGGTCTCGACACAGTGTCCTCCCTTACTTGTCTTTTTTTTTTTTTTTCACATACCCTTTCACACCACAGTTTTAAGTATGTAAATAAAAGAAATACAATCAGACCGCTCCAAAACAAACAGAGGAGTTTGCAGAATTCTAAAGATGTTGGCATTTCGTTTCAGTTTTGCGCAAAAGATGACTTTTGGCTAGGAATTGATATATACTTACTGTAGTAGGAGTTAATTGTATCCAATCACTGACCGTGCATAGCAGTTTTGTAGAGTTACGGCAATGTCATTTCTTTCTTGCAATTATACATTTTAAGAATATATGACTTATTTTTCTGTTCTCCCATTTCCTGTGGCAAAAAAGTGGATGGCAATATAATTTGGAAAAGTTGAAATTTCGGGTCGAAAAACAATATGTCGTTTTTTTGCCCCGAAGTTTTGTTAAATTTGACATTTGTAATAATCTTGATATAACGTTTGATGTCGTCCACAAAGTAAGATTCCAGTTGTCCACATTAGTTTCCCCACTTTTCAACTGCGCCTGCGAACCGGAAGGCGAGTGGAGCAAACAGGAAGTGATCAAATATTGATTTTCGCGTGGCGGAGCGACAGCACGGCAACACGAAAGGTAGTCATTTCGGGGTGAAGAAGTCGAAACTTCATGGATAAAGTCGAAATATTGTTTTTCGGTTTTTCGCCCCGAAACTCAATATGTTTTATAAGTATTTGGCTTCGGCATTTTCCGATAACATTTATCATTTATGTGTGATATACCTTTCGACTGAGCCAAAAGCATCTGCTTTTTCGTAACTATGCATGAAACCTATGCTATGCTCCGGAAAAAACATTCGGCTCCCTATATCGGTCGAGTTATCAGTGTACTGTAGGAAACATTTGATGAACTCCCGAGCAAACGTCTGCAGATAATAAATAGATTTCTGTTGAATGAACGAATCTGACTAAGGACGATCTGAAGGTTATACCAGTGATGAAACGATATTTTAAACCGAAAATATGCTCAGATTGTGTATACAATTTACACGTGAAATACATGTTTATTCTGATATGATAGTGAAAGAAGGAGAACACATACGCCGGTACGAATATTAAATGACACTTTACTTTTATTTTTTTAAAATAAAAATGGTTTTCTTATAAAAACAACAGATTTTCTAGGTCAAAATCATTGTCATGTTTATACGAGGTATTCGCAATCAGGACCTCTTAATACACGTTGAGAAAAATATAATCGAAGCGCTCAGGGCACTGATAGACCGTCGGCAGGATTTACATGAATTAGCAATTTTGTATTTCAGCAAGGTTGGACTTGATAGAGGCAAAGTTCATCATCATCATCATCATCATCACCATCAACAACAACAACAACCTATATTCTGTTTCCTACTACTCAAATTATTAATAAATCAGTTGAACTCGCTCTTTGCGTCATGATAACATTACCCTTGATTTATGGTGTGTGGGTCATGATCTTGATTTTATCCTAAAGATGCATACATATTGAGTTCATGACCTAATTTCAGTAGTACAATCTATCAATCGCTGCGCGGAGTGATACAGTACACTGTAATCGGCTGCTGTCACTCTTAGTTATGTGATAAACAGAATCAATCTATCAGTCGTGGTCATAGCTTAATCTTGCCACATATAATACAAATATCATTCTGAATCATTCAAGCCAACTCGTTTAATATTTTATGTAAATTATTCCCTCTCAGGCTTTTTGTAAGTTGGTAAAATATATCAATTGGAAAAAATACTATCTAAAATAAAATTAGTAGATCAACACGGTGACTACCTTACATAAATTAGACCTATATGGTAATTTCTCAAGGAGTCATGCATTTAAACCCAAAGTGGTGCAATAGATTTTTTTGTCCTTGTATTATAGGTACAAGATAGTATGTTCGACAATTTGTATCCTTTTCGTTAACTAATTAGCTACTATTTAAGATTTGCCAGACATTTATTAATAAAGCGTGGGAACCTTCATTACCACCACCCCACGCGAACATTTGAATATACTATTTATGTAAACCTTCCGTTTTCTAGAACATGAAAACCCATAAAAAGGTTAGCTCGAAATTGCCCTAAGTACAATGTCAACGAAAATAAATGTTAAGGAAGACGAGTTCTGCTTAAATATTAGAATGGAAGTTATCTCTTGCAGTCCTAAGAAATTTTGGCCAATAACGAAGTTAAGAAAAAAATGTACGATTATTATCATGGAAATAATGTTGAAAAAACAACAAAAACAACAACAACAACAACAACAAAAAAGTTTATGAATGCTTGGCGTCATTGTTTACCCAACCATGATCTTGGCAATCAGCTAAAGATAACTAGACAGCTCAAGATAAAGAAACAACTACCACCTTTTGCCATTAAAATATTTTGAATATTTTCCAACAAGATTTTTTTTCAAATATTTGACACTTTGATTCGACCTATAATATGTTTTGAAACACAAATTTTGGGGAAATTATTTCAATCCTCGCCTGAACCTACGTTCACTCGAAACGTTTTGTTTCTTAATCGATGTTGATACCGTGGGTTCCGACGGTGGATTTTTATCTATGTGTATCACAACTTTTTTAACAGGATATATGTTTCTTGAAAGAACTCTTGCTAGATATACCTCGAAAATGTGAAAATAAGCTTTATTAAATATTGATGTCCAAATCATAAGTTGAGGATTGAAACTAGTAAACATATTCATTCATACGCAAAGAAAGGGTCGTGTTTGAGATATGGAAAATGTATGTTAAAACGGTTATATCGGAACAGCATCGAATTCCATCAACAATACTACGCGCTAAAATACTTAATACTTAGAGTCGAATTTCATTATTTTTTATTTTCTCATAAAAATACCCAAATATTTCATTTCCTAACAAATATGGTTAATTGATAGGGTAATAATGTATGTAAATTTAGTCATATACTTGAATATTTTCGTGTTAAATATTTGGGTATCTTAACCCTTTCCCTCATAGAGGACACCATGAAAAGACTATGCGAACAGCATAAAACCAGATCAGCCTGCGAGTAACTCGCAGGCTGATCAGGTTTTATGCTGTTCGCTGCTCCTCAGTGGTCTGGAAATGAGGATTTTATAATTAAATTTGGTAAGGTTTAACTGTGGTTTTCTGCAGATCAGGCTTTATGTGGTACCTATTGAGTGCGTCAAAATGAGTCTATATGAGGGAAAGTGTTAAAATGAGTCTATATGAGGGAAAGTGTTAAAATGAGTCTATATGAGGGAAAGTGTTAAAATGAGTCTATATGAGGGAAAGGGTTAAAATGAGTCTATATGAGGCAAACAAGAAAGATGAAATTCGCCGCTAAGTATTCAAGTGTTACTCTACACTAAATATTGTTGGTGAAATTCGAGCCAGAACAGAGGTTTATGACTGGACATAAAAAAATCGTGTTATCACAACAATGCGTGCATGACAAAACGCGATATCATCACATATCATTTACAATATCACCGGTACTTCCTGGTATTAAGTCCCACGATAACATTATGCAATATTTTTTTAATATATATCGTGACCTAAAGGTTAAACCACACATCGATAAAAAAATTAGTATAATAAGAATTGTGATAATTAAAAGTATTTTTAACGTCATGTTTTGCAATTTCGGAAATCCGCACTTGTGGAAATGAGAAGTGGGAAGTGTTTTGAATAGAATAAAGCATCAAATAACTGCTGCTAATGAAGGCTTCGAGATGTAAAAATACTTTCCTACTGAGTGTTGCTGTGACCCTCTCTTCATGCAAAGTGGATTTCTATGTTTCATGTCTAAAGACTATTTTGAAAATGTGAAACCTCACTTAATTATGATGATATGAACTCATTCAATTACCCATTTGATAATTAATTTCATATACAACATGTAATAATCACTCTCGGTAGATCTTACAAAACCCGTTTTATGCGCTTAGGAAGGCCAAGCATAGAAATCGATCTAAGAGATATTCTTATCCGCAATTTCTGCATCAGGAGTCCTGGCCGGGGTGTTCCCACTTTGCCAACTTTATATATTTTGCTACCAAAAACAGAGTTGGCAAAGTGGGAATTTGACCAGGTAAGGTAAAGGTGTTAATCCCCGATAAATGCTTGCGGTGCAACAATAAAAAAATACCATTGCGTTTTATCTTGGCAAATATGTATAGTACTTCATACTATAACTCACCGATTTTAATGTGACTGTTAAATAAGCATAGCATAAGAGTGAGAGAGACAGAAAACGAGAGACGGAGAAAGTGAGAGGGGATATACATGTATATAGAGGAAATCCTTATTTTAATTACACACATTGCATTAGCTCAACGCAAAACATAAACATTACAAATAATACACATCATACTGCAAAGAGAAGAAATAAAATACACCATTTTAATATATATATTTTAATATATCTATTAACCTAGGCACAGCATAAACCATCTGGGCTTATTGTACATTATCACCGTTATACCTGACTGCGTACAGGTAACCTTCACTCAAGAACTGGAAAGTTGGCATAGTGGGAATACTAAAAGGTGTGAAGTTGGCAAAGTGGGAACAAACCTCCTGGCCAATGCGCTCACTCAAATTGCAGCGATTTTGAACCGGGCTGCTTAGTCGGGAATAGCTCTTTGGCAACAATGTAGTTTGGGTGTTCAAAATTATCTCAATTACCTGAACCTTTAAACTGTGTTTTTCTGCATGATTGAAAAAAAAAGAAGAAGCTTCATTTCAGGAATGGGGCAGCATATGTTATCTACAGATAATCTAAAAAGGTTAGTGCTTTAACCTTGGACTCCAGGTGACATTGGCAACAACCATTCTGCTATCTCGACACCAGCAGTATTTTCCAGAACCACCGCAGAGTTGTCTAATGTGTGTAGGTCTTAGTGTATTTGTGCTATTGTCGCAGGGCGGTGGTCATATACAAGTATTCCAAGTTTCAAAAAATACCTTAAGTTGTTCAGTGAGAGAGTGAGGTGGTACAAAAAAAACTTAACCAAGACTCTAGGCGAAAAAGGGCCATAATTTGGTCAAAATCCATGACAGAGTTATCCCCTCTTGTCTAGAGGTTTTGGCGGTGGTCATATAAAATGATTCAAGTATCAAAACAATATCTTAATGGGTTCAGTAATCAAGTGAGGTGGTACAAAAAACTTAACCGTTACGGCGACGCCGACGCTCGGGTGAGTAGAATAGCTCCTCTATTCTTAGAATTGTCGAGCTAAAACCTCCAAAATTATCAAGAACGTTTGCCATTGTAGGTAGTATATACACGTGTATATTAAAGTGTATACATGTTTTGGTAAAATATTTTCATTCGTTGTTTCTTTTTTGCCGCAATTTAAAAATGTATAATTATATACATGTTTTTGGTTACACAATTTTCTGTCGAACAAAAAACAACAACAACAAACTCTTAATACAATATAACGAAAAAAAAAAAACCATGATGCATTTAAATAAAGAAATATCTTAAAAAAGATATTCGGCGTAGCTACATACTTGTCAATTGTAACATGTAAAACAGACTAAAACTATTATAACGTTGGAAACATTAGAAAAATTGTTTATAAATACAAAGGTTATGTGAGGTTTTGTGAAGACTATATAACAAAACAAATTTAATTTACAAACTAAAAAACGCTAATCTACCAACTTCCATTAAATATTATGCACTTGCTGATTTTTTTTAAAGTAAAGATTATTCATTTTTAACCAAGCGAAACCTAAAGATCATAAATCGCGTATATCCGATAATTGTTTCTAGATCCGCTTAATAAACTGCACCACTCCGCAGTAGTTACCTCCTTTGAGGGCCGAGTCCACTTTTACAAATTAGGGGAAATGTGGTCTAAAAATAGACATACGCCTGCTTCTAATGTAGTTGTTTTAACCATATAGCCAAAGCAGCATTCCTAAATTGATATGAAAGTGTTACATTTTCATGACTGTTACCTTTCATGTTAAAACTGAAAAAAAAAACCCTGTTATATCATGTAGAAAGATACATACAACCTGAAACTCCCATTTTGAATGGGAATATCCTAAATATCCTAAAAATGAATTATACAAGCTATTGATAGCATTGCATTTACTCTGGCTTCATTTGCATGTACCAACATTTGATTGGTTGAAGAACTTGATCAACATCAGTGTTATACAGTACCAAGAAACTACTTTAAACCAAGGTATTTACATCTCTGACAATACGCCGAAAATAGTGTATTTCTAGACCCATACTATATCTTTATTAAGCTACTATGAGTAAGAAATTGAACTAAATAAGTTTATATTATTTTATTTTGAGGATCAAACTGACCCCAAGATACATGTTCGTCGACTTCAGCGACAATCCATCCATCATTAAATCAGGACCTTTATATTATAGAATATCTCCTGATAAAATTAAGATCAGGCACAGGACACCGATATTCAGTTAAAATAAAAAATAAATAAATAAAATCTACCCCTCTATATATAAAGAGGGGTCGATTTTTTTTAAAGTTTTTTTTGGACTGAATATTAGGTTCCTGTGGATCAGGGATGGATCAAAGACCTAATATAACAAAGATTGGCAAGAAATCAAAATCATTGTTTCTTATCTTTGCTTAATAGGTTTTTTCGATGAATTACCTTAAGATTATATTCGAAACTAATTTTATCTCATATATTAAAGTATTAGTACCCACCCCCTCCACCTCTACAGCATTTTTCATGTTGCGTGTGAAATAAACGTAGCACCAATTATGGCCGACAAGGAACGAAAACAACGAATTGTGGTATAAAACAAAGTCAAAATACTAGACTACAATGGCCTTTATACACAGAGCTCAGTTTTCCTGGTTCCTAGCACTCGGGTTCATCATCTTATTGACATTAAAACTCGATGGAAGAATTAACAACTGGAACTGGTTTATTATATTCATCCCGATGTGGATTTTCGACTCGGTCGTTGTTATTTACCTGACAATCAAAATGATACTTCACTGTAAAAACCAACAGTACAATGTAAGGGAAACCACAATGAAAAGGAAGGCGTGGTGTTTAGGTGGTATCCTACTGAAACTTTTGTTTCAGGTAATATTATGCCTGAAATTGGAAAATTATAATGAAATAAAACTTTTCTATGTCATGATTCCCTTCTGGATTTTTAATGCAGGATGTGTGTTAGATGTGTTTACGAACCTAAGGAAAATGGCAAAGAGGAATTGTTAATTATTTCAGGAAGTAGCCTTTTCTTTAAAATGTGCAATATTATTATCTTATTAAAAACAAACATTTTGCAAAAATGAATATGTGTTATATTTCCTGCACCATTCTCATCACCTTTTAACTTGGATGTTGTTTATTGGATGTATACCAAGACATTCTGATTGTGTTAATCATTTATTATATACTACATTCTGCTTGCCAGTGATTATATACCAGAATGTGACAATGGCATGGAGACAGGAGGATGGCGAGGGATGTTTGGTCTAACTCAGGCAGTAAAGCAAGTTTTTATCTTCCACTGAATGATATTTTCTGTATTTGGATTTTGGATTCTTGAACACTGGGTCACCCTGTTATTTTGACAGGCAGATGAAAAAAAAACTTTCGTGGAGTGTAAGTGATGACACAAAAGCAACTGTAGACAGCAAATGAAGTTATGAAAAATGTGCACATATTTTTGTGTTTCTACAGACTCAGTTACATGTATATGATAATCCAATGATAAATATATTAATATTCTTTGATTTTTTCCCAGCAGGTTTCATCTAAAATATCAGGAGTTCAACAATGTGTTATCTTACCAACTAATCTGAAAGATTCATTGTATAAGCCATATGGATAATGTGGCTGTTGTAGTAAATGTTTCAAGTGAAAGAAATATACATTCCTGAACACATCCATTGCAATTTGTTTATATTTCAGTCAAGATTTTTGCATCATTATGTAATCCACTAATCCTGTTTTGTTTTTTTTTCATCCGGATTTTTAGCTCGACTATTCGAAGAATATAAGAGCTTTTGTAGTTGCCCTGGCGTCGGCGTTGGCGTTGCAGCTTTTGGTTAAAGTTTAGCATGCAAGTTACTATCAACCTTATATCTCAATAAACATTTATGGTATTGACTTGAAAGTTTATAAACATGTTCAAGGGCATCAGACAATAAGGTAGATAACTTTTGACTGAATTCAATATGAATTATGGCCCCACTTTTACTTAAAAATTTTGGTTTAAGTTTTGCATGCAATAGAAAATTTGGTTAAAGTTTTGCATGCAAGCTACTATCCAGTTTGTATCTCAATAACCATTCATAGTATTGACTTGAAAGTTTACAAATATGTTTAGAGGCATCAGACGTAGATAACTCTTGATGGAATATATTTACAAGTTATGGCCCCTTTTTAACTTAGAAATTTTGGTTAAGTTTTGCATACAATAGAAAATTTGGTTAAAGTTTTGCGTGCAAGCTACTATCCAGTTTGTATCTCAATAACCATTCATGGTATTGACTTGAAAGTTTATGAATATGTTTAGGGGCATCAGACAACCAAGGTAGATAACTCTTGATGGAATATATTACAAATTATGGCCCCTTTTTAACTTAGAAATTTTGGTTAAGGTTTTGCATGCAAGATACACTCATGTTCCTCATACTTTCATGGAATTATGTTACAAATTATTGCCCCTTTTTAACATAGAAATTTTGGTTAAAGTTTTGCATGCAAGGTACTTTCATGCTTATATCTCAGAGTCCAGGCATGGGATTGATTTGAAACATCTTTAATACGTTTAGGGGTATCATACTATAAAGGAAGAAAACACTTGGTGGAATATATTGAAAATTATGGCCCCCTTTTAACTTAGAATTTTGGTTAAATTTTTGCATTCATTTCAAGCTACTATCCAGCTTATATCTCAGAAATTGCTTGTAGAATTGACTAGAAAGTTAAGGAGTGTCTTCAGGGGCATCAGAAAACCAAGGAGGATAACTTCTGGACTGAATTTTATGCAAATTATGGCCCTTCTCTAACTTTGATTTTTGGTTAAAGTTTGCATGCACAGTGTTATTGTGCTTATGTCTCAGTAACTAGGCATGGGATTGATTTTAGACTTCATAAAAATGTTAAGGGGTATCAGACTATCAAGGTATATCATTTTTGACTATTATTATGTACAGGGTATGTGAAGGGCAAGAATTGAAATAGATTTCATTTGATTTACCAACAAGCATTTTGAATAGTCAAGAATGCTATCCTCTGACAGCTCCTGTTTTTTTTTCTGTACAGTTAATAATGTGTATACACAGCATAGAAGCAACTTAAAATTTACAAAATATTATTTATTTATAATACCATAATAGGTTTATAAAATGTTTTCAGCCTCAACACAGTATATCAGATGTGGTATCATTTACACACCCTTTTTATGCCAGTTTACATGCTTACTTTAGAGGAAAAGCTATTTTCTTATTTGTTCTTTATTCTCTGCCAAGAACTCTATTTAGATTTAGTATGTTAATTGTTAATAATAATCAGTTGCTTAAAAGAATATTTATATTGTTGCTGCATAAGCACCTTATCTATTGAAGATTGCAAAAGTAAATTTATCCCTGATGCACTGATGCTTGCAGTACTACATGATATGGTCACGACAGGGCATGTTCACCAGTTCAGGATAGCAATTTCATACGTTAAGTTTATGAAGTTACTTAGTTAGCACATGCGCGAAGAGTGAATTCGATCAACCAAGTGACGGCAAATAAAAATAGAAAATCTAAATATAGGTTTTATAATTCTAAATGTAGTTTCAATGCCATCTGTGATGGAAGTGCCTGTGATGGGGAAACCGACCATTTATTGTACAATCATGGATGGTTGCATTGGGTGATCATGCGTCTGTAGATGGGTATTGGTTATGATAGCTAATATATACTGTGACACATATAATTAAAATCAAATTCTTAGTCAAAGACCATCGGCTGCTTTAACCCTTTCCCTCATATAGACTCATTTTGACGCACTCAGTAGGTACCACATAAAGCCTGATCTGCAGAAAACCACAGTTAAACCTTACCAAATTTAATGACAAAATCCTCATTTCCAGACCACTGAGGAGCAGCGAACAGCATAAAACCTGATCAGCCTGCGAGTTACTCGCAGGCTGATCTGGTTTTATGCTGTTCGCATAGGTCTTTTCATGGTTTCCTCTATGAGGGAAAGGGTTAAATTACATGTAGTATTCTTTGTCACAAATATACATTTCAGTGAAATTACACACTTGAGCTTGACATTAGATATGACAATAAAGGAAAGTCAAACACTTATGAAAAATCTTGTTACAAAAGCTTGAATGTTGGATACTACTTCCTTCTTTATTTCCATACAATGCTTTGTTTAAAACTAGGAACAGATCAGTCTCTTAACCTCGACTTTCAATATGGCATTTCCACAAGGTCAAACACATATAGACCCAATAGATAAATATAGAAGAAATGCAACAACTTAGATGTTAAAAATACAACTTTCCTTTATTCTTTCTTTGCAGGGTTTAAAACTAATAATCTATTTTATATAAAAATGGTTTAAATACAATTTGTAAAGAATGGGTTATTTACAATTACAGATAGCACAGTGAACTTATGGTGATTATTCATTCATTTATTAAATTTGACGCTATAATGTGTTAAAATGTTTGTCAGGTAAGAAGAGAATAAGCACACATACTTCAATATTCTCCCGCCTCACAGAAGTAGCTATACAGGTATCATGCTGGTCCTGTCAAGTCACATCGTGTCACATCACATCAACATAATTTCACATGACATCACGTCACATCATGTCACATCATATCAGGTCACTTCATTACACATCAACATCACGTCACATCACATCAGGTCACATCACATCATGTCACATCACCATGTCACATTGCATCAACATCATGTCACATCACATCAGGTCACGTCACATGTCACATCACATCACGTCACATCACATCATGTCACATCAACATCATGTCACATCAACATCATGTCACATCAACATCATGTCACATCAACATCACATCACATCAACATCAGGTCACATCATGTCATGTCAATCACATCATGGCACATCACATCAATATCTGTCACATCAAATCACGTCACATCACATCATGGCACATCATGTCCAGTCCTATTCTAACTCTCACACAACATGAAGACAAGGTTGAATGTGGGGGTGTAAATCAAATTTAGTGATAGTTATAGGTTTAAGATTTAAGTTCTGGCAACAGGAAATGCTGATAGTTAATTAGAGAGAGCAAAGGGAATAGGATTTTTTTTTTTTTTTTTTTTTTTTTTTTATAAGATGAAATTTTCATCAAGTTGTATATAGAGATTTAGTCTGTCTCTTCACCATGAAATACTTCTATTGATGTACCGCCTACATTTCAATTGTGGAATGGTGTATTTGTATTCATAGTTCTCACTGACTACAAATATGTTGAGACCTGAGGCGAGTTGCTTACACAAATAGTTAAAATGTGTTTTGTAGTTTAGGTCTCAGTCATCCTCAAGATTACAGATAATGTAGTGTGAGGGGAAGGGACTCCAGCCAAGAACAAGTCTATGAAACTTATTTGAACATATTGTGTGAGTGTGCAACTTGCCCCTGTGTTCTTGAAAATAAAATAAGATTATCATACTCAAACTAAAACTATGCCCATTAGTTTCAATAGTGATTTCAAACTCAAAAATTGAGCCTGAGATTTTATTAAAGTATTTCTGAGGACAGGGTCTAGGAGGACTCCATCATTTTGGCCAAACATTGTCGGAATTGGCCTTCATTTTTGCCAATTTTAAAGCAGTTAACATTTTCATCAATTTAACTTTGTGTGAAACCACAGGGATCAATTAATTTGTAATTTCTGCTAATTGTAGATTTATAACCAAAGTGTATTTATTTATTAATAAAAGTTCCAATGGTTAAGTATTTTATTGTATTTTGATCCACATGAAAAGTATTTCACAATTTAAAACTTTGGTCAGTGGCCTTCTCTTGTTTTCATCTTAACCCTTCACCTGATGAATGTTCATTTACAGATATATGACCTGGATTGAATTCCCCCAACAATTCTTAGCATTAAGTAAAACTTAAATACTAAAAGGCGAATTTCACCAGTCTTGTTTCTCTGATAAAAATACTTAAATGTTTCATTTTTAGCTTACCTGAGCACAATGTGCTCAAGGTGAGCTTTTGTGATCGTCCGTCGTGCGTCGTCAACAATTTGGCTTGTTAACACTCTAAGGCCAAATTTAGGCCAATCTCATGAAACTTAGAAGTTTTTCTCCATAAAATCTTGGACAAGTCTGAAATGGTCATGTGGGTCAAAAAGTAGGTCACAAGGTCAAATAGTAAAACCTTGTTAACACTCTAAAGACCACATTAAAGGCCCAATCGTCATGAAACTTAGAATGTTTTTCTCCATAAAATCTTGGACAAGTTCGACATTGGGTCATGTGGGGTCAAAAGTAGGTCACGAGGTCAAATCTTAGAAAAACCTTGTTAACGCTCTAGAGGCCACATTTTTGGCTCAATCTTCATGAAACTTGATCAAAGTGTTTGTTTTCATAAAGTCTTGGACAACTTCGAATTTGGGACATGTGGGGTCAAAAAGTAGGTCACGATGTCAAATCTTAGAAAAACCTTGTTAACGCTCTAGAGGCCACATTTTAGGCTCAATCTTCATGAAACTTGATCAGAATGTGTTTTCCATAAAATCAATTTGGGGGGGAAACATTTTAACACCTAGAGGCCACATTTTAGAAAAATCTTGTTAATGTTCTCGAGGCCACATTTTAGGCCCAATCGTCACGAAACTTGGTCAGAATGTTTGCTTCCATAAAATGTTGGACAAGTTCGAATTTGGGTCATGTGGGGTCAAAAAGTAAGTAATGATGTCAAATATTAGAAAAACCTTGTTAATGCTCTAGAGGACACATTTTTGGTCACATCTTCATGAAACTTGGTCAGTATATCTGTTTCCATAAAATCTTTGACAAGTTCGAATTTGGGTCATGTGGGTCAAAAAGTAGGTTATTATGAAAAATCCAACATATGTTGCTCTTTTTATGCTCACCGAAGGTGACGCATATAGTCGCCGCTTCGTCCGTCCGTTCGTCCGTCCGTCCGTCCGTCACACTTTCCTTGTCCGGACTATTTCTCAGGAACTAACGGCTTGAATTCAACGAAACTTTATGGGAAGCTTTATTACCAAGAGGAGATGCGCATATCGTCAGCATGACCCGATTCCTCAATTTTTCAAAGAGTTATGGCCCATTGACTTTTCGGCCTATAGTACATATTGCATGATTCTTGTCCGGGCTATTTCTCAGGAACTAATGGCTTGAATTCAACGAAACTTTATGGGAAGCTTTATTACCAAGAGGAGATGCGCATATCGTCGGCGTGACCTGGTTCCTCAATTTTTCACAGAGTTATGGCCCATTTACTTTTTGGCCTATAGTACATATTGCATGATTCTTGTCCGGGCTATTTCTCAGGAACTAATGGCTTGAATTCAACGAAACTTTATGGGAAGCTTTATTACCAAGAGGAGATGCGCATATCGTCAGCATGACCCGATTCCTAAATTTTTCACAGAGTTAAGGCCCCTTGACTTTTTGGCCTATAGTACATATTGCATGATTCTTGTCCGGGCTATTTCTCAGGAACTAATGGCTTGAATTCAACGAAACTTTATGAGAAGCTTTATCACCAAGAGTAGATACGCATATCGTCGGCGTGACCTGGTTCCTCAATTTTTAACAGAGTTATGGCCCCTACTACCATGTTGTTGACTAATATTCATGTCATTTGCCTAATTTAACAGGAGATATCATTGAAACAAAATCCCACAATATTCAATATGCTAGTAATGTCAATCATAACCAGCTAATTGTTGTATAGGCCTTTATTTCAAATATCCAGTCATATGTCAAGAGTGTTGGTTAACCTCTTTGATATGAGCACACATTGAAATGTATGACTTAATTTTTAGTAGTATAAAAACTTTAAAAAAATCAATGAAAGATCTGATGAGTAACACGTATTATCATATTAAATAGTAAACTGTTACTAAGTCTCCAAATTAGAGTTGGTAAAACATCTCATCTGATGAGGAGAATAGATATGATTTAGGAAGGGGGATTTCAACATATCCTCCCACCCATTGACCAAGGCCTTATTTGTAACAATGACGTTCTTCGGGGAGCATCTGTCAGTTCTACTGACTTTCTTGTTTTATCAGGTGAGCCATTCAGGGCCATCATGGCCCTCTTGTTTATCAAAAATTGTTCAATTCAACTTAGTTGTGTACTTACCTACTTTGAGAATAAATATTACTTCACACTAAGAATTGTTGGTGGAATTTGAGCCAGATGAATATCATTTTGCTTTTAAATGGTATATAAAACATTGTCTTCTTCTTTGCTGTGCAGTCGAATCTTTGCCACAGTATTGTATGAGCAAAGAAAAAAGGAAACTTCTTTTAACCTAATTTGTTATCCGTTTCAATGGCAGAGTGGATACAGTGGCCGCCTCAAAAAGTTTTGGTTTAAATTCTAACTGTGTGGTATACCAGTTTCGCTAAAAATGGTACTGGTAAAGCTTTCTGATTGATGCACAGCGCATAAGAGTAGTTAGTAAGACGGTTTGGCCCAGTGTCAGATGGAGTGACTGTGTGTGGTATCATGCCAAAAATAAACAACAAATATTTACAGAAAAGAAAAAGAAAATATATCGAATAACTGAACTTAAAATGGATTTGCTGTGCAGACTGTAGAAGCTTAGCTAATACATGTATATTGTAAGAGCAAACAGAGGAGACATTGGCAACACCCGTCAACTTTTGGATTAATTTTAATATCATGTTAGAACGAGCTCTAGATACGACACCAAATGTAACTGTCCTAGGTGATTTAAATCATAATCTTCTTGATAAGCGACTCCATCATTTACGTGACATTATTTCCATAAATAACCTAACAAACGTTATAAAAAATCCCACTCGCGTAACAGAGCATTCTGCAACACTTATTGATCCTATTCTTATTACAGATACTATTAAATGGACATGTGCAGATGTAATTGATATTGATAGCCATATTAGCGATCATAAACCGACGTACATTTTAGTAAAAAATCAAGAATTTAAACAATATTGCTCCAAAAGAAAAATATATTATTATGCTAGGGCTGACTTCCAAAAACTAAATGATCTAATTAATAAAGAAAATTGGAAAACTTTAAATGAATTGGAAATTAACGAAGCGTGCAAATATTTTAGAGAAAAAATTCATTCATTTATTGACAAGTGTATCCCATCTAAATTTGTTACTATTAGACCCGACGACAGGCCATGGTATGATTCAAATATAAGAAAAGTTACAAGACAAAGAGATCGACAAAGAGCAATTGCTATGAAACATGGACGAACAAACGATTGGAATAACTATAAAGTACTAAGAAACAAAGAGTCGTAAAAAGGGTATAAGGGTAGTTCCAGGACTGGTTGGCCTGTTGTCATGTTATGACTGGGTCTGGTATCATGCCACATGGCTACGGTGTGATACCACTGTTTACTTTAAGTAGACAGGGTCTCCAAATAAATGAAAATACTGTCGGCATGACGTTAAACCCAATAAATAAAAACATACATTCGGCTGGTCGGCCCGGTGTCAAGATAATGTTACTGAGTATATTGGTATACATGTATTTTGATTAACAGCTGATTTGCCCCGGGTACTTTTTTCAGACTTAGTCATTTATATCCCCACTTTCGTCTGTGTGTTTTATTTTACGTCATTTCGACACTGCGAAGAAGAGAATAGTTGAATGATACCACATCCTGTCAACACATTAGCCTGATAATGGGCATCAACCTTTATATGCCGGGCACCAAACAATTGTACCATACGTGTCACTGCATTATAACAAACAACTTTAGAATGTCGCACCTGGTCAAGGAATCTGCGAGCAAGTTCCCGTGACGTTTGTCCTAACCACTCGGGCATTGCCACAAGCTTTTTTTTATTTATATACACAATATCGTCATTAGTTTATTTATTTTATATGTAGGCCCCGTAGGAAAGCAATAAAAAGAAAAGATACTTAAAATCGTTCACTGGGACATTTCTTATAAGAGGGCCTTCTTGTTGAACTTTTTTTTATAGGTCGATAGGTCTACACGGACTCGGGAGTCTCCCCCACCTGTAATTAGCTGGACGTCGCCATATAAACAAAATATGCTTATGATTTATCACTGTTTCTGCCATTGCTGTAAGTTTGACACTGTTCCACCAAAAATAAATGTTTTGAACTGTCCTTTTTTCCCCCGCATCATTTGTCGGATAAAATCGATTAATAGGCAAAAAGTAATTTGGTATACCTTTTTCAGATATGAAACATACAATCTGGCCTTTGATGATATATAATAAGTTTCTATTATTATTTTTACTTTATTCTATCTCTACGAATAACTTTTAACACAATGCTTATATACAGACTTTAAACGCAAGGAAATATTTTTTTTTCATACAATAGATATATATTGGTGACCTTTACATCTGGTTATTATAGACCGTGCTCCCAAGTCTTGTCATGTGGATATTTGTATATCCATTCTTTTTAGTGAAAATATAACTAATTCTTCGTTTTTCATGCAAATTCAGTTGAATATAAATTATCCCTGACCTTATCTCACACACTATCATTTCATTATCGAATGACTTTGTTTATTTGATTGAATTTACCAATTAGGTGATTTATTTAAGTGTAATAAAAACAAACAGCAATTGTTAACACTCGAAAGCAATTGAAACTATTGCAAATTGACCGAAATTTACTTAATCGGTCGCATGAATTAGTAGCGCTCGGGAACTAGGTCATGGACGAAGCCTTATGTTTACATGTTCTTAAACACATTTTCTTTGTAGTTCCTTGTGGACCAACAGACTTCATATTCCGGCGAAAGAAAGCAAATGTTTCAATCATGGGGAAAAAATCATGTTTATCACAGATATATACACCACACGTACTTTTACTGTTTATACAGACAAATGTAGACTAAACAGTACTGAAAGAAAAACGAGTCACCTGGTATCAAGAAAAGGGTCTAGCCATGGTTCACATAAGACTTCTAGTTTTATATCTTTGCTACACAGAGGTTAATGCATTACAGGAATCACGATCGTCATGTTTCCCCCCCCCCCCCTTTTTTTCTGTCTACAAACACTTATGAAATTCCCCCAAAAGTAATTGACGAGAATGAGAAGGGTATATGTGATGAGGTACAAAAAGCAAAGTGTAAGACACAAGTTTTATTTTTCTAAGATTCATAGCGTTTTTCGTATGCACACACTTGATGCTGTTACTTTCAGTACTTGGTGCGTATACTTTCTAGGACATGATACAAATTGGGGGGGTGCACATATTTTCCGGGGCAATGTGCTCATTCTTTCCAGAAACAGGTGCTCATACTTTCCGGAATATGGCGCTCATACTTTCGGGGACTTGGTGCTCATACTTTCCGGGACTTGGTGTTCATACTTTTTTGGACATAGTTCTCATACTTTCCGGACCTTGATGCACATATTTTCCGGGGCAATGTGCTCATACTTTCCAGAATAAGATGCTCATACTTTCCGGGACTTGGTGCTCATACTTTCCGGGACATGGTGCTCATACTTTCCGCATACTTTCCGGGACATGGTGCTCATACTTTCCGGGACTTGGTGCTCATACCTTCCGGGACTTGGTGCTCATACTTTCCGGGACTTGGTACTCATACCACCGGTACTCGGTGCTCGACTCCCTAACTACGATATGCAAATATACAACGGAATTCAAGAAACGTTTATTTAACACTTTTGCCTCATTTGCTTATTTGTACAAGCATCCAAGCGATTGTCATAATAACTGGTATTTTGTAATTGGGCGATTAAACTATGACGTTTATGACGTTCAATCGTCATTAATGAGGTATTTCAGTATTCTTTGGAATGTAAGAAAGACATTTTTCATCCCGTTTTATGATTATTAACTATAACAAAACAAAACTTCCAGCGCAAGTCAGACATAGTATCGATCAGAAGCAAAAAGCCGCTTTGATGATTAAGCTAAATGCATTCCACATTTATTGAAATTCCTCACACTAATTGATGTTGCCGTGCTCTACGTTTCTACCGTTACAGTTGTTGGAAGAGAAAACCACATTGGAAAAGGAAAGTTCAGTATTTCTGCTTAGCTTTAATATACAAATGTAGATAATTTATAAGCTTGTTTACCTATTAACCTTTAACTTTCAACCAACAGAATATCAGTAAATTTGAGACATTGATTGCATGAGACAAGATGTAGTGTTACTGCGAGGTCACACTAAAGACATGATTTGATACAATATCCGGTCACATCATCCTGGTGCTGGACCAGTTCTTTTTAATTATGGCGGGCGCTAAGCAATAATGATATATATCAGAATCATTTTAAATGACTTAGATATGTTTCGGCCAGGTATGGAACCCACACACTTCTTGGCAGATGCTCACATAGTGTGTAACATACTGTATTCGTATATAGTGTAGTTATAAATCCACGGACACGTGGGACATCTGCCTTATTTAAAGTTTAAACTTCATTTATTTTACATCGATTGCGAAACAAGTCATAAAAACTTATGTAAATGAGTCTTGATGGCTTTGGTGGTGGCGTATGTGGTCATTATTGTGCGAGGAAACCGGAGAACCCGGAGAAAACTGGCGACCACTGTACCCTTTCAGGAACGTGACCTGGACGCAATGGTGAGAAGTGAAGCGCACTAATACTACGTTAATCCATGCGGATGACGTGGATACGAACTATACTTAAACGCACGCCTATATATTACATGCGATGAGAAATACAGCATATTTGTAAACTCTCTCACGCCCCACACGCTCCTCCTACTACTCTCTCAATCTCTTTTTCACTCTGCTTTTCACAATGAAGTTAACGTTACTTATTCAGTTTATGCATACGGATATAAGCCACCAGATGATCGTGGGTTCAATCCCTAGCCAGGACCTTTCAAAGTCGTTTAAAATTGTTCTGTTGCTTATAGGGCCTCCATATAAAGGTATTATATATGAATGATGATAAGACTCAAAATCGCCAATGAATGGTCTCATTAAGACAGATATAGTGCTGCCACAATGCAGAATCACGCCGTAGACAATATGTTGTATGATACCAAATCCAGTCATATTATCCTGACACCGGGCCAACCAGTGCTGGAACCAACCTATATGTATGCTGAGAGCACTATTTTTAACGACTTTGATATATCGCGTCGGGGATCGACCCGACGACCTCCCGCTCCCGAGCACTCGGCCACTAGGGAAGGTAAACGCTATTTAGATTTTTATGTTACATTTCGAAACTTATTAAAGAACACCACCACAAAACAATGACATAAAGTGCACAGAAGGAAAGCCCTTATATTAAAGCCAGTGATATACATCTACACGGTGACGAAAATCTACTAGAGGCGGGTTTCGGAGTTAAAAATGATGAAAAACCACATGAATGTCTAGTAAAATGGAGATTAAAAACAAATATACAACCACAAAGTCCCTGTTCTCCATGCTACGAGGATAACACTGACATTTTATTTATCATCATTATGTTGCTCAAATAGTTACATTTCACTCTTTTGTTTTCTTGTGCAACAAAATCTTTCTGTTTCATCACTAATTGCATCTTAAATGTTTGTTTGCTTGTTTGTTGGGTTTAACGTCCCACCGACAGTATTTCTGTCATTTGGAGACGATGTCTGCTTAAGACAGATATGAATCCCGGTAGGGACTTTGGATTTTTCATGTGAGGAGGCCTTTCAGCTGGCTTGCGGTAGGTCGGTGGTTCTACCCGGGTACCTATGTGTACTCGGGGTCTTCCTCCACCTGTAATTAGCTGGACGTCGCTATATGATTGAAATACTATCGCAGCGACGGAAAACACCAATACAACAACAACAATAAGACAGATATAGTGCTGCCACACTGTAGTATCACACCGTAGACACGTGGCATGACACCACACCTATACACATTATCCTGACACCGGGCCAACTAGTCCTAGAACTACACTAATGTATAGCCCTTATATGCTGAGTGCCAAGCAAGGGAGCTATACCATTACCATTTTTACGACTTTGGTATGTCGCGGCCGGGAATCGAACCCCAAATCTCCCGCCACTGAGGCGGACGCTCTAATTACTAGGCCACCGGGGACGGTTTTAGCATGTCTGCACGCATCACGCGATATAGCGACCAGTGTTATTATAGTTCATAAACATGAACATAAATGTTTGACTCAAGTTGGTATTATTATATATAGATACAACCTAGACATTTACCATCTTTTTAAATCATCAAACAAAACTTAGGAATATTCATTCTTTCCTCGAACGGTCTACCTGTGTAATTATAGTCGACTCGGTCATTGATGCATGCACTTGGACTGCACCATGTGTTTCATACATCCAGCTTTTGTTGTTTCTATTTTAATATACTAACACTCGTCTTCTTGCATCAAAACATGTGTACATTGTAGAAAATTAAGGATTTTTACGATTTAACGGTGTTAGGATTTACACCATTATAATTATTCACGTTGCTCGAAGAAGAAGAAAAACAAGAAGAAGAAGAAGAAGAAGAACGTTTACTGAATTTGTTTTTAGACTATCGCAGCTAATACATGTAGTATCTGGAAATCAAACAGAAACGTCGTCAGATTGTCGCAGCCAATTTGAATGTATTATTCCGCGAGTCTGCGCGTATGAATACTAGTTAAAAGTGACGTTTAACAACAGCCTAACGGGTTTTATTTGTTTAACTATGCTTTCTATTACAATATTTGGCCAAGATTTTATTTTCGGGTGAGCAAAATACGCGTATCATTTATGAATCATTTACATCCAAATACCACCCCACCCCAACCCACACACTTCTTTCTAAAAATGTTTCGCAAATTAACTCTCCAAACTACAAAGCATGCACAATGTAATTTATCCAAAGTGATTACAGGTATTTTCCATGACGATAATCTATTTTATTAGAAAGGCAAGAGGAAGGTGAGGTCACAGCCATATTTCACGCAGAAGGGAAGATAATATCGTCACGTGACATAATATTTTGAAGTGACGTTATCATACCTGCACTTGTCGGTGTATAGAAACGCACTATTTTCCAGAGCGCAATCTATAATAACCGGGACGCATTGCAAGAAAGCTTGTATAATACACAAATTAAGTCCGTAAATAGTGAATAGCTTTCATTTTATAGCATTAACTAAAAAAAACCCTTGATATTAAACTCGATCGTTGATTGTGAATTCAGGACATCATAAGAGTCATAAGAATGGCATGCACTTGAATATTACTAGTAAAACGTTTATATAAAATATGTACGTGTCATTAAACACTGTTAAAGATAGATAAATAAATGTTCCCTAACATGGCGATATGACAAAACATGATACTAATATCCCCCCTGTAAGTAAGTGTCCGCGGAACATAGAATCTTTGACTTTGATACATAAATTTATCCTGAAATATATGGCTATATATTCCCTTATTCAAACAGATAATATACTCAAAGGAAAAAGAAACGCAGGGTAAACTTTTGTGTCAGTTTTAAATAGGAAGTATTCGACGGTATAACAGTTTAAATTATTTTGATAAAGA
>CM037784.1:52507472-52557472 GCA_021229015.1 Solen grandis | reverse complement strand
TAGTAAGAAGTCATAAAAAAGAAGAAAATATCTATATACGGCAATAGTTATGGTGTAAATGGATTCATCGAAGTTTGATACTTACTTGACTGCTTTCACGGCGGACACGATACACGTGAGAACAAATAGGGAACCAAATATGGCTCCCAGCACAATTGCCGTTGTCGCGTTCATCTCCCCGGCAACTGTCATAAGGCACGTGGTAAATGGATTATTTCTCCCGCTGCACGTGCATGTTTTTACTTAATCCTTGACTGTTTTGCATCCACTGTGTCCTATTTTATCATTTGATGTCACATCTTTGGCACAAGCCTCTATCACAAACCAACCTATATCACGGGTATAAAACATTGCTACAATGTTAAGCTTCCTAAAATCCAATAGATTCCATTTATTGTTTTCTCAGTGCGTCACCATACACATCTTTAATATCATACTAAAACAAAATGCCTCGATGCAAATCCATAACCCTAATTAGGCTCCGGTTTCCGGCTAAATCCACCAGGCTCTGGTCTCGTGTCCAGTGTACAGATTACTGGTTTCCGGCTAGTTTCTACCAGTTTCTGCAAGACCTGTAATCCTAAGTCACAGTCACTGCGTCTTTAAATTGAAAAATGCAGTCCTCATTTTCATTTGAATTTCATAATTTGTATTATTTTATACGTCTAAAATGAATCACAAAATATTCGCAAAATCACTTTTCTTCAGTAGTACCATCAGTGCAGTATATCCGTTTCTCTTCAATTACATTTTCCCGATTGTATTTTTCTGCAATCATTCACGATATCGCTGTAGATTAATTAATGTCAGTTTCTGTCAAGCCGCTGCTGCCAAATGACCTGAAATTGAAAGTAAGATAGACTTGTATACAATCCGGGCAGATCAATGGTACAGATTACGTTCAAGAAATTGCTGGTTACGTGCTCCAGGACACGGAAGATGCATTCATAGAATATTGGCCTTGTTGATAGCAACCCCTGTCTGTAAAACTTCATGAGTTCATGTTAAAAGACATCCTCGGTACCCAGGCTATTCATATTATCATATGAAAATGTGGAAAGCCTGGGTACCGAGGATGGTTAACAGATACACAATGATAATTACAAAACATGTTAATTTGGTCATAGTTATAAGGTTACTTCACAATCCTATAAAAGAAGCTTAATCTATCTTAACCCTTTCCCTCATATAGACTGGTTTAACCCTTTCCCTCATATAGACTGGTTTAACCCTTTCCCTCATATAGACTCATTTTGACGCACTCAATAGGTATCACATAAAGCCTGATCTGCAGAAAACCACAGTTGAACCTTACCAAATTTAATTATAAAGTTCTCATTTCCAGACCACTGAGGAGCAGCGAACAGCATAAAACCTGATCAGCCTGCGAGTTACTCGCAGGCTGATCTGGTTTTATGCTGTTCGCATAGGTCTTTTCATGGTTTCCTCTATGAAGGAAAGGGTTAAATAAAACATTGTGTTCAATCATTGCGTGTTTAACCTAAATACAATAAACATGTTTGAACTTGCTTAAGCGTATTTATTTCTAAGTTCTTTATCTTTATTTACACTATTTACAAGTCTTCGTTTCTTGGGTCGAACCACAGTGTGCGCCAAGGACGATCATTACAGATTCTTGCCTAAACAGTGTTCGAACACACGACCTAAAGTCATACACACTAACACTCAACCACAATTTTATTTTTGAAGTCGAATAGAAAACAAGTTCTTGAAACTTGTTATGCTGTGTCGGACCATACTATCCGCCGACGTCATTAAAGGTCCTTACCCCAAATGCTATCGAACCAGGAAGCCCTTTGGGGTCAACAATTAGTGAAACTATAGCTTTTTACAGCAATAACCCTTGTGGCAGGACTCCCATAAGGAAACTGTTTTGGTATGTTTTTAATATAAATGTTACTATTTTTTTTCTATATGATCAAAATTTTGAACATTTTGCTGAATGTATGTATCATGCATCAGGAAGAGCTAGACTGAGTCTCTGTCTATACAAACAGACCATTAAGAACCATTATGTATATTACCAGCAATTTGATATAACTACGGGACTTGAAATAAAGCTTATTTTACAGAACGCATTGTCCCTAAGGGTTTTTCTGTGTCAACATGTTGGCGATTACTTTCATCTTTTCAGAACGGTGCATTTAAATATCAGGAATATAACATTTGTGTACATTTCTAGAAGCTAATGAATATTCAACGTGTTAAATGTCAAACAGATAACGCATTAATCCATTATTATTTTAGCTGAGGATTTTGCGAAAAGTATAACAATACAAAATATGGATATTGGTTTTGTGAAATATACCATTAATGAGAGAGTTCACAAATAGTGTGTTATATTCAAACGAAACACCAGCCTCTTGATATTTAGCTCGTGAACTCTCACTCTCTCTCTCTCTCTCTCTAATGAAAAAAATATGAGGGGAAAAACGGGGGAAACTAAAGAAATGGGGTGGGGGTGGGAGGGGAGACACGTTTCATAGAAATACGAGAGCAATATTACGCTTGTATGCACATTACGTTGCTAGGCAGTCGTAACGTTATTCGAATAGAACAAAGTACTAATAACACGACCTGATAATGTCATCTGACCAGAGAAATGATTAATATATCTGAAACACTATACTAATCATCGGACACAAAGGATGGGCTACTTGGTGGAAGCGGACAACTACGACACCACTTTGTCTACTGTTACCATTTACACGTTCAGTCAATCTCATTAAAATCATATCCTAATTTGCGCTCCTCTACATCCGCGATTAAGTTAGAGAATATAATACAAATATACTGAATCTGATTTTAATGAGATTAAAGCTTCAGTCTGGTTCCCGACTTCTTGCAATACACAAAGCAATACGACAAGAAATAAAAAAGTGTTTACCTCCCATTACTGCTATAAATAAGGTACAAGGGAGGTCACTATAGAAGCGTTTGATAAAACTGCCTAGTGTGCCACACTGGTTCCCAGCTGTGGTCGTGTGGTGCCTGATACCCTGGGGGCAGAAGTTGTGGGTCCGAATACCAATGAAGACAAACGTATTTCATTACCGTTCAAGTCTAACAAAATGACTTTCGATAGCTTCTATTTTTTTTTTCAATATTCGTAAAAGTAAATATTTTAATCAGTATGAATGTTCGACCCTTTTTGATTTGTATTGTCAGTATGAATCAATCGATAGGTTTCAATCTGGATTTATATTTACGTTCGCCTCTAAAGAGTATGGAAAAAAAACACAACACAAGAAAATTAAGATGGATCTACTCTGCGAAATGTAAAACACATACCATCTACTTCCGAAACTACAGTCTGTGATGAAATGACACATATACACGCGTGTTGTCTACATCTGTTATCTTAGTATATATTGCTTTTGAACGTCATGTGCTCTGAGTCTGTTATCTTTGATATTTTTCCATCATATTATTTGTTTGTTTCATGTTAAATAATAATAATAATAAAACAGAAAGTACGTGTAATTATAAAGTATTGAACATGATACAATGGCATCAAGATTTATGATTTCAATATAATTACATTAACAATATGATAAACATACTTGCTTTATATTCCGCCGATCTTCTACATAAATATAAGGATTCTATATACATATGTGTATATAGAATCCCTGATAAATATACAAATGAATAATAACTCAAAACCAATTAAAGTGCCTGTCTCTTCCACGTCCAATTAGTCTTAAATCAAAACAAAGCCAATGGAGGATACACCTGGCTTTATCATATTCCTCTCTGGTTAGTATCCACGTTAATGTCAGTCTCTCTCTATCATATCCTTTATCTTCTCCTGATAGTAACGTACTTAAAACAATACACTAAGGCTTACCTTGTATTATTTCCTGGAGATCTGAATTTTTACTACCAACGAATGATAATGAATGCCACTAATTGCACGTATTGTTTTAATTGTCCATTTAGACGAGTGTATAATTTCTGGCAGGAAACGCGATCATGTTGGGTGTATTTTGTAATTGTGCGATCTACATGCCACAACATACAGAGGGGGAAGCGTCTATCGATCCCGAGCGGTAACATCTGCTCGCGATCCCTGCCGCTGATGGTGGTAACTCGTTAAGCCAATAACACCGAAGTAACCGAACCAGCATCCCAATCTACCCAGCTGTATGTGTGTGTCACCATTATGAATAAAATTTATGCAAAATCTTGCTAATTAGTATGCTGTATGGGGTTATAGAGAAGAAAGTGTAAACAAAAATAGCACTTTTCAATTTTCAAAACCTTTTATTTTCGTGATAATCTATTATTTTTGAAGCTGAAATTCGCTTTTAAATGGAAGTATTTTTTTTTTTTTTTTTCGATATCGTATGCTGAATTTGGACTTCGTGTCTGAGGAAGTTTTAATTAGTGCCAATATTATTCTATTATTCTTGAATGCACGTTGCGGCAGAACAATATTAAATATCATATTCGATAAAATGGGAGCTTAAGAAGATTATTATAATAATGAGTCTTTCGTTTGTTTCTCCAGATGATGTGAGTGTCTAGCCAGTTAACTTATTTATAATCTAAACTTCATCCACTATAAGAACGCATGTACTTTTGAGTAAATTTTTCAGGACAATATAGCACTGTAACATTCTAGGGTACATTCATGTGTAAATGGAAAAAAAAAACATGACAATATGACTTTAATTTTACATCGGGATGCATTAACGCAGTTTAACTTTTGACTTGACTATTTGAGTTTACCGTTGCTTCGACAGTATTTCAGTCATATAGCGACGTCCAGCTAATTACAGGTGGAGGAAGACCCCGAATGCACGGATGCATCCGGGTAGAACCACCGACCTACCGTAAGCCAGCTGGAAGGATTAACGCAGTTTAAAAAATATATATTGCAATTATTATAAAGACAAAAGCATCGCTGTTCAGTCATCCGCCACTGCCTGTCCACATTGTTTTATACAAGTGTCGTGCCATTCACTCACACATCAAAGTACTGAAGGATCAATGCGTACTGCAACAGCTGGCAATAAACTGTCCTCCTTAACATCTCCTCCACCAAACAAAGCATTTACGAGTAATGCAGTACAGTGGTATACGAATATATATTGAACTAACTCTATGATATATTGGCACACACAAAAAAGCAATCAGGAAAGCGAAATAACAACAACAACAAAATCAGAATATCGCTCGCGTGTGTGTGTGTTTTGTCTAAAACAAATGAGGCATGGGTGTAGATTGTGCAGTAATTCTGTGTGTGTGAATGCCAGTAAAACCTTACATCCATTTACTTAATTAACTTTATGTTTCCGTAGGTAATTGGCTTCCGGGTACACGGCGTTTGGATACCCATAATGTCAATCAGGAGATCGGAGAAGAAAAAAACACATGGTGTATCCTGGCGCTGTTGCCAGGGTGACCGTGTCTGACCTTGATATCGGGATTGGAGTCACCGGACTAGCGATGATCAGATTATGACCTTCGCTAATTACTTGCTATTTCGGTCGATTACAGCGTATTGATCTCCGTTTGTTTTTTGTACCTGGCAAATACATACTGCAATAGATATGTGAAAGGAATTCTTCCACATTCTACGCTGGTCCAAGAGATGGAGATTTTTCAGTGTTGATGAACATGTTTTTGGTGATGGTGGTGATGATGATGTTGATAATGTTGAAGATGATGAAGTGAGACATTCAGTGGGTATTTTCAACATTTGTTTTTTCAAAACAAATGCAGACTTGCTGTTTAACAATACTGTGTAATATTGATTATGCAAACACGCCAAAGTAAAGAGATTTGTACTTCTGAAAAGCAACAGTAAAACATGATCACGCCGCCTTGTTCTTCCGGCCAGCAGTCTCTCAGTGATACGGATATCACACATATCTGAGATGGCTTATCAGGTCAGAGTAATTCCCCGTTCGCCCAGACACCACGAGGAAACAGACGTAGGGTGTATATATACGTACCGTGATACGAGTACATCTCGATCTGTACAGATAATTAGCAGAACTAATTCAGTGGCTGTGAATTGGTACATTATTATATGTTTATCTATCCTTGTCAGCAAATAAATAAGTAGATAAATATATATGTTGGAATAATTATGTCGTCAATTTAAGAAATGCAAGATTCAAAAAAATTGTATTAATTAACTCAACAAGAGGGCTAATATTGCTTTCTTTCGCTCACCCAGGAATCACTACTCTTGGAGACGATCTTACGCATTTTTCTAGTTTTGATATTTTACATTTAAAATCTATCTGATAAAGAGTGAATAAGCAGTGTAAAATATCATAACCACAAAGTTTGACAGATATTGCTTTCCCCCCCCCCCCCCCCCCCCCACACACACACAAGCAAAGCTAATTACAAGTTCGATAACTCTGGGGACAACTCACACTGAATAATATATTCACAAGTGAGTTAGAAATTACAAGATCTTGGGAAGTTAAGTAAAATAAATTATAAACATTTTTATGAGATCCTTCCGGTGACAAACGCTTTAACTTTCCCTGTCACTCTTACAAGCGGAATGCCACTGATGTTAATATTTTACTTTTTAACATATATAAATACTGTTTATTTTCAAGAATGAAATCCAAGTTATACGAGTTTTGAGTGTAACTTGATGCCATTATCTGTCTTTTTAGACTAGGGCTTATAAGTACACATATGGGTCTCAGCCTGGGTAATGTAGTGGTGACGCGCCTCATGCTACCCGGGTCCGATTCTTGGGGAGGTATGTGAGAGGGTACAGTGGCCGACACGTGGGTTTTCTCCGGATTATTCGGTTTTCTACCCGCCGCCAGAGCCGTCGAAAGTTAATTTTATAAGTTGTGAATGACAACTTGTTTCATAATGCATATCAAATAAATGAAATTTCAAGTTTCATACTTAAATCCATATATAAGTACGAGTATTTTAGTTATGCTTTATTTATAACCAAATCGTGATGGTCCGCTGTATCCGGCCGTAGTCAAAGTACATGTTTTAATTGAATGCGGATCCAGAACGTCCGCCCCGGAATCAGGAGGTCGTTGGTTCGAACCCCATCCGCGACATTCCAAAGTCGAAAAAAAGTACTGTTATAGCTCCCTTGCTTGCTGCTCAACGTGTATAAGGATAGATGCAGGACTGGTTGGCCGGGTGTCAGGATAATGTGACAGGGTGTGGTATCGTGCCACGGCGTAATAGGCTAATTACTTCACTTTAGTAGCACTATATGCGGCTCAATCACACAAAGTCTCCAAATGACTAAAATACTATCGGTTGGACGTTTATTCCCCCCCCCCACCCACCTACGAAAAAAAAAAGCCTTTAGGGTTGATTCCAATATTGGTCAAGATTGTTTTAAGACCAGAAACCGTCGAGTGGGATAAGTCAGGGTCTCTTAATACCCTGGTTTAGTTAAGTATTTTATAAAAAAAATTGTTTTCTGTCGATGTTAAAAGAAATAGGTAAAAAACAATTCATGTTGGTCTTGTGAGAAAGTAATTGTAGTGAAATAAAGCGGGGGCGATGGGATAGAATATATACACATGAATAAATAAATGATAGGATATAGTGCAAGCTTCTGCAGTATATAAGAGAAAGAAACGGTACTTATTTTCTCGGAAATCCTTAATGTGTACAAATGTGATATATAAAATTCATGGATTTAAGTACTGTGCAGAACCATTTTGGTAACCCGGTAAAAATAGGAGATTAAAGATCCGGTAGTCCGTAGTACTTTTCTTCCGATGTTACGCTTTGTAGGGTGTATAAAATACACAAGTCTCTGTGTTGTTAAATAACTATATTTCAACACAGATATATCCAATCAATTAGTAATATACAGTATTCTGTATAAATTTAAAGCACGATATTTGACATCAAATACGTAAAAGTTGTCCTGACAGACTTCTGCACAGGACGGAGGTTAAACTAGAATCTTTTCTTCTTTTTTTTTAACCATCAAAATCAACAACTATTATAACAAATTACAGAAAAAAACAGAAATGCCAATCACGCCTCAGTGGGCGAAGTTACTGGTAAAGCCATAAAACTGACAAAGCGGATTAACAAAAAGTATCATGCCGCTAGATGACCAAAGGTATAATCAATGAAGCCATTAAAGGTGTCAGACATTAAAATTGCAATAAACTAATTAGTCATGACACGTGCCAGATATCAAAGTTATGAAAAGAATTTACATCTAGATACTATACTTATTTAAGAAACACAAAATTAGAGAAATATAAATGAAACTTAATAAACATAATTTGTATGAACATTATAATGTTAAGAATGGAAATATGTAATGATTTAAATATACAAATGACACAGACACAACATAACGTCAAACATGTCAACATGAATTGTGTATAAAAGATAAACGAAGAGAGAGAGAGAGAGAAAGAGAAAGAGTGATGAGAGACAAATATAGAGTTGTAGCGTAAATTATTCGGCTGAATAATTTACCGCTACAACATTTTGGTGGGGTTTGACAACCAACCGTAGTAATTGCATTTTTAAAATTAATTTCTTGGTATTTTCTTGATTTCATAAACATTTCTATGTGGTTAATTATTTACTGAATTCATTTAATGTTCTTAAATGAGTATTGGTACAGATCTATCGTTCGTATTAATATATTTATTTTTATCTTTTTTCTGTTACTCCGGCGGGTCATTGCCATAGTCAGCAATGTACAATTAAACTCTTATCATTAACAGCTGTTAGTGTTTCTGTTTCCTAGAAATCAGTCTCATTCAATTAATAAAACGTGACATTCCATACTGACGGTGAAATGACTGCATGAGAAATATCAGTCATAAACGATAAACATTATATCCATGGAAGATAAAATGTTATCTTCAATCATTGCGACAATGTATGTGTAATTTCAAGCAGGGACAACTTCCATACTGTATAAAAAATAACACCACGACGTTTCAGGATATTATTTAAAAAAAATGCGTAAGAATAAGATAACATAAATAAAACATTTGATGATTGTATTGTAAAATTCTTTTATCTTCTCTCCGTCACCCGTGAAAATATTATTTAAAATTAATATTTACTTATTTAACATTTCACATATTACCGCTTATGCACAAATTCTACAATTTTCATTTCACCAGAAGATATTTTTTTTTTAAAAAAATATAGGACCTGATTGCAAATATCTCGTGCAAACAAATAATAAAAATAGGCCTAGGCCTACCTGAAGGCAATAAAAAATGACATTGGCCCTTAAACACAAACAAGCGCTACGTTCGAATAAACGCCATGCCCCCGCGGGGGGGGGGGGGGGGGGCTTAGACCTTGGGGATGGAGGTTGGGGGTGGAGGTCAAGGTCATTTGAATGTCAAGGTCACCTGGCTGGAAGAGCGCATCAAGGCGCATACATATGTGAAGTTTGGGGGTTATTTATAATGTGGCTAAGGTTGATATTTTCTATTTTGGATCTCGGTGACATTAACTTTTGATCCCGTAACTTCTAAGTGGGTCTGGCGGGAAGAGCTCCTCAATGGGCATACACTTGTGAAGTTTGGAAGTTATGGATTGAAGCACGTTCATATAATGTGACCAAAGTTAATATTTGCTATTTTGGGTCACGGTGACCTTGACCTTTGACCCGTGACCTCAAAGTTGGTCTGGCGGGTAAAGCTCATCAAGGTGCATACACCTGTGAGGAGGTTATGGATGGAAGCACGTTCATAATGAAGCTTTTGAGGTTATTGGTTGAAGCACGTTCACGATGTGGCCAAGGTTAATATTTGCTATTTTGGGTCACGATGACCTTGACCTTTGACCCCATGACCTCTAAATGGGTCTGGTGGTAGAGCTCATCAAGGTGCATGCATGCACCTGTAAACTTTGGGGGCTTTAGGTGGAAGGACCTCGGAGTTATGGTCAAAGTTAAAGAACTCATCAAGGTGCATATATATACCAGTGAAGTTTGGAGGTTATTGATATATATGCGTTCATAATGTGGCCAAGGTAAATATTTGCTATATTGGGTCACGGTGACCTTGACCTTTAACCCCCGTGACCTCTAATTGAGTCTGGTGGTAGAGCTCATCAAGGTGCATGCATGCACCTGTAAACTTTGGGGGCTTTAGGTGGAAGGACCTCGGAGTTATGGTCAAAGTTAAAGTTTTTGTGACAAACATACAGACAGACCAAAAACAATATGCCCCTACCCCGATATATCGATGGGGGAGCATAAAAAATAAATCATAAAACAACAACAAAGATCGAGGAAAATAAATTATATGACACTCTGTCAGAAACATCCATAACAGGTACGGTACTGTTTATGTACGGGTTTACGCATGGTCAAATGAACGTTATTAGTTTTCGCGAGTAGTTAAAATGGTAGGAAAATAACACAAAATAGCGCATTGGTAGAGTTAACAAAGAAAACATACACACGCACACACGGACGGCGACAAGGGGTTAGTAATTATGTATTTCTTTTTATTGTTTTTCTCTGTTTTATATATCTCTCAGGGAGCCATAAGGAAATCATATTTAAATTAAAATCCTGATGTGATGCAAGTCTGGAAGTAGAGATCAAGACTATGAATATTTCGTCGCTTTGTGTGTGTGGTTTTTTTTGTTGTTGTTGTTTTGACAAAGCGCTTTGCCATAACATTGACATGCTGCATATGTCTCTGGCCATAGGAAGAAAATATCACAAAGCGACGGCATTTTAATTTATATAGGACTAGTCTGGAAGTTAAAGCAACATAAAGCCTTGGAAAGACTTTGGTAAATTAAAATCATATTTGGCCACACCTGATGTTATTCAATTAAACATGTATTTGTAGGAAATTCCCCGTCCATACATAAATGTAACCCCCCAAAAAACTCACAAGAATGCACTATTTCACAGCTTTAAATTAAATTGCAGGGAAGTTCTCCCGGATCCCAAGTCCAACAGGAACTTCACCCTTATCATGGCTCAGGCAACGCGGCAAGCCACTTGCATTGTCACTGCCTATATTTTATTTAAACCTGAACTCCTGGATCTGGCTCTGGAGTAAATGTATGCTTGATTATATTTTAAATATCCCTTTATTTATTTATTTGAGCCATGAATCAATCTTCCATCCATTGTGTTTGTTCACATGTCTTGAATGCTGTTAATGTGACAAATAAACTGTATTTATTAGAAGCATAAAAACAATTACCCATGCCACTTTTGTTTTGAAAATGATATTCATATTTTTGTTTCGACAATCAGCCAAATTTATTGGCAAAATCAGCATTATAACTTTGGCATTGTAAGGGTACAAACTTACCAAAGCATGTCAGTGCATTAATAACACATTTTTTATTCTACAGTTAAAATTTTTTTATGTGTAACAATTAAGACATAATGAAGTATTGAGATTTCATATGACCAGAGACAAGCTTTTAACAATATCAGCTCTTATGTTTGATTTAAGATATGCAATTACATCATAAATCATGCACATATGCAATGCTGTTTCAATAGGTGAACAAATTTTATCACTCAATTATACTCAGCTTTGGTGTTAACATAGTTCTGTTCATATAGATTTACCAGAATGAAGGCACTTTACACATTAATTACTCAATTTTGATACATATAAGAGAGCCAAAAACAATAATATTTTGAAATACGCAATATTTGTATTGTATGATGGATAGAGGCTTACAACCACTGAATATTCTTTAACCTGACAATAACTGGTGTACAATACATGCATTGTAAAATAAAGGAAATAAGTAGGATAGACAAAAGTTAATGAGTTTTGTTGCACACTGCAAGCTTTACTGACTTAAATGTTAAAGGGCCAGAAAATACCAGATAAAAATGGTAAGGGGCCAGAAAATACCAAATAAAAAGGTAAGGGCCAGAAAATACCAGATGTTATCCTGGTTACATGAAATAAATCTATATTTTCACCTTCATTTGTTTATCAACCACAGATCTCATTCTGTTTGAAGATGTAATCCTCCTATAAAGCCTACAATAAATGTCATGGTAAATTGTTTTCAAGTAAAATGTCAGTACATGTGGTACTGGAATACATGTATGTGTTTATTAGGTTGCTGGAGGATCAGTGAGACAGGGTGTTACAGTTGTCACTTGTGGTTTCCAGTCTCAGGACCATCACACAATGTTGACATGGTGCAGACTGCGGGCAGCTCGTTGGACGTCCCGTCATATCACACTTATCTCAGTGAGTAATGCTCCGGCCTTCTTTTTCTTCTTGGAATGCTATAATTTAGGTAGCATCACAATGTTCATAGTCCATCCATCCATCCATCCATCAATCCAGTTTAACATTTTTTCACAAAGATTGAAAACAAAATCTAGACTGTAGCCTTGCATCATCCATACTCCCCCCCCCCCTTATTATAGCAGTACTTGTATGTTTGGAATATTTCAATCTCTATATTTTTCACACCTGTGATTAAGTTATATTATAGGAAGGATGTTTCCCTATGTTAATTCCAGACTCAGAATTTCAATACAGATGTACCTCGAATCACAGTTCCTCAAAAGATGGTGGAAAGGCTCCGAAGACATAATATCAAGAAAACCATTGAAAGTGCCAAGAGAGAACGACTCGGTAGCAAGACCCTGATATTGTCAGCCAAACGGGTAGAGTACAACCATTACAAGGGGGAGGAGTTCAAAACGTTTGACCCAAAGAAGCTGGCGTCACATGGCTGGAAACACAGGAACTGTGGCAGGGATTTCTTCACGCTGGTTCCACATGACAAGGTGGGTGCTCTCTTGACATGTGTTTGTGTGTTTAATCCTTTGGCTCATGAATATTTGTGTACAAATTTATGACTTGATGAACACAAATTTACTGAAATTGAACAACAGATTTTTCTTCGCCATGCAGACTGTGTAGAATCTGAGCTACAATAATTTATATATATATGAACAAACAGAGGAGACTCCTTTCTTGTGGTGTAATTAATGAATCCTGAAGGTGATACTTTGTTACAGTATGAGTTATAATTTATAACAATGAAATTCATCAGCTAAAGTTATATATATCGAGATATTTGAAATGAAAATAGGGTTGTTATATTTCATTCTTGGGAGGAATAAGAATGAAAAAGAAAGACAAATTAAAATGTTTTACAACTTGCTCCCGTGTTTATTAGTGTTAATTACAAATATTTGTGTTCATCAGATGTTAGCTATATAGTACTGTAACATGTTATAGAACCCAGCACTCTCAGCCAAGGATGAATTGAAGCAAGGTTTTGAGGGGTTTCAGCTGGACCCTCGACTACTGCGTTACCTGGCCAACGAGGATATCGAGTGGGCCACAGAAGCACAGGTGAGCCCTGGGGGTCCTTTTTGGATTGGAAATTAGAAATGGTTGTTTCCATCTGTAGGTTGCCTGTTACCACTTGAGAGTTATTATGGATTTGACCTTTGAAACCAGATAGAACCAGATCCGTTGACCATATAGAGGCCATATTGATACTCTCCAGTACCTGGAGATAGAGAGGTAGCACAATAAAACCTCTCCTGACCGAGGATTGGTTTCAGTCAGATCTGGTACCCAGGGTGTATAATTGAACTGAGTGTTGAGGTATGGTAAATAATTCTGGGAAAAAATGTACAAATTTTAATCATGTGCTTTCAAAATACATGTATACTCTTCTTCAAAAGATACATATATATATATATATTCTTTTTGTATGACATTATGTTTATATAGAAATTTTGTATTGTTTGGTATTTTCCTGAACAGGTTTATCTTGGTTAAGAAGCAATTCATTCTGCAAAAAGTAACCACATAATAAAAAAATCATTCTGTACTAGATTTTCCAGGTTGTAGATTGACGAAAAATGAGCAGTTAAGTATCGTTAACAATTGATTATAGTTTTCAATTTTGGGTATAATTTCCATAGTTAAAATAAGGTCTTCTTGATATTTTATTATAAGGTTTTTATATGCATGACATTTTTTTTTTTTTGCAGAAACTTCTCATTCCTGAGATGTTGAGTGGGAAACATATTGTTTGTGCTGCAGAAACTGGTATATACTTTTTCTGTATACCTTACGCTGTCACAACATGTTGAACCAAGCATATATCTTAATATATGACTGTGTTTAATGTCTTCCTTTATTATTTTACCCACCGTGTCACAGATGTGGGGACTATATAGGAATCATGCTGGTCACGTCCCATTATTTAACGTCCAGTCCTATACAGTCCATTCGTGATGGTACGAAATAGCCCCAGGAAACGCATTTATTTCGTTCCATCGCGTATTTTGTTCCATCGCATCTTTCATATTGACGATTGAGAATCCCTTTATGTATGTGCTCACTCGTTTGTTTATGTCGTGTTTTAGTATGTATTGCCGAAAATCATGTACTGTCAGATTTAGTGTCGTAATATGTTTAGTGTGATGTTGTTTCATTATTTGATTCTCTATATTTTTTATTTTTATACGATGATATTGATAAATAAAAAAGGCGTTTTGCAGTACAAATGTAAATATTTTTAATAAGTCATGTTTGTTTGGACAAACGTACATAGGTACAACATGAACCTGAGATATCGAACAAGTGACTTATTATACAAAATGAACACAAGAACAGTAATCGTCACGGATGGCGTGCTAATAGGCTGATTACAGACAATATAATGGCGGACGCGTGTAAGCGACAGGTGTCACTCGGGTAGGTGTGAAAACTGACCGACACTTCGTTCGAACGCGTCATTAATCAGTTGTTAATTAGCAAATCGGACCACATAATACTTCGCTCCAGTGCATCTTTTGTTCCATCCTATTCGTTCCATCGCATCTTTTTTACATTGAATAAAGAACAAATATTGCCGGGACCTGGCAATTACTTCGCATTACATCGTCATTTCGCTCCATTGCATTTCGTTCCATCGTGAATAGACTGTACTTATATTACATAAAGAGAGGGTAGTATGTGGGAGTGTTAATTAATAATCATCTTCAGTAAGCAATGCTGTTAGCAGAGGTGTCACATAGGGATCACTTTCCTGTTGTCTGTCTGTCTGTCTTCTTTCAGTAGTGATACATGTGTTCCAAGGAACACAAAGTCTTCTTGTCTTGCTATGTTTTCCCATGTGTATTGTGAAGAATACTTTGTAATGACTTGGTACTGAGTCATAGTACAAGTTTGTAAGTAATGAAGAAATTGAGTAAAAGCATTCATTAATAGTGGATATATGTTCCACAGAGCACTCGCCGAAATGACAAGCTCTAGGTGCGAGGTGAAATAAAAACTCAGTATCTATCTAACAGAGATCATTCTATATCAGTTGTGAGTACAGGTCGTATCTAGTCAACATTATGTTCAGCAGGACATTTTGGCATATCATTGTACAGTTGCTGTGATATTTTGTAGGAAGTGGAAAGACCTATGGCTACCTACTGCCACTAATGCATGACCTTTTATCTGCTGGTGAGGGTCAGGGGGCGAGGCAGGATCCCCCGGGGGAAGGGACAAAGGTAGAGATGGAGGGGAGAGAGCCATGTGAGTTAGGGCAGGAAGATGTGGATGTGGCAGATAACACAGAACAGTCTGCGGGAGATGGGCAGACATCGGTGAACAGAAACTCTCCCAGGGCCATCGTGATGGTGCCATCAAAAGAACTGGCAGATCAAGTTATGGTATGTTTATAACAGGGCTAGCTACGATTCACAAACTTGAGTAATCATTTTGACTACCATTTTAGATAGTGTATCTTAGTAAATATCATAGCCTATTTCTGTTCTCAAGGAAGACTTCATTCTTGTCAGCATCATATTTGTTTTAAGTTACAATGGAGTGACAATATTTAGATTTGAGGGAAAAGTTGCAAGAATTGGTATCCAAGTAACATAAAAATAGAAAAGTTAAAACCTAAGGCTGTGAGTAACACGCTGACAGATCATACAATATTCTGTTTGCCTTAACCCTTTACCTCATGAATATTCATGCAAGTGTATGATTTAATGAATATTGATTTACTGAATTTTAATTGGTATATGAAACAATGAGTATTCCTTGCCACACAGACTGTATAGAAACTGAGCTACAATTTTGTATGAGGTATGTTTGCATATGCATCAAAATGAGTCTACATGAAGTAAAGTGATAAATGACAGTTACACTGTAAAACTAGTCTAGACTGAAAGCATTTTCCAGTGTAATGAGGATTGATGATGTGTCATTATTTTGACAATATATTGTAGAGTGTTTGCCAGAGATTGTCACAGTCAATACCACTGAAAACTTTCATGCTGTGTGGTGGAAGGAAAATGCAGGTATATATAATACTGCTGTTCATTTTGTAATAAAGGTTTATGACCAAGCTTAGCAATAATGTGAGTACTTATTCAATTCAATTAATCAAAGTTTTATTCAGGAAATAAGATCACAGATTGATAATGGAAATGAATTTAAGGGTTTGGTGCAAAACTATTGTAATTGCTTCTTTACTTATATGTAGTTAACAGAGTTTATCACCAAGCTCTCAAATTATAAAAATAAAATGTGTAATACATACAAAAATACCCCCAAAATATGATAGCATGGTTTGTCCTAGTTTCGTTACCTAATGTTAAATTTTATATGTGCATTTGGATTTTAATGCTTTTTAACAAATCATTAATGAAACCAAAACAAACACACAAAATATGTGAACAGAATTGAAAAATTCAGTGAAAGTATCATTCGGTACTTTTTATAAGAAACTCTAAAAGGCTACATACTGCTATTTTTGCATGTTCTGCAGTTTCTCCTCAATAGCCCTCTAACATTACTTGGGTTTTTCTACTTAACACCCAAAGCAAAATGACCGCCATTGTTTACAATTTGGATTTAGACCGGAAGTGCAAATAATAACAACAAAAAATAATGTCAAAATAATTGAAAAATTAACAAATGAACAGCCTACTGCATAAAATGTGGGTTGATTTTGATATTTATGCAGTTTTCCTTCCTGACCTTCCTAATTATTAATATATCACAAATATTTGCATTAAAAATTGTTATTGAAACAGACTACACAACAATCTCGCATTTCTGTATGTTTCCAAGAATGGCACATGCGGAAAATCAGATCTTAGTAGGGGCTTGAAACTAGAGCAAGGGCTGAAACCAGGTGAAAGTACACTGTTCATACATAGTGATATACAAAAAAGATTTTATGACTGAGGTTATTTTTTTCCTTGTCTATTGCAGTTTTACTGATTATTTAAGACAGAAAACAATTTTGTCAGCCTCTGTCAAAATTAATTAGAAAAGAAATTTGAGACCAATTACACTGGAATCGATTTAAATTAAATTTGATGGTTTTTATACATATATAAAATGTTGTGTCTTGTAATTTATATATTTTAGAACAATAACAAGTCATGACATGGGAGACATATTTGTGATGTGTTTTATTGGTTTTCACATTGTAACAGAGTGTAGAGAATTGATCTACACTGTGACTAGTGATTTGCCAGAAATATTCAGGAAGCTTATGTCTGGTGAAACCTAGACCAAATGAGAACTAGCAAGGAAATAACTATGTACCTAGAATAAAACCATATCAGACTGCCAGTAAGTTAGCGTTGTGTTCACTACTTCACAGTGCATTAAAGATCAGGAGTTAACACAGTATGACCTGTTATAGGTAAAAACCACATTCAGTTTGATCTTGTTTGTTCAGTTTGATCATGTTTGTTCAGTTTGATCATGTTTGGCTATGATATGCCGTGGTATAAAATGTAACACATGTATATGAGTGGTTATGGGTAGAGATACATCTCCTACTGTTACTGAGGACTGTCTCACTGTAATGATGTTGTGGTCACTACAGACACAGCTGCGGTCAGCCCAGGGGGTGGAGATGGACATCCTGATTGCCACACCAGGCATCCTAAAGAGGATGATCACCTCAGGTCAGTGACCTCAAGACTGACCTTCAGAGGTCAAGGGTCAGATTTTAAATATTCAAAGTTATTGAAACCATGTACAATATTGCATGATAGAAATGTTACTACGAGTATTTTACACAATTTTTCTCCTTCTTTCTGTATAGAGATAAAGATGCAAGTCGTGTTAGAATGTTGAATGAAATGTGTCTCATTATATGATTTTTGCATTTTTTTGAAATGAGGAAGAGTATGTTTTGATAGAAAAGAAAAAGCAAGAGTATGTGCATGTAAATGATTTTGCTGTAATTTGGATTTCTGAAATGAATGCAAATTGAATAAAAAGCACTTGTCAAAACGTTAATTAAAAAGGCATCTTATTATACATTTAGAAATAGAGGACAGGACAGAGGATGTGGAAGTCTTCATGTTGTCAACTGGTTTTCAGTGTTAGCTATTGTAGAAGTTTGTCATGCTAGCAATGTGACAAGTTTTCAGCATATTTTATTGAAGTCTTGTTAAGACATTGTAGATTGAAGGGTTTATGATACACACTGGCATTAATGTACAAATACCATGTACTCTGGGCAGGTCACATCTCAATAAAGCAGCTGACCAGTGTTGTGATGGACGAGGCAGACACTTTACTGGATGACAGCTTTACTCCCCTGACCCTCGACATCCTCAGAAAACTTCAGGTAAATCTCCACTCTGTAGTCATTCATTGTTGTTTTGAGGTTTTAGTGGCACTTTGTTCAAAATAGAAAAAAAAGCTTTTTATATCTGACTGCACTTAAATGTATACAGATGATCAATTAGTATATATTACAGTGTTGTCAGATATCAAAAGTATATTTTCTCCTTGCTGATTAGTACTAAAATTTCTTTATTGTGTCGCCTGCATAGCATGGCAGACACATAGGGATCACTTTGTCCGTCGTCGTCGTCGGCGTCGTCGGCGTCGTCGGCGTCGTCGTCGGCGTCGTCGGCGTCACACTTTCTTGTCCGGAGCATAACTCGAAAAGTATTTGAGGTATCACCTTGAAACTTAAAACATGGATAGATCACATTGAGGTAGAGTGCAGTGCACAAGAATGATAACTCTGACTTTCGTATTTTCTGAGTTATTACCCTTTGTTGATTCTGAGATTTTATTTTTGTCCGGACCATAACTCAAAAAGTATTTGAGGTATCACCTTGAAACTTAAAACATGGATAGATCACATTGAGGTGGAGTGCAGTGCACAAGAATGATAACTCTGACTTTCGTATTTTCTGAGTTATTGCCCTTTGTTGATACTCAGACTTCATTTTTGTCTGGAGCATAACACGAAAAGTATTTGAGGTATTACTTTGAAACCTCACAGGTGGAAAGATCTCATGGAGTGCATTGTGCAAGAATGATAACTGTTGTATTTTTGGAGTTATTTCCCTTTGTTTATTTTTTTGGATTTAATTCTTGTGTGGTGCATAACTTGTAAAGTATTTGAAGTGTTGCCTTAAACATTTATAGTAGATAGATCTCATTGGTCTGAGTGCAGTACACAAGAATGATAACTCAATAATGATAATGATGACTACAAGCTTGCATCATATATATAATTAACGTCATATTAATGAATTTTTCTTACAGTTAATGTTTTGAATTCACATTCTGACACTCCTCTGATGAAATGTTATGAAAGTGCTCGGGAAAATTATTACATATTGCACTGTTTGAATATTTTATTTCCCCCCCCCCCCCAAAAAAAAAAATAAAAAAAAAATATATATATATATATATATATATATATATATATATATATATATGTGTGTGTGTGTGTGTGTGATTTGGTGTTATTTTGTACCTCACAAAATAGATTATGCTTTATCAATAATTTGTCAAAAGATCGATTTTCTAGTCAATTCTTTCATCAAACATGCTTAAATGCAGGCGACACAAGTGTTCCGAGGAACACCCACATCTAGTTTTACATCAATTACAGACTAAATCGTCCTGTGATTTTATATCTAAATCATTCACAGTGGCTAAGTATTCTCATACTATTAAAAAAGGGACAGATTATTTGAGAATAGCTTTCTCTTTCAAAATATACATTAAAAAACAACAGATATAGTGATTGGTCTCAAACAAGGGTCATTCAGATCTTAAGCCTGGTGTGTCAGCTGACTGCACTGTTGATATAGACAGGTAAACAGCTGTAGTTACTGGGGGTTCAGTGTTTAACATTTCATAAATCTGGGTCACAATGTGAATTAGGGCGATAAAGGAATCAAGTTCTTTTATGCTTTTCTTTCCATTTTACGAAAACGCTCCATATCTTTTCATGTAGAGGGGATGTAGTCAAGGAGATGTAGAGGGGGTATTCATCACCTTTATTGATAGCTTTAGTGTCAATTAGAAATAAAACAAAATCTTTACATTGCCAGTAGGAGGGTTTTTATACATGTTGTTGATTTGTGTTGGTAGATTGGCAGACAAGAGACGTCAGTAGCTGACAGTGTACAGCTGGTGTTAGTCAGTGCCACATACCCACGTGGCCTGGATACTACTATAGGACAGGTCCTACCGGTAAGTTCAATGTTATGAGAGTTTTGATAACTTACATGTTACCAGTATTTTTCCCTTGTTCAGAGAAAGAGGTTAGTTATTGAGGGAAAAGTGAGGAATGCATTGCCATTGAAAATAGAAAAAAAAGGTTGTGAGAAGAGTTATTTGATATAAGTGATTGTGTCAGAGAGAGAGAGAGTGGGTGCAGCATTTGTTACAAGACATGTGAATTTTTACTTTTATTTGTATCCCTGCAAACAAAGTTTGAGAGAGGGTATCTAGGAGTCAGTTGGTTTGTTTGGATTTCTGTCTGTCCATGACAAGAACTACTTCTACATTACTTCACCAATTGAGATAAGATTTTGTACATGCTTTTATAATGACAGTATGTAGGGGTAGAAAGTCGCAGTACCATTAATTAACTGTAGGAGAGGATCTTGTGCAAGTGACCAGGTAGCTCAGTTATTAGAACATTATCCTGTAAGAGAAAGTCCAGGGTTCAAATCCCAGTCATACTGCAAATATACCTCACCCTGTGACATATATGAAGACAAGTACCAGGTATTCTCTCCTGCAGGCTGAAGATTTCACAAAGTTGACAACCAGACATCTGCACCATGTCATGCCCCATGTGCCACAGAAGTTCATCAAGATGAAGTCTCTCGATAAGACAGGTGAGAGGTCATGAGAGGTTATGGGAGGTCATGAGAGGTTATGGAGGTCATGTGCCCAATTAACCCCCTCCCCCCACCCATTGGGTAAAGCAGTACTGGTAATTAAAAAAAAATGCAAGAACTGAAGGGAAAACAATATCCCTTATAAATATCCTACTGTTAGATAGGATGGCAGTGTTTGTGTGTTCCTTGATGTGATAGAAACTTTAGTACAATGTACTTGGAAAAAGCCCATGTGTTAGCCAAATATCCATCACATACAATTAAACACAGTATCGTATGTGTTAAGAATAGAATAATATTTCTGTAAGTCTATAACATATCTACATGCTTAAAACTAAAGGGTACCATAGAACATCTATAACACAATTGTGATTGGCAAGATATAACTGAACCAGTTGTACAAGAAGGTTGTGTACATGAAGTCTACATGTTTTTGTTGAATACCACATTTTAACTGATCAGATTGCATTTGCTGGTATTAAGATCTCATCTTAGTCATAGAAATTAGTTGATTTTTAACCAGAGCATAATTATGATATTAACAGTACTTAAGGTTCTTTGATTTGCATATTAAAAGATGCTGAAATTTAGATGAAGGAAAAGTTTCTATCATGCATGAAATATGCATATTTGATGTTTTCATGTTTCAGAAAATATATTGAAAGTATTAAAGCAGAAGATGGTCACAATGATTTTCTGTAACACTTCAAAAACCTGTTACTGGCTGAGCCAGACATTGCAAGAGCTCAGAATTGACAATTTGTGTTTGACTGGCTTCCTTCAAGCCGAGGTAAGTACACCATATTGTGTCAGTTGATTTTGTCATGTTATCTGCATCATCGTCATTACACAGACATCACATTTACTAAACAAGGAACCTTGAATAATTGCCTTTAATACAATCTCAACAAAATTTAACAGTGGGAATTATTTTGTCTAGGACTGTGATGGGTCACTTTGAAAATGTAATACTTCATAGCTTGTTCTCCATCCATTGTCATCTTATTTAATAAAACACTCAAACTTACTATACCCCAATCCTGGCTATGACGTATAAAAAGCTGGTACTGGTACAGCTTCCTTGCTTGGTGCTCAGTATATAGAGGTAGCTCAAGGACTGGTTGGCTTGGAGTCAAGATGATGTGACTGGGTGTGGTATCATGTCATGGGACGTTAAACCCAACAAAACAAACAAACCATTACACCTGCTTCAGTGAAATGGGGGCTATATATGTATCTCTGGTCATGAGAAGTTTTGTATTTATTATTTCTAGGAGAGGGCTAAGATGTTTCAGTCATTCCTGGATGGTGACCATGACGTGTTAGTGTGTACAGACATAGCGTCCCGTGGACTTGATACTCAGCTGGTCAGTATCACACACTCACTTCACATGAAGTTAACAGTGATTACACTTATTTATATAGATATATTCTTGTCTGTAAAAAGAGGACTTTAACTTATTATTGTACATTATTTCTTTTTTTCCCTCCTTAACCCTTTCCCTCATATAGACTCATTTTGACGCACTCAGTAGGTACCACATAAAGCCTGATCTGCAGAAAACCACAGTTAAACCTTACCAAATTTAATTACAAAATCCTCATTTCCACACCACTGAGGAGCAGCAAACAGCATAAAACCTGATCAGCCTGCGAGTTACTCGCAGGCTGATCTGGTTTTATGCTGTTCGCATAGGTCTTTTCATGGTGTCCTCTATGAGGGAAAGGGTTAAGTTTATCTGGAAAAATATCTTAATGTATGGGTCTATACTGGGATCCCGTAATAGCTCCTGTGAAATTGTTAATAAAATTCCAAAGCAACATAGAACAATTCTTAATTAATTGTAGCTTGAGATTGTATTTGAGTGGGCCGCAGGAAGGTCAGAATTTCTTTTACTAAAAAGAGAAAATAGAATTAATAGCTAGGTTTGCAGTCTGTGTAGAATCCTAGTTATCGTATTTTAAGAACAAACAGAGGAAGCCTTGATCAGACATGAGCTATCTGATCTGGGTCTGTTCTGTTTGCTAAAGTGTCAGAACACATCTACATGAGGTAAAGGGTTAATAAATCTCAGAAAAGAATCCTACCTTCAGTAACAGTCATCTATGTAACAAGTCTACTGCCAACTTTGGCCTTCAGAAATTATTTTATGGGATAAACCTATCAACTTTAGCAGCCTGTGCAGGAATCCCATATTTTCAGCTGTCAACTGTTGCTCCCAGGTTTGACTGTATTTGTCTTCTTTTTTTTTTCAGGTTGAACATGTGATCAACTTTGACTTCCCTAAGTACATGTCCGACTATGTACACAGGGCAGGCCGTGTGGGGCGGGTGGGGGCCAAACACAGTGGCCAGGTGACAAGCTTCGTGGTGCACCCATGGGATGTAGACCTGGTCTGGAAAATAGAGGTAGGCAGTTCAAATATAGCTATCTTCCTCCCTCACTGTCAAGGTTTTGATATATATGGCCAGTATAAAAACAGGTCAGTTTGCAGGTAGCTTTGTTTGGTACTGTCCACTGTGCCTCAATACCTTGAAGATGTGGAAGGGGCATGTACAGCCTGTTCTGAGTGTAAATGGTTGCTTTACACTGGTACATGTATACCAGGATGTGAGTATTGTTTGTGTACCTGAGAGGTAAACCTCCCAGATGTACACCTGATGTACAGATACAAATTAACAGTTAAAGACATCTTGGTGGTCAAAAAGAGCATCTGTCCCAATGAGGTTGTGGGTTCATTCCTTGGACATGGCATATCAGAGTTGGTAAAATTTTATTTTTATGTCTCCCTTGCTAGGCACTCAACTTATAAGACTAGTTTCAGGAATGACTGGCCAGCTGTAAGGATATGTAACTAGTTGTGATATCATGCCACTTGTCTATGTTATGATTTCATCATTGACTAATGAGGTAACACATACTATATCTAACTTATTAAAACATTACCCCAGATGACTGAAATAATGTCAGTTGGATGTAAAATCAAATCAATCAAGCAAATTGACAGTCAACTCCTCCTTACAGACCATGGGTGTCAGTGCTAGTTTTACAGTGGTCAGCAGTAAGATACAGTGCCCCTGTCATTATACCAGAGTCTGGGTAGTGGTTGAGGACAGCATGGTCCAGTGGTAACATACATGGCAGTTGATGTGAACGTCATGCAATCCCCAGGGGCAAGGATTTTTCATGGTCACCCCAGTAGCCAGTTACTGGTTCAACCCAGAAACCTTTGATATGAGCAAGAGACGTAAAAACTTGTCTTCTATTGATATTTGTTAAAATATATGGGTAGAGTTTGATACATGTAAGATGCCCACATGATCATGCTTTAGTAGACTAGTACTGCAGTTTGGTAGCCATGCATCTGTCTGTTAGTCACAATCTTGTTAAACCACTGAAAAATTGTTCATGAGGCCTACAACATTCGAAAAACAAAGGGCAACCTGGTCCAGGGGTGGTGTACTCGTACATGAAAGCAGATCCAAATGTTGTGGGTTCAATTCACATTTGGGGCAAGAATATTTTATTACCTGTCCAGGCACAAAGCACTGGTCCTACAAAGGACTTTTCAAGAGAGACTGGCATAAGAACTTGTTTCCAATTTGAAATAAAATTAAATGAATTTTAAACTAGAAAACTATAGATTTGCTAAGGCTGGTTGCTCCTTGTTTAGTGTATACTCAGATGGAGTTCAGATCACATCGTCATTTATATGTAATTTTAAACCTCAACCAATGAAGTTTAGAGAGACAGGAGGAGACTATAAAGGATTAAATTTGCCGGGTCCCATCCCATTGAGAGATGAGAATCAAGGCAACACTAATGGATACTGTGATTAACTTTTCCTGTAAAATTGTATCCCTTATGTATCACATGGAAATTGGTTTCTGCTCTGATATTCTTTATTTGACTGTCTACTTGGTCATTACTTGCATGGCAACTGAATGAGATTTACTTGTGTTGTTTCCAGATTGCAGTGAGGCAGAGGTCGGAGTTGTACAATGTGAATGCAAACATCAAGCGGAAGATCAACAATGTAGTGGAACAAAAATATGGACTTAATATTTAATTGTTGTATAGAAAATAACTAAAAATTCATATAAGATATAAAATATTTGTGTTTTTCATTTTCATTATTACTGATATGCATTACACAGGATTCAGGGGATGGTTTTAATAATTATTATACATGTAATTATTTTTACTTGTGCAGCACATCTTTGCTCAGTTGAGGTTACTGTTGTTGTGACAGTGTTTCAGTCATATAGCAATGTCCAGCTAACTTCAGGTGGAAGAGTGCAGAGATACCGGGCTCAAACCACAGACTAATGACAAACCAGCTGCAAGGCTTCCTCACATGAAAAATCTGAGTGACTCTGCTGGGTTTATCCACATAGAAAGATGGTCATGTGACTTGAAGAGGAAAGTAAATCAAGGCATAAGTGTTTTCCTCGTGTTGAAACACAGTAATATTTATACAGATAATAGTCATATTGTATTTGAAGTTGGATAATATAATGTAAAGGGTTTAGAAAACAAAAACAACAAGAAACAAACCAAAAACATGCACATTCTTGCTTAATAACTTGTAATGACCTGGAAAGCATAAAAGACAAGATTTATTTTAACTTCATGAAATATATATTTAACACTCTATTTCACATATATAAATTGTATTACCTATAGATACATATAACACAGCAGTTCAACATTAAAAATAAGTATATAAGAAAATAAAAACAATCAGTCCTATGAAAGGGTATCACAGTAAAATCACCAGGACAGGACTTGACCAGCCTGTAAATAAAACAGAACGGTGAAATGTACACTGCTTCTTGGTAACATCAATGTCATTAATATCTGAAGGAATTTGGAGTGACTTGCAGTCTGCAGTATGACCTGGCTTTATAGTGGTCTAACATTGAGTGTAACACATGTATAAATGTATATGTAAGAAGTTTTTAGTAACCCCACTGTAATCAGCATCAGTTAATCACAAATCCATGTACATTGTAACAAATAAGTCCTACATACTGACCCTAGTGCATGTACCAGAAGGCACTAATTTGTGTTCTCAAAATAACTTCTCATGTTTTCATCAACTCGGTATTCCTGGAAATGACTTATGTCTTAATTAGTAAACTACAACAGCTGTTCATCAATCCCAAGGGTACATGTTTGTATCAATATGGAACTTAATACGTGCCTTATTGAAGGGTTGGTTATACATCTAATTAAGCAATTGACAGTGCAAAAATAGTATTACTTCATATAAGAAATAGGATTTAAAAAGCTAATTATTTGACTATCAAAGGCCTTAATTTCAGCTTTGACAGCAGTTGAAACATTTTTATTGATTAACTAAATTTATAAACCATAAACTTCGTTAAGTCCAAAGTTTTAAGTTACAACTCTACTAATTGACGAGGTAAACTTAACACAAAAAGTTTCGACTCGGTCACGGAAATTTACGTGTGTAATCGGATGCGTTCGGGAATACCGAACCGACTTCGCGCGAAATAAAAAATCTTTTAATGCTGGCCAGCATAAAACGATTTTCGTTCTTTTCACTTAAAGAAAATCTGTACTTGCATTTGTTATTTTCATGAAGTCGAGCCGTAGGTGGTGTTTTTACTACATGGTTAATACTATCAAATACCTTTTTCCTGTTTATTTGATGATGAATTTGAACACTATTATAACTTTAAATGAGAATCTAATTAAATCAGACATATACATATATACATATATATATATATACATACACATTGATCTTTAATTAAACCTGAATAAAACCTGTACCATATTGTTAACAACAATATCCAGAACCCTGCAGACTTAACAAAACGAAAATTAAGACTGCAACTGGACTCATCATCGATCTATAGATTCAGAACGATAGTTTTAAGTGTTACACCGACATCTTCTCAATTTATTTGTCTTATCATGACTGACAGGTCAATGAACAATGCCATTATGACTGAACTGTATCTTCTTTGAAGTTAAACAATTTTAAAGGTCACCCTGCAGCTTTCGCAGTGGGGTTAAAGAGCGGGCAATTGTGTGTTTTATGACATATGCGACTTTTGATCCGTAAATCTTCAAATCAGACTCGGCGTCCCAATCCACAGAAATATTGTAACGGGCAGACTGGCGAGTACGACTGGCGAACGGGTACTCATATCACGTTTTCGTTGATTTAAATGATACATAATTATTTTATTAGTCATTCAAACTTTAACCATTTTACCCAACGCTTATATTTATAGGGATAGTGCTCGCCATGCTAGACACTGACTTTATTTATCAGTAAATTGGCACTTGAGCAAGAAAAATAAGCATATTTGAAGAAAAAAGTGCAAACATGCCGATTATCTTTGAGAGTGCAGATGGATTTCATCAATTATATCGGTTGATCCAAAGTGTCGCCTCAGAGGGTGACTTCGGGGAATCGTTGATGACGTCAGAGTGGTCATCTGTAGTGGCCTACCCGTCTGCGGACTCTCCGTCCTGGCGGGGGTCATCTATCACCTCCAAGTGCACCACGGACACGGCGGCCAGCAGCAGCAGGGCCGACAACCAGCACACGAGGTGCAGCAGCGCGGTTGCCTGGATACGGAGACACTTCCCGCTGCTGATGTGGCCCCGCTTCTTGATGCTCTTCAGGTTCATGATGAAACCCAGGGAACCAATCAACATGTTGCTCACGGCCGTCAACGCTATCACTATATTAAATAGATACAGGCGTGGCAGAAGTTCAACATTTTATACAACCAAAAGTATTAATAAATAATAGGAACAACTATATACTATGTGCGACATACACAAAAATCATTTATAAGCTAAATTATAATAAACATAAGGGCCATATATCTACATGGAATTTTCAGTCAATCCAGAATTCACATTTATGAAATGAGCTTTCGTGTATTTCCCAGTACTGGACAAATGATTCTAGTCCTACCAGAGAGCGCACGCGTTATGACGTCATAACTTTTTAAACCAATCAAAGAAATTCATAGTAAATTATTACGAATAAAAAAAAAATAGATGTATATCCACTGAAGCAGGGTCTGTTTAATACTATATATCTATGTATATCTAGAGACCCTGACTGAAGTTAAATAATTCTTTTCTGCAATGTAATTGGTATAAACATTTGATATATACAGGTGAGGATAAGCAAGAAAAATGTCAATCATGTGTATGTGCTTTGGAGAGGAACGTCTGTACGTCGTGCACCCGGTTATCCATAGAGCGAGTTAATGGAGGATTCATTATGACCATTTACCTCATGAATATTCATGTACAAATTTACGACTATTAATTAACTGATCTTTAAATGGAATTGTATTTGCTGTGCAGGACGTGTAAAATCTTAAGCTGTAATATTGTATGAGGTAACAGACGATCTTGACCCGCTCAGTTTGAGGTGTCCAAATGAATCTATCTGAGGTTAAGAGATAATCTGTATACCTGAGCAGATGACAGGTGCGGGATAGCCGATGTCCAGGTTGGCTGTCCCCACCAGCACCACGGTCATTATGTAGGTGTTTCGCATCCAGGAGAGGTAACCTGAAACATCATGGTCACTGCTGTCAGTCTATATACGTTCATGATAATTTGTCCTACTTCTTGTCAAGTTAAAATACATTTTTAAAATTTTCAATTTCACGATGTTGTCTTAATGATTAAGCGTTTACTCTTCTCCGTATATAAAGAACTCTCGAATGATGAAGTATCAGGAACACTGAGACAGTCTACTTTAGCATAATGAAACAAAGAGACGTCGCTATGGTAACATCTTAATGTTAAATAGTGACAAACAACAACTAGATACCACTGTATCACTACATAGCTATTGTGTTCATAGTGGTTATCAATGATCTAATTTTCATGCTCTTCTTTACGTAAATGTACTTTTCGCAATTTTCTACGAATTCATTGTATATACATGATATATTAATTGTTTATATATGGCTAGAATTTCAGACATTTCCTAGAGCATGTATACACGTTTAACAACTTTGAAGCTGAAGTTATTTTGATTTTTCTTATTGTAAATTGAATTTGGCATGGAAATAAAACAAAACTATAATATATGTGTTTCAGTTCAACATCTTTGATTTTTTTCTAAAAAGAAAAGAAAGACCTTTGAGCAATGTTTGCTCTTACTAAGTGTTGACTTTGGGCTAGATCTGTAATTAAGATAACTTTAATTCTCACTCACCATTTTCAGCAGTGAGATACAGCGTCTGAAAATGTTAAGTTAAGAAATATTAAGATGCGCCTTTGATTAAAGAAAATGTTTGATAAGATAAAAAGCATGACATTTTCAGTAAATTTATCAGAATTTTAAGTCGCTATCAAAAAAAACTTTAAAAACAATGTGTGCATTTTGCTGACGCATATATATTCGTATATATACTTGAGTTGCTTTATTTTTTTTATTAACGTTAAAATTCAATTTTTTATTTACTAAGTATATACATTTTAATTGCCTTGTTTACTTATTTCTTTAGCCAAACACATACCAAATAAAAATAAGATATATTAGAGATCGGGTTTTGAACAATAACCCGGAAACTGATTTTAAAAAAAGAATCAAGTTAAATTGTCAGTTTATACAGCGACCCAAATAAATTTGTGATTATAGACGAATAGCCTTATACACCATTTAATGTGACTATATATCAATACAGTTAAACTTGTGTTAAAGGAAACCATCCTCGTTGTTCCAAAATAGTTAAACTCCAGTGTTCCCGGCTACCTTCTAAAAGAGGTCACTTTTTTTACTTTTACTTCATGAATCAAATCAGGGTTAATGAATAATTTTGATTTGAGGCTTCAATGGGATCGCGGGTTTATCCAAATAAAAGTTGGTGCCAATATAGAAAAGGAAAGCTATACAATTACCATCCCACTGTCAGAGGGGAAGGTTGGGCTGTGTTTGTCTGGAGTGTGGTCTGGGCTCCTCTGGAACCCAACCGGCACCGTTGTCTTGACACCCACACACTGTAACCTTGTGGGAGTAATAAGTTGAAACAAATGGCTTCCAGACCTCTTGAACAGCCAGTGGGTGCAGCAAGTTGGTTTATTGTCATTTATTATAGTCACAGTACTACTTGATCTGACAGGCTGTGTCAGGCTGTACCCACTTATATCTGTCCATGATCCAGAAAGTTTGGTCCCATACACTTCTAGCTCCCTCTGAAAATTATGGCGTCCTGGTACAGTGTGTCGTGCCCGATGTCTGGCCAGTGTGGACAAGATTCCGCTTTCCCACACACGAGGGCACAGTAACGATGTCATTATTGAGAAGAATATGATTTTCACATCACGTGACTGAGGCCAAAAATATTTAGATGCACTTCAGCTCCACAAGCAGTACGTTCTTTAACTTACTAGACTGTTACTGCAAAAAAAAAAGATTGAACGATTAAAACACTATTATGAACGTGACTATATCATATTTTAAAACCTTTTTTTTTGGAACTTTTTATACTATATACACATGCGTGTGTTGAAATAGCTGATGTTGTTCGATAAAAACCTTTGTGTAGCTATGTATTTACTTTGTTATAATGTAAAACCCAAATAAGAGGCTGGGGACCGAGTGTCGAGTGCCAAGTTTTGTTTTATATAATTCACGAAGAGTCAGGACCTTCATTTTATTCATCTGTTCTTTTATCATTGTTTCGTGCATCTTTCACAGCGTCTCTGCAATGACTCAGGACCCGATAGTTGTGGGTCCGTATCTAGTTTGGGACAGGGATCCTTGGCGGTCTTCCCAGACACAAAGTACTGGTCCAAAAGATGAGTTAGCAGAAATCATTGAAATGTATTTATCTTTCGTTCTATAAGGAATAAGTTTTGTCGGCGGATTGTCAATAATGTAATAGAAATTATGATAAAATCGTGGTAAGTGTAACATTCAAGTGAAAGAGTTTTGAGAGGGTGATTATATAGGTGTCCCATACGATCGTTGGTAGTCATGTTGGTTGATAGAGTATCACTATGGGGTAACCAATTTTTGTGTGATTCAGATAAATTTTCAGTTTCATTCTATCAATTAAGGTCGCAACCGTGTTTTTTTTAATTATCATCAAAAAAGACTGTAAGTAAATGCCGTTTCAGTCTTGTTGTTGAAAAAGAGACTTTTAAGTAAAAAGCAGTCAAACTATAAAGAGCATTTGTTTGTTATTAGTGGATATGGAATATATATCAACGAGAAATGATACCATTTTTAATATTTTAAAATTTAAAATTATGTCACTAAAAGATAAGATGTATGCCAAATCCACTTAAAACAACAAATTTCTTATCATTTTAATGCTAACTACTGAAGAATGAATGGAATTTTTTCGTGTATTTAATTCTGTAAACACGCGGGTGAATCAATATAAATGTTTGCCATTTAAAGAAAAGGGGATGCATCTAGTTATTACTGGTATGTTACATATCCATGTAGTTATCTGTTTATAATTAAAAAAGTAATCCCCCCAGACATATATCACTCACAGTGTTGATGATGTGGATTTTATCTCCCTGACAGAACAGAGGATTTCATCAGCTAGATATACTTAGCATAAAATAAAATGTTTTTTGTTTCATATTTGTTTTTTCATGATAAACCCTATTAAGGTTCTAAGCTGCGAATCTAACTACATTTAAAGGTGAGTTAACATCTAATTAACATCTAATTAACATAAGGTACAAATGTCTATCCACAAGTTAGACTCCCTATATTCTTATATTTTTAGCGGGCGAGTGTTTCCCTTTCATGTTGCAGGTGTATTTACATTCAGTCAGAGTCAGTCATAGTACATGTACCGTCTGTGGGTGAGTTTCTAATTTTCGAATATAATTATGATTTGTTCATTATTTTATGTGAAGGCGCAATTTTTGGTTTAATGTGTGTGTTGTCTGTGGTGTGTCACGTTGTGAGGACACTGGTAGAAATCTCGTACCCCTCGGTTTGTATATTTCGGTGTTTGGCTTTTGTTGTGTTTTGTTGTTGTTGTTTGGAGAGGGGGTTGAAATAATGGTTATTTTCAAAGTTGCATTACATACCGAGGTATACCTCGGTTAAACAATTCCTCGCTATGACAACATTGTACATAAAGATCGAGGTACAAACCGTAAAAGTGAGGTATCATCCGCACACTGGACTACGTTTGCACGCGCAAGTGTACATGTATATGTCAACCGTGCAACTCTGATAAATTTAGATAAACTTCAATAAAACTTCCGTGTGGTGGTTTAGATATTTCACTTTACACTCAACCCGTATAATCATTGAACTCTGGTGTGTTATTTAAACGACCGTCTTACCCGGGAAATCAATCGTCACGCAACATTGCTGATCTCTAGTGAAATACCGATCCGGTTTTTAGTACGAAATTACATAGGCGTTGGTCCGTAGGGAAAAACATACCAATAACAGCCTGTATGATAGAGATAACCTCCACTGCTTTTGACAGATAGTTGACAGACACTGGAAACCTGTATCGTTATAAGCTATTACTCGCATGTACCCGGAGTATATCTATAAAACTACTGCATACATTCACTAAGCCATTATCACATACCTACTTAATCACTAACTTAAACATTTATTCTTGTTTTCTAGCACGGTATGCATAACAATTTAGTAAATGAATGTATAAACTTACAGTATTTGATACACAGCAGTCCTGTATCTCCATGTTAACAAACTGATATAATACTAGTATGTCATGCATGGCTGGCTTGAGATGCAAGCGGGTGATACATGTGTTAGCCAATCACTGCATTCCTTGATGAAGGTGAAGGATATTATTTCATTTCATTAGTACAGTTTCGCGTTTATTTCAAACTAATTAACTATTAATAAATATAAGAATAAACGAGTGTACATGTAGTATAATGATATATGAGGCTGAAAGAGCAAAATATTAAAACAATAATCAATAAAAATAGATAAGTATTTATTTTTCATCGATTAGAAAGCTCTTGATTCTTTCCGACGGTTCCTTTGTTGAACCAGAACTTGGTTCCCGGGATAATTTACCCAGCGGGGTTCTGGCACAACTTTTTAACCACAGCACCACTTGCAAGAGATATGAAAAAAGCTATAATAAGTACAATTTGTGATACAACTCATCGAAGTTCCGATCTAAAGTTATGTTACCTCTCAAAACCCAAACTACAAAGAATATAGAGTACACGTAAAAACATTAAGCATCCTACCTTACTCTGCAGGGGGTAGCCAGGAAACTTTTGAGCTTACGCTCACGTGCGTACATGGCACAAGAAAAAGAAAAGGTTTCTTGGATATTTGTGTTACACCTGTGAAAGTACTTTATATTCTGACTCTACTGTGTTACACCCTTATCTACAACCCAAATAAGAGGGTGGTGTTTTCTTTTTCATACAAATAGCTACCCATTCACAGAGAACTGGTATAAATATTTTTACGAAAACATTACTAATGGTTGCGTAGTTGGGCTTCAAACAAATTGGTGGTAAGCGAGCTGTGAAATTTCGCCATTGGCAGGTTGTTTTGGTTTTTCTTGTTAAGTGGATTTTTGTTTTGCATCATTACAAGTCTGGAGGTAAAAAAACATATTCAGCGGTTTGTACCTCATACTTACTCCTATACGTTGGAATAAAAGTTATTGGAAATGTTTACAAATCGGTGTCATGAATTTATTTATGGTTTTATTTTCTACGTAAATGTGATATACTTCTGTTGGGGGATGTTGGCTATGATATTGACCCTCCACTTTGATATAAGTAAAGACTTACAAGAACATGTAACACATGAACTATCACTGACGATGTTGAATACCCCTGGTACTTTCTTTACACAGTTATTTAACCATACAGTTGAGAGTATTGGCAAAATTGAAGTATTAACAAAATTACCGTCCGCTATGGCACGATTATATCGCTATTTTGATGTTAGCTTTGTAACAGGAAAAGCTTTGGAATTTCAGGTAGTAATTAGACATAAGAATAGAAACAACATTTCATCAAAATGATTTGCGCGGACCGACAAAGTCCGCGCTGTTTGGACCGACGAACATGACACCAGTATAGCCCCCCAGTCAACATACACTTTAAACCTTAGGGTATAATTATAAAGAAAAATGTGTTGGCGATTCATCTTTTTTTTTCTTTTTTATACGAATGGAATGGTATTTAAAGCAAAAATTACATCTTGTTTATGTTTGATGACAATGTCATTTTGCTTGGTGGTATCCTTCCATTCTGTTAAGGCAGTGCTTCGTTGTCTTCCATTGTTCTTTATTGTAAGGACATCATGCTTTAAATTCAAGCATCGCCATACTTGCTGGTGTCGCTCACTGCTTCTCGACAAATGCATCGTGCTTGTTGACAGTGACTTTCCGCTTCGTTTCAAAACGTCTTATGGCAAGCAGTTTCTCTGACTGGTTCGATCACAGAGCGTTCATAGCTCAGTTTGTAAAGTAACCTGTTAATATTAGAGAGGTATGTGGTTCGAATGCCGGTGTAAGCTCACTTTTTTCCGCTTCTGTTAGACATGTACATATTCAATGATGAAAAATCCCTCTGTAGTTGGTAACGTTACTATATATTTACATATCAACTGGTCTCGATGGCCGAGTGATTTGAGCATCCGCCCCTGAATCGGGGGTCGTGGGTTCGATCCGCGGCCGCTATATACAAAAGTCGTAAAATGTATTGATATAGCTCCCTTGCTTGTTGTTAAGCATAAAAGGGTAGTTTCAGGAGTGCTTGGTAATATGACTGAATACTGGAGTCCGGCAGCGCTATATCTGTCTAAAACAAACATAGCTTTTAAATGACTGAAATTCCGTCGGTGGGTTGTCAAACCAAATAAATAAACAAGAGGGCCAAGATGGCCCTGTGTCGCTCACCTGAGTAAGATGGCTGTGTTAGGCATAATGACAAAAAATCTGGCATCTGAAGTGTTTTTCTAACATTTGACTAAGTGACCTACATATTGATCCTACCTGAATTTGCACTCAACTGGGAATTCATGCAGTCATCATTCATATCAAGTTTAATGAAGACTGGGACAAAAGTGTAGGCCTCTAGAGTGTTCACAAGATTTTTCTAAGATTTGACCTGGTGACCTAGTTTTTGACCCCATGTGACTCATTTTCGAACTCATCCAATATATCAATTAGACAAACATCCTGACCAAATCTATTGAAGATTGGGCTAAAACTGTGGCCTCTAGAGTGTTCACAAGGTTTTTCTTAGATTTGACCTGGTGACCTAGTTTTTGACCCCACATGACCCAATTTCGAACTCATCCGAGATATCATGTAGACAAACATCCTAACCAAATTTTATCGAAGATTGGGCAAAACTGTGGCCTCTAGAGTGTTCACAAGGTTTTTCTAAGATTTGACCTGGTGACCTAGTTCTTGACCCCACATGACCCAATTTCGAACTCATCTGAGATATCATGTAGACAAACATCCTGACCAAGTTTCATGAAGATTGGGCCAAAACTGTGGCCTGTAGATTGTTCACAAGGTTTTTCTAAGATTTGACTTGGTGACCTAGTTTTTGACCCCACATGACCCAATTCGAACTCATCCGAGATATCATGTAGACAAACATCCTGACCAAGTTTCATGAAGATTGGGCCAAAGTTGTGGCCTCTAGAGTGTTCACAAGGTTTTTCTAAGATTTGACCTAGTGACCTAGTTTTTGACCCCACATGACCCAATTCCGAACTTATCCGAGATATCATGTAGACAAACATCCTAACCAAGTTTCATGAAGATTGGGCCAAAACTGTGGCCTGTAGAGTGTTCACAAGCAATGTTGACGACGGACGACTGACGACGCACGACGGACAAAAGGCGATCACAAAAGCTCACCCGAGCACAAGTGCTCAGGTGAGCTAACAAAAAAACGTTGATACTGAATTATAACTAAATACACTATAAAGAAATATATAATGTTTTTACTTTTGAGATAAAGTTCCAAATTTAGTTTTCTGTAATATCACTTAATGATGTTGAATTTTTATATTATTAAAATTCGACTGCATTTTGAAGGTCGAAACTAAATTGAAATGTGTTTATAATAGATGCTGGAAATAACGTGTTTAATAAACTATTTTAAAACGTAAGTGCGCAAGTGAGTTAATGAATTTCGGAGATATTTGAACCTTCATTGGCTGGATTTCATCAATTGATATACCTATAAATGCACGTAAACACATGTATTTTTCACGTGCATCGACACATCTTATGCTCATTTCATGGCGATACACTTTTGACACCGAGCTACACTATGATCCTGATCAAAGGTGAAATACCTCTTTACTATAAACTATCAACACTGGAGTCCACAGTTTTCTCACTTCTTTTTGCCTGTTGTTTCTGTTACATGTAATGAACATTACAATATATTTTTTCTCATTAAATATTAAGACAATATACATTGCACATATGTTCTGTTATGTTCATATTACACGATAAGCGATCAAAGTCCCCGAGGTAGTCAGGTTACTTTTGATCTTACCCGGGTGCCGTCTTCCAGCACCTGAACTTCATTCGTCTTTGCACCTAAGCAGTTACTTCTATCAAATTACACATAATACACACACTGACCAGCCGTAGGTGTAATAGTGTAAGTAATTGTGAAAAGAATACCATGTCATATCGAATGTCTGGCTGATTGTATTGAAAAGTATCAAATTCTGTTTGAAACACGACACTGAGAGGAAACATAACGTATAAGGTTCATACTGTTGGTAGTGGTATCTTAAGTCTGTCAAACACCGTTAATTGTGGAACAAATGTATTTTCTCCACCTTTTACTGATTAAAACTTAAAAGGAAACTTGCTGTTTTGGAATCCACCGTCTCCCCGTCTCCGTGACAACATTATTATAGTGATGTCTAGCTGATTCCATGCGAAGGAAGATCAGAACCAAAAAAAGAGTTACCGGACCTGAACAGCATATCCGGAATCCATAACGGTGAGAAGCTTTAATAACATTTTATATGTTTTTATAAAAGGTTCAAATCATTACTGTTTTATCTTACATTAAGTTTGGTTTGGTTATTGGGTTTAACGTCCCGCCGACAGCATTTGGAGACGATGTCTACTTGAGACTTTATTGTGCTGCTACACTGCAGCATCACGCTGTAGACATGTGGCATAATACCACACCCAGTCACATTATCCTGACACCGGGCCAACCAGTCCTGGAACTAGAGGTTTGTCTTCATAGAAAACTGATGTCCCCATCCCTACCCTCACACACATATGCAGAGTCCTCTCATAAGGGTCTGCATTATTTGCTTTGAAAAAGTAGTAGATCTACCATGATTTCAGTTACAAAAACAATAGTTTACTTTTGCAAACAGTGACATGAAATAGGAATAAATTGTTATTTTTCACATGTAAAAGTAAAAAAATACAGGCAACAGGTAAGCACTGAATGGCTAGTGTACAAAACGTTTGCAGATGTTTACAGTTATTGAATACATGGCTGATTCAACTTCATGGCAAAAATCCCATTGTTTAAATTAATGTAGTTTAATATTCATTGAGTCTTGAATTACGTCATCAGTATTCATGTAAATAGTTAAAGGGCTGAATATATTGATCAAGCACCGCCAAGAGTTATGGACCTTGTGTGAAACGCTTCCTCTTATCAATTTCTTTCCATTAATGAAATTGTGTTTCAATAGCATAAATAGAACAGGAATTATCTTGCAGTGAATAAATTGTGAAAAGCAGGAAAAACTCCAAAAATACTGATGCCAGAGTTATAAGCCTTGTGCATGACACTTCCTCATATCAAGTTCTTTCCATAACTGAAATTTGTGGAAGAGGAGTTATCTTCCAGACAAAATGTGTGACAGAAAGACGGACAGACAGCTCTGACAAAAACAATGTCTCCCCCATATAAAAAATTGGGGAGGGAGGTTGACAGAAACATCCTTATATGCCTGTACCTTTTATTTTAGTGTTTTTCTTCATTATATGCAATTTCAATAGGTACATCTTAGGACAGTCTAAAATTAGGATATTTTCTTATGAATGTTATTACATCTAAAATTCTTAGCATATACCCCAAAAATTCTACTTATGACTTAAAGATATGCTGGGAACAAGACACAACACATTAATCAGTTTTAGAAATTTAATATCCAATCATAACATACCCTATAAATCTGACACAGTCTTGAACAATCCAAAATAATATCATTAAAGATAAATAATATACAAATATGCCTATTCTCTCATAGGGTGTCAGTAACATGTGTAAATCTGAACTAGTGCAATAATAACAAAACCTAAAATAACACAAACTGATGGTTGGGTGTCAACTGTTAAACCCAGGAACCCTCAATACCTTACAATGCTTACATTTGACTGCCTTGTGACCAGGAGAGACAAAGATCACACTGTATATCTGTGCAGTCAGATCATGGTCTGCACTGTTCACTATTCAGCCAATAAATTTTCATCAAGCATCCCCTTAAACAACTTATTGCACAGTTCAAAGTGAAGAAAGGACAAGTCCAAATAGGAAATATAGCATAATTAGGGTTAACAAGAAAATAAGTAAACCTGATGAAGATGAGGGAGGAAGGCAGGATAAACACACTTTTTGCCAAACTGATAAGGAAATAAACATGACAATTTATAATGTACGATATACATGTACATGTATGTAGATATATAAATGCTGAAGAAGCAATTATATTAAACCCAAAATTTCTATTGAATTTCAAGCAGCAATCATCCCATCAAGGATCAAAATGAAAAAAATATACCTTTACAAAGGGCCATAACTCCATGAAAGTATAATAAACTAAAACATACTGATCATAAGAGGGTCTCATTTAGGGAGGGAATCATCCAATCATTTTCACAGAATTCCAACTTTTTGTTGCTGAGAAATACATGTAGTCTCAATCATAACTTTAAAAGATCAACAATCATAAACTTGCTTATGATTGATACATATACTTTGGAAAGCAAATCATCCCCTGAAGTTTCACTGAATGCTAGCCAGTTTTTGCCGAAAAAAAAGCCACGTACATGAAACTAAGGGCGAAAATTCTTCAGAAACCATCAGACCATAATATGCTGATTAGTGAGACCTATTATTGCTGAGAAAATGCGTGAAAAGAAGTGGGACAGATGGTTGGTATCAACAACTATATGGATCCCTGAAATTCTTTAGGTAGCATAATTATAAAGACTATATTCGTAAAAACAAGATTTGCCAGAGCATTTAAATATATTATTCTGGACTTATATAGTTTGTTTGTTACTGATATCAACAGAATCACAAATGAACACGAGACAGAAAAGACCTAATGGTATTATAGACAGGTTTTTTAGGACTTTTTTCATTAAAAGTATGTCAAAGGTTGAGGTCAAGGTAACTGCATAATGAAGAGGTCCATCCACTTAAGCAACTGTTCAAATACTGAACAAGAGGGCCAAGATGGCCCTTGGTCGCTCACCTGAGAAAGATGATTGCTTAAGAAATAAAGATGCTTGAGTGTAAAAGTGAAATCTGGCTTTTTTTTATGGTGAAATGGGCATAACTCCTAAATTTACAAGTCAATATCAGTTATAATTGTACCCGATTGTGAGATTATGGGCATAAACATTGTAATAAAGTTTGAAGATGATTGCTTAAAAGATGAAGATGCTAGAGTGTAAACAACGTGAAATCTGGCATTTTTTTTATATTAAAAGGGGCTTAACTCCTGACCTAATCAACTGATCTCAGTCATAATCAAACTCAATCGAGACATTATGGTCATAAACATTGTAATAAAGTTTGAAGATGATTGCTCAAAAGATGAAGATGCTAGAGTGCAAACAATGTGAAATCTGCTTTTTTGAATTTAAAAGGCATAACTCTGACCTAATGTTCGATATCAGCCATAATCGAACTTGGCCGAGATTTTATGGTTATAAACATTGTTTTAAAGTTTGAAGATAATTGCTCATAAAATGAAGATGCTAGAGTGCAAACAAACAAATTTGTGGACGACGGACGACGGACGGACGACGGACATTCATCGATCCTAAAAGCTCATCCTGAGCACACGTGCTCAGGTGAGCTAAAAATCCAATGAAGCACATGGAAGTTATAGCAGATTAAAACAAAAGGTAAACCTGTCCAGACATCACTTTTTTTCATGAAAAGTAGGTCAAAGGTCATGGTCAAGATCACAACGTCAACTGCATAATGTAAAAGTCCATACACTTCAGCAAATGTAAAATTATTGAAGCGATCCAATGAAGAAGAAGAAAGTTAAAGCAGATTTAAAAAAAAAGAAGGTCAACCTGAGCTGACGTCTGACGCCTGCCTGCACTTCATCTATTCAAAGGACGGAATTTTTCATAAAAAAACCCGTCTAACAAGATAAAAAAGTCAGTATAAAAAATAACTGAAAACTTACTGTGTTTGTATCTTAATCTGTCTTTAAAGTATGTTTGTGTATTGTATACAAATATAATTGCAATCAGAATTATTCTGTTATCAGTGAAAGTGATGACTACTCACTCCTGCTGAAATTCATGGTCAGAAAAAAGAGAGGATAATGGATGTAGCATGACACAACATACACAGTGAAACAAGATATGACATGCCTATTTCCTGTCTAGCTGCCACTTCACAAAGGGAAGCAACTGTATAATAAAGAGAATGTCTTCAAAGTTGTTCAGATTTGCATGTAATCTAGACTCTAAACAAAAAGTATAAGTAGTTCTGATAAGTTATGGAAGTTTCAACCAATATGATTTGCAATATTCAATGCAAGAGTTGTTAATAGCAGGATTTCTACTTTGAATCAAATAACAATAGGTTTGGCTGCTACAAAAGTCTTTGAGATGCATTAATCCAGCACAGTCTTTTCATTAACCTTTTAACCACACAACAGTCTTAAAAGTAGGTTAACATAGAGACTTTATTTAGTTAATTGTTAAACTCATATAGTTATATTTATCTGATATCTGAGATATCAGTTTTTAAAAAAGGAGATTAGTTCATTTCAAATGCAAGAATAAAGACTGACTACACATGTACATGTATGTAAAAGTTGCATTTCGCCTCTCACCAAAGACAGTTTGGTCAATAATAATTGTATAGTGTGAGTTTTGGTTTATATCAACTGCATGGTATGAAGCCTACAGATATTTTTCATGAATAACTTGCAAGTGCTCAGCTTACATTCTATTTGCTACTCAGTACAATAAGGTCACACTGCATATCATGTTCTTAACTGCATTCAGGATGATATTGCACTACCTTCATGCAAAATGGAATATCTAAGTGGTTAATTGTTAATTACATTGATCCTGTCTTTCTCAAACAGGGGCATATCTTTTCCACTTTTCCAAAAGTACAACACTGTTTTTTTATATTTCACGGTCTCTGCTTTGAAGTGTTAAATCTATCTTAGTTTGCCCTGGATTAAATTAGATCATCATGCACACAGTGTTTGCCCCAGCACTGACATTCCTGCTGACAATCAATGGGGCACCAAAGGGTGATATTAATGACAAGGTCCTGATGCAACCTTGGTACACTGTACGAGGTATGGAGGGAGGTAACTCTGTCAGTCATCATCATTCTGTGATTGTCTCCGACTAGTCGCCTTCCATTCTCCCTCATCTACAATCTCCACTTCTACAATGGACACCGCCGCCAGCAGCATCAAGGCCAGTAACCAGCACACGATGTGAAGCAGAACAGCCGACTGGATCACAAAACACCTCCCGCTGCTGATGTGGCCCCGCTTCTTGATGCTGTTCAGGTTCATGATGAAACCCAGGGAACCAATCACCATGTTGCTTACAGCTGTCAGAACTATCACTGTAACAAGCACAATTTACAAGACTTAAAGTTAATCTGCAGGGCAACAAAGGCAATCAGGATAAGAAGTTTTACTATACTTGGAAAGGTTAAGCAAATTAGTGTTACTTGTACATTTATCTTAATGAATTAAAACACAATAATATGACATTAATGATAACAATAAAGTACATATTTCTAAATAGACTGCTCATACAGTGGTATTACATGGTTGTACTTATTTGTAAGACGTCCAATGGTTTCATAGCAATGGTTCAGGACTGATAAATTCATGAGTTTTTCATCTATTTAAGATAAATAATTCTGGTGTCACTGAAGTGATCCTATATGCTTATACTATGACAATAAAAAATAATGTCTTTATTTACTCTATTTACAGTGGATAATATGGAATTAATTTGCTTCATGTTTCATGAAATCTACTGACTATACTGGAATGGCTTTAGACACATTCACTGGTTATCAAGGGCTATAACTCTGGGGTTACTGAAGTCATCCTAACTAAACTGCATATGCAATGCAATAAAATAATAACACATATTAATATTTCCCAGATATTATGACATCAGTATCACCAAATTTGAGGATGGCTAGATGACATTTACTTGTCATTATGTCTACATGATGTGTTTCTGTAGCCAACACTGAAATCCAAATGTAACTTGCAACACAAGTATATAGCTTCTACAAGTGAAACAAAGAAAAGAGTGAAAGATACAGCTTAACCATACTGCCTTTGCGAGCTGAGTACACCAAGATTAGTCTGCAAGTATCTTCATAAACACTTAATGGTACAGTCTAAGATGAAGAAAGGACAAGCATGGTCATGGCTTACCTGAGCATATGACAGGGATTGAATATGGACTGTCTAGGTTCAAGGCCCCGACCAGCACCACACTCATTATATAGGTGTTCCTCATCCAGGAGAGGTACCCTGGAACACATCGCTCAGACAGATGATTATCAAAGCACTGAAAATACCAGCATGTGTCCAAAGGAGTAAAAGTGAGTGAATATGGACAGATGCTGCCAATGAATGTAGAAGGAGTCACAAATTGTGATGCAATAAAACTTAAAATATGTGTTTCTTTAGTTTTCAAATGATATGTTTACTAGTGATCAGAATCAGTTTGAAAAAAGCCAGTTGATTAATCGGAAATAATCTGAAATTTAACTGATTTGATAACCGATTAATAATCAGTTTCAAATAACATTTGTTTGACGCATGTCAGTGAAGTCATGATACATAATCGATTATCAACAATCTTATCTTTAACAACTAATTGTTGCAGATCCAGGGATAATCTGTTGACCAAATCCAGCGATAATCGGTTGACCACTAATGGTATCAATCTCTTACTCTGTCTTATGAAAGACTTGAAAGCATCATTTTGAGATCAATGTGCCCTCAAAAACTTTGTGCAATACCTGAAGAATTAGATAAGAGATATCCATCCTCATCACCAAAACAGTGGTAGGGGTAATAATATCACATAGTTCCAGTAATTTATATTTAAGGTAAACCTCATGGCCTTTCATGAAAATAACCAAGGTTTCCTAATGTTTCATTAGGTTACCTTGGTTATCTTGGCAGAGGTTAAGTGGTCCAAGACATTGCGCAACCATTACAGGGACTTTACCTTAACTATGTCATACATTACTCACCATTCTCAGCAGTTAGATACAGCGCCTGAAAATACAATAGACATCTGCTTAAAATATCATCAACTAGGGTGACAAATAAATGTAAACATTATTCTTGACCATGATATTATTTTAAGTAGTATGATGTTATCTCCAACCAGAGAACTGTATCAATACACTGATCCAACATCTGAAAGTGAACCAGTTTTGATTAATTATTTCTGTCTAACTCATGCAGTGTTCTGAATTTGATTTTGTCTTTAACTTATGGTAACTGGTGAATGATGTCATGATGATAAAATCTGATTCAAAAGTTGCTTACCATCCCACTGTCAGAGGGGAAGGCTGGGCTGTGTTTGTCTGGAGTGTGTTCTGGGCTCCTCTGGAACCCAATTGGCACCGTTGTCTTGACACCCACACACTGCAACCTTGTGGGAGTTGTATGTTGAAACAAATGGCTTCCAGACCTCTTGAACAGCCAGTGGGTGCAGCAAGTTGGTTTATTGTCATTTATTATAGACATGGTACTTTTTGATCTGATAAGCCTTGTCAGGCTGTATCCACTTATATTTGTCCATGATCCAGACAGTTTGATCCCATATACTTCTAGCTTCTTCTGGAAATTATGGTGTCCAGACACAGTGTGTAGTGTCCGTTGTCTGACCAGTGTGGACATGATTTTGTTCTTCCATACATGAGGGCACATTAACGATGCCATTACTTTAAATCAAGGTGATCCTCTTGTCTTGTGAAATGTCACACAAGTTATGGAATAATTCAGTATGATTCAAGTTTTGTAGTTTGGTCTGAAAATAACAGTTTAGATAACATTGGCCAAACGTTATTTCACAACATAATACATGGATTATATGCTGAACAAAAATTTCCTGTTAGATTGAACCAGTGCTTATAACTTTATTTACAAAAACTGATTTGGTCCATTCAACCTGGCTAATGTCAGTGGTTGAATGAAATATTTACTGAAATATGAACAAATATATGTACACAAGGTCTGTATACGCTGTATTTATGTCACAGTACTGATTACTCACAACAGGGGAGAAGGATGTATAAGTGGCTGGGTATGGATGAGTCGTACAGCATTCGGCCTACAGCAAAAGGCCCCAGGTTCGAGTCCCGGTTAGGCTGCATATTTCTTTTTTTCTCATCCTGTGACATTTATATGTAATGGCCTAAAAGTAATTCTTATTGGTGAGAGATTTTGTGAGCAGTCTGGTGGGTCAGTCTGTAGAGAACTCGCCTTGTGAGGGATCCTGGGTTTGAATCCCAGTCTGGTAGCACAATTTTCTCACATGATTACACACACATTATCTATATCGAGTGCCCAAACTGCGCCCCTCTAAGATTAAATTAGGAAATGCAACATAAATACAATACATAGAATAGAAACTGTTCACATACCAATTAATTCTATCAAAATGACATTGATACACCCCCAAATATTCTTTTATAAATAATTATTCACTTGAAAGTAACATTTAATACATTAAGAGTCAAATATAATGCCATCATTTTGTGTGGTCCTAACTCCACCCCCTAGGTGACGTATGATGATAGCAGTTGCGAATTGTACACATATGACTTCCATTTATAAATATGTAAATACAGCAGATGGAACTTCCGAGATACTTTTGTTTTAGAAATTTGAGTGTAAAAGGGCCATTCTGCATGGAAATCATTTTGTAATAAGAAAAAACACATAAAAAGAATGGTGTGAGATAAAATTTGCAATATTTATCTGTTTGAATCAAAATTTCATACAAAAATCATTTTAGTTTATGTACAGATACATAGTAAAATAAAATTCTCACAGTCGCGTGCGCGTGTGATAATATCTAGCGAGACTACGATGAAAAAAAGGAAGGTGGCGGAGTTAGGACTGGGGTGCAGTTAGGACCTCCGACGATATATATATATAGAGAGAGAGAGAGATTCATGTACAATATATTTTCATCTGTTTTATGTCTGGAAAGAACTTAAAAGTGCCTAAAAATCGGAATATCCATAACTGTACATTAAAATTAATACCAGATTTAAAGGCAATATTGTGACTTAAAATTTAATATAATTAGTTAATGTCCCTAAAGTGAAAGTAAGCAATGATAGTGTTATTGTACAGTACAGAACAACATGCAATTCATTATATATTCAGCACTTGATATTGGTTATTGTTTTCATAAAATCACATTTTTTTTATGAACCCACCAATGTTATGCTACCTTCCTATGTTTATTATAACAACCGGTCCCAGTATGTAGGACTGATTACACGAGGGGATCTATCAGTCAGATGGCAAACTTGAAAAAAAAGTCAATGTAAAATAGTGTACACAAAATGTTTCCCCTGACATAACTTTAATATTTCAAGATATATACGAATTGTATAAGTTAGATTAGAATGCATTCAGAAATTTCTTCCTTATAATGGGAGAATCACACTTCCCACTTGCAAAACGGCGATTTATCAACCGGTGAATATGCTAAAAACACACTTCCGGTGCAATGTAAACATGTATCATGTATCTTGTGACTGAAACGGGCGTGACAGCGACCTAAGGTGAATAACAGATCATGCATTAAAATATATGCAATGTGCATGCTTTTCTATTGTATCCATGAATAAAAACTATCATTCTTACACGTGAACCAGATATGAGACTCTCGTCCCATGTGAACGGTTGAAAATTGGAAAGTTTGCAGCCCGAATTTTGCACTCTAATTAGACCTGCCAATTACGAGACAGCGCAGTTTTCCCCTCTATTCCAACTTTTTTCCAGAATATATATTATTGAAAAAACTTAATTTTAGAATCCTAATACATTTTAAGTCAGCTAAAATGTTACTTATCTTTCAGATTGATACAATATTAAACCTGATGATGACTGACCAGCTACCTTTGCTATATTTGTGAGAGCAGTACTTGTTTATCTAAAAAGAATCTTTTAAGTCCCAAAATACGCACATGCCATAATTCAAGACTAACTCCCATTGTTATAGATAAGACCATGGCGGAGGATGTTTCTGTCCACAACTTGACCAAGGCAGTTCAAGATCTTGCAGGAACCCTGGAAGAGCTTCTCAAATTTGGGAAAGATGCAGTAAAAGGCAAGTCATTTTTATGTACTGATATTATTTATTGGATTCATTTATTTACAGAAACCATAGAAACCAGTGCATATATTAGGTTATATGGAGGCTTAAAGTTGGTGAGCATTTCAACAGTCGTGTCTAACTGTTCTGTTATAAACCCATTCCTAAATGTCATGTCCTGTTACACAGTATAGCTGGATAAAAATGATAACCTGTTAGGTCTGAGAGGTGGCTTTTAATCTGAATTCATTAGAGCTTAAACACAATTTTAGTTTTTCCATGAGGACTATTGTATTGTCCTTTTTTTGTGGTGAAATATGCCAGTACATTGTTAGTTTTGATAGGTAAAAGAAATATGGTTATGTGTAAGTATACATAATTATTTGTGTTATTTAAATTGAATCCTTTCTCCAAAAACCAGAGTCTCTTGATGAGTTTCTCAATAAGAAGATTGGGAAGATGTTTGGAATGGCTACAGCCTACAACAAATGTTTTGGAAGGTGAGATTAATTGGTCTGTAAATAAGAGATTTCCTGGAAGGCTTTGGTAATGAAATACATTGTTTGTAGTAGATATATGTATATCAGTAACTTCGATTGTTAATTTTTGGGATTTGTTTTTGATTTTAGATAATGACTGGATGAAGAATATGCAGTAAAGTTCATAAATGTAATCTTGTTTCCTATTTAAAAGGAACTAGGTCATAAAACATTAAAACACAAATATTATACAATATTTAAAATAAAATCAGATACTACATGCTCATACACTGTTAAACATGTAATAAAGCTGCATTGTTAAAGTGACTTTGGTGTTTTGTTTCAATTACATAAATGAAAATATTGTCATTTTTTAAGCAGAAAATCACAGTTGAAGTATATGTATTTTATCATTTGTATGTGAAGACTGTTTCAATTACCTGTACCTGATTTTAAGGGCTTTGTTATGCTCCAATTCAGCTGCCTGTTTTTGGTCATGCATGCAGAGGTTCATAGGCCAGAAACTGATGATGATATTTGTAATGACGATAATTATTGTAATTTTCTTGTGAAAGAAAAGTATATTTTTTATGTAGCAACACATATACTTGTATCTTGTTACTCAACTTTATTGCGATAAAAATTTGTTTCTCTGAGTCAGTGATGCAGCATGATTTTGACTTGTCGCTCTAGTTATTTCATGTGAATTTGCAATGACTTATTCTCATAGGATGAATGTGAAAACAAAGGCAGAACTTGAGAGGCTTCTACATAGGAATATTAGGAATAGTGAAGTGATGAGCGCAAGTGAGGAACTGTTGGATATTGAGGTAAGTGTTCACAGCATGGAACTAACTGCTCATAGAATTGAAATATAGCATTGGTTACTGCTCAGTTATATGATATGCTTCAGTGTCTGAAATATCCCCTATTGTTCATTGCTGTCTTCGTCCCAACATCAGAAAATCATACACTGTGATAAGATGCAAACCTTTGCTGATATGGAGAAAAACTACAAGAATTTGGACACACCTTGTATCTTGCACATAAAGATTTTATTCAATTTCTGTAACTGATTTATTTTCAGCAAGACTGGGATAATTTTTTCAAGGATATAGATAAAGGTATTGAGGGAGAATCTGGTGACACAGTCCAGGTAGGGTCGACTGGTCCTCTAGATTTACCCCTACAGGATGCCAGAACCAGTCAGTCAACAAAAGTGCGAGACTACCTGAATGGGAAAGACAATGTGTTGCTCATCTTGCTGCGACACTTTGCCTGACTCCCTTGACAGACGCACATCGCTGATGTTTCTAGCGCACAGGTAGGAGAGACTGTCGGAGGGTGATACATCTTTATTTCTTGACATTGTTTCAAGAACAAAAATCATATATATGCATACTAAGAAAAAATTCATCATATACAGAATATATCATAGTTTGACAAAATGGAGCATGTCAGCCTATTCTATTCACCCTGGTGTCAGCGATGTCAGTGTCCACTTCATGCCCTGGTTAATGTTAAAGTTCTATCATGTATATATCTTTGTTACTGGCTATGCTTATTGATTTGATACTTCACTATGGTCTTCAGGTGCGTTAAAAAAAACAAGTTAGGTAACTCTCAACCAAATATAATGCAAATTATGATCCTTTGGACTTAGAAAGTTTGGTTAAGGTTTTGTGTGCAACATACTAGCTATTATGCTTATATTTCACCAATCAGTGACAGGAATGACTTGTAACTTTACATATGTGTTCAGGGGCATCAGACCATTAAGTTAGATAAATATCGACTAAATTTATTGTAAATAATGGCCCTTTTTGAACTTCTAAATTTGGGTGAAGTATTTGTGTGAAGTAAATTTTGTTGAAGTTTTGCATGCAATATACTAGGTTGCATACATTTTAGTAACTTACTATTCTTATAGATTTGATACTTCACTAAGTTCTTCATGTGCACCAAACAAACAAGAAAGATAACTTTTGATCAAACCTTTTTTAACACAACCTATACTAATAAGTGGTGGAATAGCCTAGCACGCTATCTTACGGACAGCTCTTGTTATTACCAATACTATAAAAGTTTCAAAGTTGTCTATTTGTCACATTTACAGAACAAAAAATAGCGTTATGTCATATGATTGAGTCTTCTCAAGTAGAATGTTAGACAAACGAAAAAACTGTGTGAACAAAAACACTAATTAATCCCCTGCCGTGGAGCGGGAGGGGAGTTATAGGAATGCCCTTCGTCCGTCAGTCCGTCAGTGTGTCCGAAACATTTTCGTGTCCACTCCATATCTCATGAACGCTTGGACACATTTTCTTCAAACTCGGCTAAAGTGTTAACCTCATTGAGCTGATGTGCAGAAGGCATGAGGCGGTCACGCTGGCTCAAGGTCAAGGTCATACTTGAAGGTCAAATGTTATTTTCGTGTCCGCTCCATATCTCATGAACGCTTGGACACATTTTCTTCAAACTCGGCTAAAATATTAACCTCATTGAGCTGATGTGCAGAAGGCATGAGGCGGTCACGCTGGCTCAAGGTCAAGGTCATACTTGCAGGTCAAATGTTATTTTCGTGTCCGCTCCATATCTCATGAACGCTTGGACACATTTTCTTCAAACTCGGCTAAAATGTTAACCTCATTGAGCTGATGTGCAGAAGGCATGAGGCGGTCACGCTGGCTCAAGGTCAAGGTCATCCTTGAAGGTCAAATGTTATTTTCGTGTCCGCTCCATATCTATGAACGCTTGGACACAATTTCTTC
>CM037784.1:52457372-52507372 GCA_021229015.1 Solen grandis | reverse complement strand
CGTATCGCGATACGATACGCTTTCAAGGCATATTGCAATATACCGGTATACCGGTATATCGTTACACCCCTAGTAACAATACTAAAGAATGTGAGATGGAAACAATACTAAAGATGTGAGATGGTAACAATACTAAAGAATGTGAGATGGTAACAATACTAAAGATGTGAGATGGTAACAATACTAAAGATGTGAGATGGTAACAAAACTAAAGAATGTGAGATGGTAACAATACTAAAGAATGTGAGATGGAAACAATACTAAAGAATGTGAGATGGTAACAATACTAAAGATTGTGAGATGGTAACAATACTAAAGAATGTGAGATGGAAACAATACTAAAGAATGTGAGATGGTAACAATACTAAAGATTGTGTGATGGTAACAATACTAAAGAATGTGAGATGGAAACAATACTAAAGAATGTGAGATGGTAACAATACTAAAGATGTGAGATGGTAACCATACTAAAGATTGTGAGATGGTAACAATACTAAAGATGTGAGATGGTAACAATACTAAAGAATGTGAGATGGTTACAATACTAAAGGTTAAGAGATGGTAGCAATACTAAAAAGAATCTAAAAATGTGAGATTACATCAATACTAAAATAATTGTGAGATGGCATCAATACTAAAGATTGTGAGATGGTAACAATACTAAAGATTGTGTGATGGTAACAATACTAAAGATTGTGTGATGGTAACAATACTAAAGAATGTGAGATGGTAACAATACTAAAGATTGTGTGATGGTAACAATACTAAAGAATGTGAGATGGTAACAATACTAAAGATGTGAGATGGTAACAATACTAAAGAATGTGAGATGGTTACAATACTAAAGAATTGTAAGATTGGTAACAATACTAAAGATTGATGTAACAATCAAAGTAGATGGTACAATACTAAAGAATGTGAGATGGTTAACAATACTAAGAATGTGAATGGTAACAATACTAAAGAATGTGAGATGGTAACAATACTAAAGAATGTGAGATGGTAACAATACTAAAGATTAAGAGATGGTAGCAATACTAAAGAATGTGATATGGTAACAATACTAAAGATTGAAGAGATGGTAGCAATACTAAAGAATGTGATATGGTAACAATACTAAAGAATGTGAGATGGTAACAATACTAAAGATTAAGAGATGGTAGCAATACTAAAGAATGTGAATGGTAACAAACTAAAGAATGTGAATGGTAACAATACTAAAGATTAGAGATGGTAACAATACTAAAGAATAGTGAATGGTAGCAATACTAAAGATTGTGAGATGGCATCAATACTAAAGATTTTGAGATTGTAGTAATACTAAAAATGTTGGATGGTAGCAAAACTAAAGAATGAGAGATGGCAAAAATATTATATAGTGAAAGAAGGTTCATTGTTCAATAACGAGAGATGCCATAATATAGTTTGGTGAATGACGGTGTAACCGTGTTCAAAAATGACATATTGCACAGTATTGTTGGTCTATGATAATATAAGGGAGCTAACTCCATTAGTCTTACTGATGTTAAGCATAAAGGGAAACAATTTCGAATACTTTATTGTGAGTAGTGTTGCATGTTTAATTAAACAGTGATAAATATATAAGTGTTTAATACTTATTAACAGTGGTAGAAGAGCGGAAAACAAAATTAAAGCGATAATGACTTTATAAGCTCGTGGAGTTGAGCAAAATTGGAGAAAATTAATTAATAAATACAAACTTCAATAAAAGTTTATGGCTATGAAAAATCGTCCACTAAATCTAAAGGATAATGTGCAACAAGAACTTTAGGTTTCGAAGGAAGTGACAGATTTAGAAAAAGTCTAACAAGGTGTGACATGTAAACATAACATCAGAAAAAAGTTTTTGACCGCTTAAAATAAGGACGATGTCAAGAAGGAAGGTGGTAAAACACTTTGATGAAATTCTTGGACACACAACTAGGTTATGATGACTTGTTAGAAAGTTTTGAAGAAAAAAGAAAGGGTTTGAAGATTTCAAAAGAGATGTGACGGACAAAATATAAATGGGTACATACTTAAATTTGATTCTTTATATCACAAGCTTGAAATGAAATATATAAAACTACCAAATGAAACCTAACTTCTCAAATTTAAACTTTTGCGAAAAATAAACATTACAAAAGAAGAAAAGATGCTTGTACTCACAGGGATGAACTATGAATAGATGGACACGTTATATGTACAGGCTAAACTGTCTCTGAAAAAAATCAAGAAGAGCATCCGGGGAAGGGGATTACCAAATGTTCCTATTAAACTAGAACTAACATATCTTATACAAAACGAAGAAGCTGTTTTGGTAGACAGAAGGGCCAGTCAAGCCAGACCAAGAGGTGCAGCCAGTCGAAGCCAGCGTGGGAAAGGAGGCTTCAGTCGAGGAGATAGTTTTGGAAATAGAGGGAGTAGAAATGTGAGCCAACAAGATCTACCACCCACTCTGAACAGGAATTAAATGCCTTTGTCCTGATGGTCGGACACTGACTTGTAAACATGGGATTCATACAGACATCTTATGACAGAATGCCCCCAGTGAAAATTGCAGAGAAAGAATATCCCGTATTTCAACTTGTCAAGTGATTCGACATAGTTAGTATCAGATGCGCGATATGTCCTGTATTAGATAATGCATGTAGTAGTTATGTGCGTGGAAAACATGATTAAAGTATATTCTGAATCTTTGAGTGAAGGGGATCAAGAAAAGGTGCCCAAAAAAGAAGGGAACTAGGTATTAAAGTTTGGAGAAGGAACAATTTTAAGGAATAAGATGTACAAGATGAGGTAATGATATTGAAGAATGAGATTTGTGAACAATGTTGAAGTATAAAATATGATTAGGAAACTGGTGTATGAGATAAGGTTACAATGTTTAAAAAATGAGATATAGTAAAAATGTTGAAGTATAAGTTGTGGTAGGACAAGAATGTGATAACAATATTGAAAATGAGATAAAGTAAAAACATCAAAGAATGAGATGTATAGTGTGTTTGCTTGTTTGTTGGGTTTAACGTCCCACCGACAGTATTTCAGTCATTTGGAGACGATTGAGATGTATAGTGTGTTTGCTTGTTTGTTGGGTTTAACGTCCCACCGACAGTATTTCAGTCATTTGGAGACGATTGAGATGTATAGTTGTATAGTGTGTTTGCTTGTTTGTTGGGTTTAACGTCCCACCGACAGTATTTCAGTCATTTAGAGACGATTGAGATGTATAGTGTGTTTGCTTGTTTGTTGGGTTTAACGTCCCACCGACAGTATTTCGGTCATTTAGAGACGATTGAGATGTATAGATAACAGTGAAAATTTAAATGTGATTAATAACAATATTGAAGAATGAGTTAAAATAAATGTATGTCAAAAGATGTAAAAATATAACAATATTGAAGAGTGACAGATGATAACAGTATATATATTGCGGAAGAAATATAAATGTATTTCAGTAAAAGAAATTGAAACGATACTGAATAAGGGAAACGTGAATGTGTAAATGGCAGTTCGGGGTTGTAGTCCCGGTGGCCGCATCGGCCCGAAAAAATATTGTTTTAATTCCTCTAATTCTCCATGTATACACACGCTATAGAATATTTGGAAAATATGATAATAAAATTTAAAGAATTCGTTATATACAATGTATGTGGCCTACTATTGCATGTGTTTAAAACCATATTTAAACATTGGTGTACTTAGGGCGATTTATAACCGGGTGAGAAACCACATAGCGTTCATTTCGCTAAATTTTAAATTTTAATCCCCTATTGATCTAAATGATTGTATATGTTTGGAAAGATAATTGAATTGAACTTTTAGGATATGTAAATATGTATGCGTTCATTTCATGTAAACTTAGTCAAACCTTAATGTAAGCTATAGATAAAACATTGGCCCCACCTACTGATTAACAGACAATACGCATTATCATTATTACATTTAAATCGATATTTTCTTGACATTTTATGCAACCATATAACACTGGAAAAATAAATTCCATTGAAGTTTTATATGTTTTGTTTGTACAATTTCGTTGGGCCGCTTGGCTGGCAGTTTGGGCCATCATTTACATCTTGCTTTAAAAAATCTAAGTGGAAACACTGCTGAAGGTAGAGAGAAAGAAAGGGAGCTGATAACACTATAGAAGAGGAAATGTGGTAACATAATCAAAGAAGGAGATATGATAAAACACTTTATTGAAGTCCATTTTGAAGAGGGAGTGACTGCAGGAGATGTCTATACGGGTCGTATCCTTGTTCATTTAAGTAGAAAAGACTACTTTACACTGATACTTTGATTATAAGAAATGTGTAAGGTCTAATTAACTTTTGAGTGCATGAATGCAGTCTCTTAAAGTGATCATACATCACAAAGACCAAACTCCAATTTTCTGATTGCTACAATACTATTACTTATACTTATTCGCCCTTGAACAGGAAAGGAAACAGCATATTGTACATGATGTACACACAAACAAATTAGCGATACGAACATCGATTGGAATGTGCTCTTTTATCTTTTCCTCGAAAATATCCACTTTGACGTCATCATTCTCTCCGAAACTCACTGGAATGCACTTGCCTGTGAAGCTTCCTTTCTCACTAGAGAGTCACAGATAAGATTCCTTGTTACGCACGTGAGTGGGTGTGTGGTAGCCCGTCCTGATGCGTACATTTTTATTCTAAGTCCGGATACTGCGGTTTCTACTCTCTAGCACTATGTAGTTGTAGTGCCAGTGATTCGACTAAACGGTAAAGAACGCCAAAAGTAGTTTGTAATTTTTTACTTGTATATTTGTCATATGACAACACGCTCTAACGGCTGTTTCCGGTTTCGTATAATAAACACGTATATTCTAATGCTAAACACGTTATATTTATTTTTTTATTACTCATTACTCTGTGTCACGTGCATGTAGTCAAAGACTTATCTACGAGTATTAATCAGAGTAAGGAAACACTTGTAAATGCCAAAGGAAAATACCCGATACTATTTGGGCTCACAGCAGATCATTGAATTTTGAAAACTTTCAAAAGAGAAGAGAAAAATCTAAAAAAAAATGTAATCATACTTTAGATAATCATTTCTCTAATGCAAGGAATTGTTTTCAGTTTGATTGATCGATTTAAAAAAAATATTTTTAATTATTATTTGAATTCAACCAGAGTAGCAAAAAAAAAAAAAAAAAAAAAAAAAAAGCTTTCTTTCTTTTCACGCAGGTACTTTTCTATTTTTATTTCTTGACTTATTTTAATGTATAAGGTATCCTTTTGATGGTAATAGACTGTACTACAGTAAGAGAAATTTACTTTCTCATATCTTTAAGAGAATTGAGATATTGAAAGCGTGACTTGCGATAATTGGACAATATGTTGCATACTTTTGTAAAATTTAGACTAGTAACCAATCTAATTGTTCATTTGTGTTGTCTATATGCATATTGTGTTGAACTCAAACAGTTGTATTTTAAATGTATTTGATGCAACTAACTTTGTTTGAAAATAGTTTTATCAATTGTTATATTGATAATGTTGATAATAATTAATGTACGAGAAGTTCATACATTAAATATTTTCACATCCTATTTAGAATCATCTATTTGGTGTAAGATTTCAAAAAGTCACTTTTTTTTCTATTGTTGTTGTTGTTGTTGTTATCCCAGGTAAGAAAGTGTAGATCATAAGACATAACGAATCTGACATGATTTTTCATTTCATGTCAAATCTTACTATGCGAGTTTATGAAAATATTAAGCGAGCATCTGGAGATTAGTAAAATCAGATCCTATTTATATTGCGATAATTTGTTTCGCAAATGATGTTAAATGTTTATGTGGAACTATAAGTACAGACCGGCAAATGTGTGATAAAATTTAATGACATTTGTGGTTTTCAGTTCAGTCAGTGCTTATACACGTGTATATTTAAGCAACTGCACTCTGCACTTTACACGAAAGGTAATACGCAGGTCCCTGGGAACATATGATAAAACAAAACTATGCTTAACTGTAAGGTGCCGACTGCTTTCAACATGATCTAAACACATTTACATTTGAAGTAGTTATCATAAAGATCTAGGCTGATTTATACAGTTCAAGATGGCCTTCTTTTTAATCATTTTAAAGCACTTTTTTGTTATTGATCAACATTATGTGCGTTTGTTCTGTAATAACGATAAGCAAATACGATATACGTTATGCATATATCATATCACAATAAATAGTAAAATAAACAGTTTTACATATATTAGCTGAATTAATTGATACTGGCACTGGAAACCAGTCTGTTCATCATGTATACTTCCAGTGACTTAACTTTTAATACAAATTTTGCATAAACTCAAAATTAAAATAGATAAAAATATTCACTCCTGTAGAAAAAGAATAATCATCTACACGTCTGAATCAAAACTTTGAACCTTAGTGACCTGATAGTCTTTATTTTAGGCTGTCTAATCCATATCCATTCATCCATCCATCCTTCCTTCCCTCCTTCTTTCCCTCCTATCATTATGTGCCACGAGAGGTAGGAGGACACAACTAGCCAGCTGCTATGTTCCTGTGTACAGAGATTCATCGCCCCTCCGTATCGATTTTCCATCGTGTATGCATTATGGGAAACTATGGACGTGTGGTGTGGCTTTGTTCAGACAACATGCATGTTTTAGTGTATGGATCGGGGAGCAGGACTACTACCAGGTATGTTTAACGCTCACGAATTGTGATTTTGGTTTATTATTATCTTTAGGTTTTCAAATAATCGATATAATGTGACGATTTTCTTGATTTATGTATTTAACATGTAAACATAACATGTAGGTTGAATACGGAAGACATATTATGTAAAGTAAAGACTGGTATTTTAAATCAATTAAACTCATCATACATAAACTTGTATTTTAACATCGGTCTGTTTTGTTTAACTAGTGGTCTTGCGTTTATCCGTCTCTCGGAATTCCTTTTTTTTTCTCTTTTTTTTTTTCATTTCTTTTGTGTATATCTTCCTGTCTCATAAAATAAAAGTACAAAATGGGTAAAACTTGAAAGATTAAGGAACTGTCCAGCTATTCAGTGATGTGTATTAGTTTTCCCTGTCTTTTTTATGCGAAATCACTCGGCTATCTTCATTGACGTAAATTTAATTTCCCGGTTGTCTTCGTCAATGTAAATTAACTTCACATCAAACTTGAGAAGGTGCTCGAAGTTAATCGAGGACTAGAAGTTTAGGATTAAAGTCATGTACAGTTTAATGAACACTTGCATATGTTGTGTAATGAATGGGCAGCTGGCACAGAGATTTGTAGCTGAGTTAGCCGGCTGTGTTACGATAAAATGTCAGTTTTCTGGTCTCTGTGGTTTTGATCACACTGATGAGCCTCAGCGGCTGGGTGTTGATGAATCACCGAGACAGAAAGGAGCGAAGTCTTGGACCTATTGAACCCTTTCTTTACACTGTACATTTCATAAGAGTGACTCTTCTTAGTCTGTAACAAGAGGTCAAATTTAATAACGGTGTAAGACCATCAGCTTGTATGTCACTCTATTGTAACAAAGTGTAATAAAACGTAAGGCTGTGATCCAATATCTGTCAAGTGGATCAACTTTCAGTGCGGTAGTTGGTACTCAAAGATTGCCATGGTTTAAAACTTCCTTAAGTATCACACTTGTGTGATCTCATCGTCAAAAGACATTTAATTTCCTGGCGGATATGCGTAGACAACAGATACACAACCACGTGTCTTCTTTTATGACGATCTATATAGGCCAGCCCATAATTCATTAATGTTAAACCACATATTAGTCCCTTTCTCTCTCTCTTTGTTCTATTTAGAACATTATTCATTTTTGACCAGGGTCGAATTCCGCCAAAAATTCTTAGCGCTAAGTCAAACTTAAATACTTAAGGGCGAATTTCATAACTTTCGTTTCTTTAATAAAATACCAAAATGTTTCATTTCTTATCAATTATTGTTAGTTATAAGGGTATAAGTTCATTTCAGTTTAGTCATGTACTTGAATATTTCATAAAATAGTAATGGTAGAATGTGTCAACCTAGTTTAAGTTTTACTTAGCGCAATTATTGTTGGTGGAATTCCAGCAAGAACTTAATTTTCACAAGTGTCCCCTTTAATGGTATACGCAAAAAGTATACCGACCGATATTGTTGTACAGTTTTCTGATCGAAACGCAGTGATAGATTGCATTTTGAAACTACACAGCTGTACGCTAACGGACAAATTAATAGATATGTTGGATTTTTGTGAGTTGACGATGTCAGTATTCGTATATGTTCGCTTAGCATCGAGTAATACCATTCATAGACAAAGAAAGTTTTCGTATTTGAACAAATTTACGGAGTACTGGTAGGTTATTAAGGAAATATATACGATCTCTAACGTATCGCTTATCTTTGATATATAGGCCTACAGTGTGTATGACGCGTAACGCACGGATTATCTTGATCTATATTTGTATAAAATAATTTTTATGTCATATTTCAACCAATATTAAAGTCCACTTTCACTTCGAGGTTTGCATAAAGTCATTTGTAACTAAGTTAATAAAGGCTCTTATCGACGCACTGTAAACGTTTTTATTTGCATTAAAAGGCTTTTTGCTTGGCGCACACAAGGGTAGTTCCACGAGAAAGAAGAACGTGACCGGGTATCATGTCACTTGTCTACGTGACCGGGTATCACGTCACTTGTCTACGTGACCGGTTATTTTGTCACTTGTCTACGTGACCGGGTATCACGTCACTTGTCTACGTGACCGGGTATCATGTCACTTGTCTACGTGACCGGGTATCATGTCACTTGTCTACGTGACCGGGTATCATGTCACTTGTCTACGTGATCGGGTATCATGTCACTTGTCTACGTGACCGGGTATCAATGTCACTTGTCTACGTGACCGGGTATCAATGTCACTTGTCTACGTGATCGGGTATCATGTCACTTGTCTACGTGACTGGGTATCATGTCACTTGTCTACGTGATCGGGTATCATGTCACTTGTCTACGTGATCGGGTATCATGTCACTTGTCTACGTGACCGGGTATCAATGTCACTTGTCTACGTGACCGGGTATCATGTCACTTGTCTACGTGACCGGGTATCATGTCACTTGTCTACGTGACCGGGTATCATGTCACTTTTCTATGTGACCGGGTATCATGTCACTTGTCTACGGATAGATATCACAGTGAGGGACCACTTTGTATGTTCATAAACATATTGGTCAGAAATACTGGAAGTTGGACCTTAACCCCAAACTACAAACAAGCCAACTTACATGAGGAGATAAAGAAATGCGATGGAATTAAATACATGTGTACCACGTTTGGCGAATAACATTAAATAAAAAATACCCGTACTTCAGTAAGTATAAAGCCCTTTTTAACAGCGATGGATCACATAATTCGATAGAAAAGCGTATACAGCAGGTCCTCTAGGAGAAACAAGCTTAAATCTACAGGATAGACAGCGGTTCATTATGCGAGCATGATTTCTATTAATTAGTTGATTTAGTATCCCTTTTTATATCTATGAGGTACGGGGAAAATATTTCTGAATTAAGTATCATTATTATGATTAGTTTTTAAAATCAATATGAATACAATATAATTAAGTTCTATATCGACATCCTCTATTGATTCTAAATTGATAAATGATATTTTGGGTTCAGTTAATGTGTTTATATTCCAAGTGGAGTTGCTTATTGACCAATTAACTTGACAATATATGTTGACTTGCAATACGATGTCAGTATTTCATCGTGTTAATTGGTGAACAAAAGGGGTAAACATTGATTAATAATAAATATAAATTAAAAATAAATATATTTCCCGTTACTCATAGATAAAAAAGGTTATATACTCTATGCTCATTATATTCGAGACGATTGACGTTAAATAAGACTTAAATTACTATTTAAGATGTTCGAATATAATTCAATTTTCTCTCGCGTGGGAATTACTATTTTTTGTATGACTAATATCATTTCAAAAGGGGAAATTCGGTGCGGCTATGAACGAAGTACTCGGTACGTTCCGCCAACTAGACATCAAACAGTACAGTTACACAAAGATTAATTAAACATACGTACATATACTTAACCGTTTACACTTGAACATTGAAAGGCTAGAGTATTTCACAAACTATATTGTTTCGATAATCTCTGACTATATTTTTGTCTTGAGTCTTACTTGAGATTTCTCCGTTTAAAATCGTTGTGATCAAAATAATGAGGTTCAATTAAGGTGGGACATTCGTTAATTACAGGAGCACATGACGAGAAATACGTGAACACAGATTATCATGGTAGATCTACTTAGTACATAGAGAGGAAAGTCCATCTTCACAGACGTATAGGAATTAAGAAGGAGGACTTCTCATATTCACCATCATTCAACAAGGTTACGACCTGGTTAACGTGACTACAGTACCATGGGGGCTGACAAAAAAGAACAGAGCGGACAGAAATCTACAGAAAAGCCCGAGCCCCAGGCCACGCCCACCACGTGCCCAGACGGAGGCTGGGGGTGGGTGGTTGTGTTTGCCGCCTTCATGATTAACTTCATTAACGACGGCGTCATCAGCTGCTTCGGCATGTACTACCCGGCCGTGGTGGCGCGCTACGACTCGAGCCCGGCACTGACATCCATGGCCAGCTCTGCCATTGTGGCGGTCCTCTTGTTGACAGGTAGGTAAAGTGCTACTGTCGGTCACGTGTCAGTATATACCTGCTCAGTGGAACATGCGTTAGTAATCATATCTCTATTTTCCAATGACGTATTATTTTTCAAATTTTAAGGAAACGAAAGTAAATCGATGAAGCAGACATGGACACGTGCAGCTGTATTGATCTTTCACTGTATTGATTTCAAATCTTAGTTGCAGTTAGATTTTAAAGTTATTGGTGTTTATTCGGCAAGCGATATAACCAAAACACATGCTAACATGTGCACATGTCATGAATTGATTAAATCAAAGGAATACTGTTGGGTCTACATACAGTGTGAAGACCTGTCCCTCCAGCTATGCATATAAACATGAGGTAGTTCAAATACCTCTCTGACGTCGGTGAGTCAATATCTGTAGTTTACAGGTTTTGCCCGATAGGCGTTTGACTTTTAAAGGTCAACACAAGCATTCTTTGTGAATACAAACATTGCTTGCGATATACTTTAAGCATTAACTGTTGGTTAAAAGAACATGATATAGTTCAAATAGTCAGTAGTAAGCATTGTTCGATAGGTGTTTGACTTTAAAGGTCAGCACAGTATTACTTGAACATTCTATGTGAATACAGCCATGTTTATGATATCATTTTATGTAACAGAAATAAATCAAGGGGGAAAGGGCGGGCCTCCGTGTACGAGAGGGTAAAGTCGCTGACTTTAACACTCACTCAGCCCCTCACCGCGTGGGTACGAATCCCGGCAGGGTCATTTAGGATTCTCATGTGAGGAATCTACCCGGATGCCTACTTCCTCCACCTGTTATTAGCTGGACGTCGCTATATGACTGAAATACTGTCGAAGCGACGGTAAACTCAAATAGTCAAGTCAGAAAGAAATCAGCGTTACCAGAATTAAGGAGTCTCAAACACCCCAGGAATGTTTCATCACGTGTTAATCAAGGGAAGGTCAAAATCAAGTCTATAGAGTTATTGAAATTTTCAGTGAACTTGCATGTGGACATTTCTATGTGTTTTAACAGATTTTATGTCAAGTTGCACTTTTTTCCAATTTGTATTTGGACCACACTCGAGTAAACTACCGAAATGATAAAAAAAGTGATACCTTTTAAGTTATATAAATTTGTATCAGCACATAAAAAGAATCATTTAATAAAATTTAAAAAATAAAAAAATAATACTTGAAATGGTATATTGCAAATAAATGGTCCATATACAAATTCTAACATGTATATGTGTTATGTGTCTGTTTGTGTAAACACACGTGGACCGTGTAAGTATGTGCGTGTGTAAGTATTTACAATCTAATGGCCAGTTTGAACTGAACTAGATGTAAATAGTGTACCAGGTATATCGAGGTACTGAAACATGATAAGAACCACATTCTTTCTACAACTTCTTCCACATGTTTGGTAGTCTGATTACTAATGTGTTATTGTTGTTTTTACATTACCATATAGGGTTTTGTTAGAGGTCCTAGAAGACCCGGGACACACGACAATGTGCTGTATATCGGTAGATGTTTATATATTACTGAGCATATGTCGAAGGTAACAAGTATATGGGTTTGTATATTAGTGTTGAGTATGTATAACTGATCCAAGTATTCTTTCTTAAAATTGTAGCAAAAAGAAGTAAAGAACACGTGGCCCAATGAAGTGGCCATTTACGACAGCCATGTACTGGGACTATCATCCCCGGTGGTGTAACCGGCGGGGTTCCGTATAAAAAAATCATGCTTACAAATTCTTCAAATTCAGTCGCAACTTTCTCCTTGCACATTTTGGATCATGCATTGATAAAGAAATACGGAAATTTGAGGGTAAATCCTAGAGGAAATTCTATGATGAATATGATGAGCAGAGTCTCTTTATATAGTATTAAGAGACCCTGTATGAGGGTATACTTAGGATGAAGCCCAAACAATATGAGGGTCAAGCCCCCAGCAATGTGTTGAGATACAATGGCGGCAGAATTGTCATCTCAAACCTGCTGTGATGAGACTATTATATGGTTGTATCACGATTAATGTTAACCCTACATCAGGATTGGAATGAACATTTTAACTAAAACAATACTGGAATAAAGAACAACTCGGCATTATCAACTAGAAGGTGATTAATACCCACGCATGCAACCTTGTTTTTCTTGTAATGAGAGTTTAGAAAGAGCCGTGACAAGTGACGTAGATCCCACTTAGTGATGTTAATAATGCAATGAAGTCCAAACAGTAACGTGATATTGGTGCCACCGTGTCTCTAAACCAGTATTATATGGTCACGTGATATTGGTGCCACCGTGTCTCTAAATCAGTTTTATATGGTCACGTGATATTGGTGCCACCGTGTCTCTAAACCAGTTTTATATGGTCAACCATGAGCAGTATTGTGACTAGAGGTAATCAGTTGCAGTATTGTGATTGTTGGGGGTGGTGGAGGGGGTCAAGCCCAGGGTCTTGTGACAAAGGTGGGAGTGTACCCGGGATGATAGCCCCCTACCTACAGATCACCATGGCAAGTCGGTAGGCACAGAGCTCCTGTTGCCTCGTCTGTGATTTATCTACCTACTTCCATTTCAGCGAAAATAATCACGTGAGTGAAGAAAGAAAAAGAAATCCTTTCGCAATATTTTGAAAAAAAAAAAAAAAAAAAAAAAAACACTGAAATTCATTATTTCTTATTCAATAAAAAAAAAGATTTGCAGTGAAATTTGGCCTTTTTATCTTTAACTCCTTTTTTGGTCTCAGAAATTGACTGTTAATAATTCATTACTCGAAATAATTACTCTCAGGCATGAAACTTTAAATAAGATAACAAGTTATGACTGTATATATAGTATTTCGCTTAGTTGTATAGTGTAATAGGAACTACTTAATTATATTCGTTAAAATCATATTTCCCTTGAATTTCTTTCATAATTTTTTTTTTTAAGTTCAAAATTCATTCTTGCTCGAAAAAAGATTGTTCAGGATAAATAATTCTTAACGAGATTTCACGATAAAATTTACAGGCAAATGACAACAACACGTTGTCACATTTGATTCTGGCAGTAAAGGTCCGATCACGGGCATTCCAAATAATCTTGATGTTTGATTCCAATTTCAGCTAACTTCTCTTCTAAATGGAATAGAATGGAATGAATAATAAGCGATTGATAGTGTTTTGTTTTGTTTTTACTGCGATATCAGATAGCTGGTATGTGTTGCAGGTCCGGCGGCGGGATCGCTCATCCGACGGTACGGCTGTCGGAAGGTCAGCTTTATCGGCGGGGTTATCACTACAGGTGGTTTCATCGGGGCGGGACTTGCTACCAATTTTGCGGTGTTCATGTTGATGTACGGAGGGCTGGGAGGTAAGACACACATAACACACACACGCATACAGTATAACTTGTCTTAAACAGTCGACTGAGGTGATGCCTACCAATGGTGACACTAGAGGGGTCAAATAAAGGATTGTTTGAACAATTGAACACATATTAACGGTAATCTGTATTAAGCAGCCAACCAGTTTTAGCGGTAAACTTTAATATTCCCATTTGATATTTTGTTTTTGTTTTAATCTCAATTCAGCAAACATAATTACCAAGAGGCCATTTTCCCTGGATCAGTAACCTTCCGCCTAAGATAACGTTGCATGCATTTTAAATGTCCGCTTTGTGGCTTTTTAAGACGGATTTGTATCTTCATGCAGTTGACTGCTTAAACAGGTCAAAATTAATTATATCAAATCAAACTTTAGTTAGTTTCGTAAATGACTTCTAAATCAGTAAAACGAAATTAGCTAGGATTCAAACGATTGGTACCTCAACAAACAGTAACCACTGGCCTCTTACTTAAGAATGTGTCTGATATTTCATATTATTTATTCAGAAAGAAAAGATATGATCAATACGAAAAAAAATGTGTGGGTGCAGTGTTACACATTCCTCTGGGAACAGGATAAACAAGGAAGTCATTAGAGATCAATTTTATGTTGGCGGTTTGAAGAAGTCCATTCGCAACATCTCGTCCTTTTCTTCGGAATCTGTCGGGTTGAACTGAAGATTGTCGAGTAGATACGATTGGACATCCATACTGAGGGCGGGAATGGTGCTTTTTGATATTAAGTTTACATTTTTACCATAGTTATATATTTTGAATTTATTTCACTGGTTCACCAAGATCCTGTTTCAACACATGTGTTATCTGCCATAAGTGAAATTCTTGAGATGCTCACGACCAGTAGAGGTTTCCTTGGTTCTAGTTACGTAGTTACCTCCCTTCCTTATTGTGTTACTATCTGTATTGTTCCAGGTGTCGGTATGGGAATGAATTTCATCTCCAGTATAGTGATTGTGAACCTATATTTCCATCATCGCCGGGGTATTGCCGGCGGTATAGTGTCGGCAGGTGCCGGCTGTGGGGTCCTCACCCTAGCTCCTCTCACCCAACACTTGCTTGACTCCCACATCTTTAGCGGCGCCTTCCTCCTGACGGCAGGGATCACCATGCAATTCCTGGTCATGGCGGCCCTGATGAGGCCGCTCAATGACTCGCTGCGGGTGTTGCCCGTGGGTAGCAGCACGACATCTACATCAGAAACCACGCCGGATGGGTCGGTCCTTGACGACGACGTCCAGACGAAATCATCACGCATGTTTTGAAAAATTACCAAATGAGGAAATATCTCCTCTGATAATACATCAAATACCAAAATCCAAGCAGCAATTGAAATGTGTGAAATAACGCAAGTGATTAGCCCACAACATAATTTTTCTTCAAATCACAACATTTACTCTGATTTTCATCATCTAGATTTGTTTAATTTGAATTCACTACCTGACATTTCTCAGATGAAGAAAAGCAATAATGGTAACACATTTTCGAATAACTTACCGAGAAAAAGACAATATTCCCATCTCCATAGTAACGCACAACATGGATCTCAGAACCAGGATCCTTTACTAAGGAAAGACATTTTCTATAGCGGAAGCTTACATAACTTAAAGGAATTTAAAGAATATGACGATTGTGACACGTTTGTCCAGTCTATGATGAAAGACGAGGGTTCCGATTCTACGTGCAGCAGCGACCGGGAGCCAGACACGTGGGCTTGTGTCAGAAGCGTGTGTGATGTTTCCCTGTTCAAGCAAACTGTGTTTACGCCCGTGTTGCTGGGGGCAGCCCTGATCCAGATGGGACAGTTCATCCCCAGTACGTTCCTTCCAGATTACTGTCTCAGTATCGGCCTCACTAGCACAGATGCATCCCTCATCATTGCTCTATACGGTAGGTGCCCATAACATATTTATAAACGTGTACACCTGTATAGTAAAGATGATACCTTTCTGTAATAGCATCCAGTAGTATCTGCAGTTCGAACCCTTGTACATCGACCTGTAGTTTTGAATCACAAGGGAGATAACTCATTTTTAATGTTTGGGTCCAATCCGTCTTGTGTATTAAAAGAGTGCATATTTAGAATTAATCCACAAAATTTTGAACCGTTAATATGCAACCTTACTTAGCCCATTTCAACATTTTTCCATAAAAGAGTACTTATAGATTATTACCTTTTTAATCTTAATCTATAAAATGATAATTATGTTTATTTAATTGTTGAAATATGTCCATATCTTGTACTGTTGTACATGTATTTGTTGTCTTTTCACTGGCCATATTCGTGTCATGTCTGCTTCATAAGCAGTTGACGTTTTGTCGTGGCTTAAAAGTTAATTTTAAACAAAAATTGTATGTTTTTATAATTTTAAATGGAATCTGTGATTAAATCAATTTCGTTGGTACATATATTCGTGGAACCATGTTCTAGAAAACATGGGGTCTATGAAATAAACAGTTTTCGTAGGGATAAATATTCGTGGATAAAATCATCCACGAAATCAACGAAAATTAGTTCCCCACGAAAATTAATGATTTACATATTTTTTTTTTTATTCAATAAAGAAAAAAATGTCTGAAATCAAAACTCGTTAAAATAACTTATTTATGGCTACCTTTACTTACTTATTTGAAAAAGTTTTATATGAAAATGCCAAATTAACTTAACCAACACATAAAACTGCTTTCAAGAAAACTATCCTAAATCAGAACCAAATCCGTCTGTCGCTTAAAGTTATCCATCCTTCATTAAGTTGTATCATAGTCCATCAAGTGATCGTGGAATTTTTTAGTAAATACAAGCTTTATATAGACTTAGAGCAAAAGAATCTATACCTCCAAGTCAGTGGATGCTTACATCTGCACTGAATTCTTTTTAAGCATTTGATAACCATGATAAATTATGATGGATGGATTACCTTAACCCATTCCCTCATATAGACTCATTTTGACGCACTCAATAGGTACCAAATAAAGCCTGATCTGCAGAAAACCACAGTTAAACCTTACCAAATTTAATTACAAAATCCTCATTTCCAGACCACTGAGGAGCAGCAAACAACATAAAACCTGATCAGCCTGCGAGTTACTCGCAGGCTGATCTGGTTTTATGTTGTTTGCATAGGTCTTTTCATGGTTTCCTCTATGAGGGAAAGGGTTAAATGTATGTAACAGTAAATATTTATTCACAGGGGCGCTTAACATATTTGGGCGATTGACGGCCGGCTGCCTCTCAAATGTCGGCTGCCTCAGCTCGCTGTTCCTGTGTAATGGAGGGATGTTCATGTGTGCCGTCTGCTGCCTGCTGTTTCCGGTCTGCACCACATACCTGTCCCTGTGTATGTTCGCCTGTATGTTCGGATATTTCATTGGTAGGTTACCATGAACATGTGTGTAACTTCATCCATGTTCATTACAATACTGCTTAAAAATGTCGAAGGATATAGTGTGCTTTCTCTTCTATGCCGGAAAAGAGGGGGTTATGACTTTGACAAAAATCATAGACTCATGCCGATAGTGAGACACGAAGAGAGAAAGATGAAATAGCTACAAGTAATTCTTCATTGCAAATAATATTTCTGTTTCAGGTTTCTTCGCCCCTCTCCAAGTGCTGATCATTGTGGATTATATGGGGTTAGAACGATTGTCGTCTGCTCTGGGTTTCCTGGGTATAGCCAAAGCCCCGGCAGCTTTCTTGGGTCCTCCTCTTGCAGGTATCATGCTCTGCTTATTTTGACTGGTATTTTGTTGTATGCCTGTTAGTTAACCCTGGCCTTTTTTTTACTTTACCCATTATTTTTTAACATGTTTTAATGGGTAATAAATTAATGGTCTTTATGTCAAATCCGTCTCTTATTGTTTAATGTTGGCTAATAGGTCCCAGGTAAGCATTCTGAGGTTCTATGACTTCCTTTTTAGACGGCGATAGCCGTCTTATGCTGAAGAACGAAATCAGGCCTTGCTAATTTGCATATTTTCCACAACAATTTTAACTGTACCTCTCCGCGCTTACTGCGGATCCATGCAATGCGATTCTGCACTAATACGAGTGGAATATGTAACACAGACGTTTAAATCATAACCGTAACCGCTTTTAGTGGGTTATTGTTTGTTAACATGTTTTCTTTTGCCATTATTTTGCACTGGAAGCATCAGTTTTAAGCGTGAAAAAAATATCCGTGACATTTCTTAACCAGAACAGCAACCCATCTTACGTACATGAAGATCTACTCCTGTAAAAAGAAAAAAATAGTGCTTCGTATGTTTGTAATTGACCTAAAGTAGTCCTCACAATATTTTGCATGAAGCGATTTAGGTTCCTCCCAGGGCATTTTTCAACTTTGAAATAGATAGGCAAACATTCTAGTATCTTAAATAATCAACTACCTGGTCAAGTTCTACACATACAAAACAACAGATAGAATTCGCTAGCACTAGAGAAAAAGAATGACCTACTTAGGTATGCAGCTCTTTATGAATGAAAGGTTCATGACCTTTACTCAGGATTATTATGTTACAAACAGATCTTCTGTAGCAACAGCAGGTGGAATTTTTGTCGTCATGTGACTGCTTCAATAACTTCAGAAACTCTGGGTTTAGAATGTTAAACCCGTCGCCGTCTCTCAGCGCATTGGGCGCTTAGATTTTGATATAAAATGAGTAAGTTTAAAAGTGTACGGTGTCCTGTGCGGGCCACTTTATTTCTCTGGAAAATGATGCAGTTGAAACTCCAGATGCGAGATATAAGAAAGACATGCGAGTGTTATATATATATGATAATAAACAACCGACAAACCTCGCGAGGAATGTACTTCGCATGTATATATGTCTTTTGGATATCCGACAACGCGATAATTATCTTATTGAAGACGCGATGAAAAACGGGACTCGAGGAGGACACCGTAGATAAAGATATGACACTGTCGGAACCGATATCGTGATTTTCATCATTATAAAAAAATATCCCAATAGGAATGTCGATAATGTTTTGTTTCATCCCATAAAAATGTTGTCTTTTTTCCCATGCAGGGTTGATCTACGAATGGACTCGTGACTACACGCTGTGTTTTGTATTTGCTGGAGGTTTATTTCTAATGTCGGCTCTTGTTCAGTCGCTGGTTCCACTTCTTGACCGATGTTTCCCACAAACCCGAACCGGAAATGTGATTGAGATCGAGATTAATGAAACGGAAGTCTCGGAAGAATAGTGTACATAAGTTTATTTAAACTGAGTGTTACTTGTTTTATGACATTTTTAGTATGTACAGTTCACAGATGATGGACCCTGTTGTCTGACACCTATTTGTAAAGATTGATGAATTACTGATCTCGAGTGTTCACGAATTACTGTTTTGAATATTTATATTTGCATTCCTAACGAACACAAATGATGTATGCCAAATGATGTGATGTTTAATGATAATTGTCTTTTCGAGATATTGTTTTGGTGCATATGCTTTTAAGGTGGAACAATGTTATGTTTTGTATTTCATATAAGTTTTTTATACTGTGCTTACATTTATGTAACATTTAAGTATTTGAATGCCAAAAAAAAAAAATACTAATGTCACTCCGTGTCGTGTTTTTCATTCCCCAAAGTAGGCACAATTGATAACCTATTGCATCATACATCCTTATAAAACAAAAATAGCTAGGTATATCATTCGACGCCGTCAGAATTCCCACGGTTTATTCACAATGCAACAAATGATAACTAAGTTTCAATTAATATTCTATGGTGGCATGTTTCTGCCAACCACTTATCCACTTAGCTATGTCGAAACTTATCTGAAAAATTGTCACATATTCAGTTATTATCTGGCATGTAGATTTTTTTCAAGTTATCCACTTAGGTATCTTAACATGACAACAAAGTCTGTTAGTGCCCACTATTGCCAATCACATATTCACCTATTTTAAATGGATATCATGCGTTTTTCCAGATAATTACGTGAAAAAATGCTTGTTATCCACATAATTGAACTAACTATCTTGAAAAAAGGCGAGATATCCAGTTATCTTAAGTGAATATATGGCTGGCAGTAGTGGGCACTAACAGGCAGTTTTGTCATGTTAAGATACCTAAGAGGATAACACAAAAGTTTTCTACTTACCAGATACTAACTGAATATATGACAATTTTTCAGAAAAATTTCGACATAGCTAAATGGATAAGTGGCTGGCAGAAATATGCCACCATAATATTCTTAAGTTGGCCCGTTCTTTATTAGTCATCTTCGAGAGCTTCAAATTAATCAAACCCATTTTCTGGAAAAGAACAATTTGGGATGAAATTGAGTTAATTGATTGATCATGACTGTATATTTCTGGACGGTTATATATTACTGCTATTAAGTCATGTCTATACATTAGTATATCCAATTAAAATGGGTTCTCACTTGCGCATGTGCAAATTGGAATTGCAGTCAGAATGTTAAGCTGTTATTGTAATGATTTTCAGTGACCGATGATTTTCTATGTAATCGTTTAGGGTATCAACTACGTGTTTTATGTTTTAGCTCACCTGAGGATTTTTGTATAGAACTATTTAGGGAATTCTTGAAAAATCTTCTCTTCCGAAACCACTCCATGGAGTTTCACCAAATTTCCCTAATATGATGAGGCTAATTCCTAATTTTTATTGAATTTCATGAAGAACTTTAGTTGTCATGGCAACCAGAAAGCATAACTTGCGATTTCTCAGAAACATACAGACCTACAGATTTGATATTTGGTACATAGCATCAGCTTCTGGTGCCTCAACACTATCAATAAATATATGCATCAGGGTTTTCATGAGGACACTCCTAGGACAGCACCCAGATTTTGTATGGAACTATATAAGGAAAACAAACAAGATCTTTACTTCTGAAATCATTGGTTGGATATTGAAGAACTTATGTTGCCATGGCAACCAGAATGCATAACTATATGCCTTCTCTTACAACAGCCTTTCTACAACAAACCAAATTCAGGTGAGCGATATAGGGCCATCTTAGTCCTCTTGTTTTTAAATAGTTTCGCGTGTGAATGATAATATTTAATAAGTTATAAGTCAGCTTATGTTTGTATTCCAATGATGTTTCGCTCGTCGGTCTTGACATTGCACATTTCATGTCTTCTATTGAGCTTGTAATTATACATAGTAGTTAAATTATTACATGATGGGTGGGATAAGTAATGCGTAATGTTTAATTTATTAATATGTAAGCGTAATATAAAGAACACACGGTGTAGTTAATGCAGTAAATGTGTCTGTGCAATCGTTACTACTCGGCCTTATCTGTCGGTGGTCGGTCATGATACATCTCCTATTCGCGGTCCTATATCATGATACATTTTCCTATTCGCGGTCCTGTATCATGATACAATTTCCTATTCATGGTCCTATATCATGATACAATTTCCTATTTATGGTCCTATATCATGATACAATTTCCTATTATGGTCCTATATCATGATACAATTTCCTATTCATGGTCCTATATCATGATACAATTTCCTATTCATGGTCCTATATCATGATACAATTTCCTATTCATGGTCCTATATCATGATACAATTTCCTATTTATGGTCCTATATCATGATACAATTTCCTATTTATGGTCCTATATCATGATACAATTTCCTATTCACCTATTCATGGTCCTATATCATGATACAATTTCCTATTTATGGTCCTATATCATGATACAATTTCCTATTCATGGTCCTATATTATGAAACATTCCTATTCAGTCCTATACATGATACAATTTCCTATTTATGGTCCTATACATCATACATTTTTAATTTATGTCCTAATCATGAACATTTCTATTCATGGTTTACATGATACAATTTCCTATTCATGGTCCTATATCATGGTAAATATTCCTAATCGTCACTAAGCGTATCCTTGCATCCCTAGTATTCGCCGATGACATCTAGTCAGTTAAAAGTATTGAATTTAATTCATAACCGCTGCCTTTTTTCTGTGTTTACAAAAAGAAATGTAAATTTATGAGACAATGGTGACCTATGAAACTATCTCCAGAAAATTTGTAGCGTTGGAACAACGTATGAACATTTAGGTATCAGCTGTGAACTGTAATATTTAATATCTAGCAATCAGGAGGTGAATCTAGTGTATCAAAAGTAGAACCAATTAAATACATTTTTAGATTTATCCAATGTCTGTCAGTATTTAAACTAACTAAAATTGGCATTCCATTTTTATTTTTTTAAAAAAAAAGATAAAACATATCACATCATCTTTAAACTTTCATTTTTTTTTTCATTCGATCCAAACGTCTAGAATAACTGTTGCAATTAACAAAGACGCTTTATGACAAAATCATCTGTCATTCATACATTATCATAACATAACATTAAGTTTATTAGCATATACTTATACATTCATAGTCATTTGAACATTTATTAAAAAAAAACTGCATGTACACATAAATTTGTCTACATTCAAAATCTCCTGATTTCTAACATGTATTATCTTTTTTTTTTTTGTCATTAGGCATAATAAAAAACTTACATGTTTCCACTAACCCGACAGACCCTATTTTTTTTTACCGACCCCAAACTTTTTTTCGTAGTTTTCGGGCTATTACGGTTGGAAAACGCTGTTTTCGTCAATTTCTCTAAAAAAAAAATGGTGAAAATGGAAAATAGTTAAAAATAAAATAAAAGTTTAGCCGACCTACCGACCCTATTTTTTCGGAGATGTTAGTGGAAACAAACAACTTTTTTTCACCTTATTAAACCACGGGGAGTTCCACTCGTGGATTCGTAGATATGATAAATTGATCTTATCAAAAAGGACGTGAATAAAAAAATAATTGAACTATTTTATATCATACAAAAAAGTTTTCTTTTCATTAAGTTAGGTACTTAATGCCAGGTATACAATTTTACAACGAGAACGTCGGGAAAAAAAGTTTTTTTTCAGATGCACGTGTGGGCGTCACTTTGATCTACATTTACGTATACATGCATACCTGTTCGACTTACCGATTTTCTGGAAAGCTTCATACTGTTTTTTCGACTATCCACCTAATTAATTGCGACAAAAATAACAAGAAATAACTTTGAAAAAGATATTCGGCGTTGATGGGGATTAAAAGAAATGGAGATGTATACTATAAAGCATCCCTCTACCGCTATATGTGATAGGTGATAGTGCGCATGCGTGTAAACATTGTAAGGAAGTTCACTACAACTAACAGTCACTCGGAGCTATAATACACTGCAGATGTTGATAACGGTCGGTCAGAAACAGGTCTCAATGTGCATCTAAGAAAAGTTCTTTTATAAAATGACTACATATTCATCAAAGAAACTGTATTTCAGTCCGAATACTTTATTTTAATTTGTAAATATTTCAGCGAGTTGTCATCTCAACAAACAAGTGAGCGTAACATTTTTTCGTTTATAGTATTGACAATTTCTACCAATGAACATTGCTCAAATTTTCATTTGGTCTTATTTTGAGTCACTGTGTGTAAATAGGTCAAAGGTGAGGAACAAAACATGAAGTTAAGAAAAAGTTATCTCCCTTCGCCCTATTGATACTCCAAAGGTAGGCCTACAGTTAAACTAACAAGTGTATCGGGGAGATTTATATACAAACAAGAAAGATGCAGGAACGTTCCTAGGAGAAAATAATAGGTTAGTGCAACTTCTACCGAACATTCTGAATTGTGTTTAAAACTTGTTTATTGATTTATTTTTGTGAGGAAGAAATACGATAAATAAAGTAAAGAGGGAAGAAAATTAACATGACAGTGTGTATGAGTGAATTATGTACAGTATTGCACTGAGAAATGATATTGGGGAGACAATATTTTACAGACAAAGTATACAATGCCATATTGTAATTTAAACTACTATAACTGTAGGTAAATACGTTAAGTATGTTATCAGTGTAATGAAACGGTAGTCATACAGTAGATAATTAAAAGGAGAGAGGATTTCTTTTTTATCCTCAGAAAAGATCGGTTGAATGTGGGAAACATACATCATCTGTTTAGACTGTATACACTATAGATACCATCTCCTATCGCAGCATGTCCTATTGATAGTTTATGATCCGTGTTAATGACATAATACATTGATACGCTCACATGCTTGTATTCAATTTGTAAATATTTCGAGAGAATAGCCTTCCATTCAAATTCTGCCTCTATATCGAAGCACATGTATGTTTACTTCTACCGACATTTTACCTGTACACCGCTCTACAGAAAGGTCAAATCAGAGTCTCTCTCTCTCTCTCTCTTTCTCTCTCGCTCTCTCTCTCTCTCTTTCTGTAATATTATTTCTATCTATTTTGTGTTTATAGTTTTCTTTTGTATTTGTGTAAACAAGTATTTTTCATAATTTGTGTATATTTACAAGTTTTTTATTTGGATCTCTCTGTGTTAACTGTATATCAAAAACTGGTTGTAACTGGTATTTACTAAAATACATCTAAGTACTAAACTCTCGCGGAGTACAGCTGAACTTGTTTACAAGGTATATCTGTTACATCATCACCGCTTTGCTCTAACGGTATACGTACCATGCAGAAGGTCTGCACTAGAGACCTGGCATCTTATATAACGCACACGAACACACGAATTTGTTGAAGTGTATGTGTGTACATGTGTGTTCTACGTATTTATGTGTTTTATGGAAAATATTGAAATAACCGGTAGTAACCAGTATTGGCTTTTATATAAACCGAATATAATAAAACGCGTTGATTGTGGAAAACACTGCCACGTTTAATTAGAAGATGATTATAATGAAGATCTGATTCATAATGACATGTACACGTATGTTGATCAATATTTGTAACATGGCTTTGTTAATCGAGCTTTACAATTTACACGTATGTACTAGAGTCAGATTCAGGTGGGTAGGAGTAGGGGACATTAAAGGGCTCGCTCGGTACTGAAAACATGAGTTGAATCCCCCTCTTCATACAATATATCAATATAATAAACATTGGTGCTTGAAAGACCAATAACCTGGATTGGAAAAATCATGAAAGAATGTGTTTTTCTTTTCGGAACCGACTCTTATTACATGTATATATCTCCGCATCACTGAAGTGGGTGCCACGCCCGTCACGTGACGTCCCTTCCTACTTGCATTACATAATGACAAGGTGGTACGCTGGTAGTAATCACTTTCAGTGATAGTTCTAGTTGATTTTAAAACTTTGGGATCTGGAGACAGTGGACTCTACCACTGGACTACATATCCTTACAATGTTAAAACTATTTTTTACATCAATTACGGAAAAAGTTATCACAGCTTATGCTCTGGTGATAGCTTATGTGGTCATTATTGTGGAAGGAAACCGGAGAGCCCAAAGAAAACCCACGTTTCTGGACGGGCGACCACTGTACCCTCTCACGTAGCCAGGAATCGAACCCGGGACACATTGGTGAGAAGCGAGGCGCTTTATCCATGCTCCATTAGTTACAACTTATATATCCTACCTTTCTCTAATTTATTCCCGTAAATCGTAAAGCACGGAATGTATTGAGAATCTAACATTGTACAGTTGAAGTAATTATGCAAATTTGCTGCAAAGGCCAATGGCTCCTAACTAATTTCGGATAGAATATAATACAGTTTTCGGTCATTTTAAAGTGTAAGAAATAACCCCTAGAGGCCGATAGTTTGATGTGATTATTAGTAAACTACACGGTTTTGTAACAGACATGGGTTATTGTAACACCATAAAATGACCCAACCCAACATATTTACTATCCAAAATTATTTACGATCCACCGTTGCATCAAAACAAACCATACTTCTCCGCCTGGTTAAGTGATAGAGAGAAAATTGATTTTTCACACTTCTGCTAAATTTTAGCATACATGTGTTATTGAATTATATTTAATCGTTCGATCATTTTTACAGCATTAAGAGGTTATTCGGTTTTCAGAGTAAAGAATCGAATGCTCGAAAAATACAACTAAAATGTATTTCCACGTGCAATTTGACCTACACGAACCAAATTTATTTTCCAAAATCAAAGACCTCATTACCATTAACGGTACAGAGTAGAAACCTTTTAATTCTAACACTCAGTTGCTCAATAAATGCGAGCTGCATATAACCACACTCCGGCACACTATCCTGAAACCTGGCAGCTGGTTAACAAAACTAACAGCATTATATCAAGGTCTGGAACGAACTCACCATCACTCCGGTCAAATATTGCGTGTTTGTATTATTGTATTCACAGCGTAGCAATTGATACATAGAAACTTTACACTTTCTTGACCAACGAACACACGATTTTTCGGCTCATTATACAAAGTAATGTATTCTGGTCGATATATCAATTTCATTCTGGTCGATATATCAATTTTATTCTGGTCGATATATCAATTTTCCCCCACTGGTATTGTATCGTAAGGTAGTGTTTAATTATGCCCTTAAACATCCATCTTGTTGATGGTTTTTTGGTATGATTTTAACCAATGATCAGTTCATCAGTAGCTATCTTTAACGACAACAGCAATGTTCAGAGCATATATACAAATCATACGATTTACCGGCGAACAAGCTTTAGAATTAACGTAATGCATACATCAGTAATGTAATGATATGCATACATCTGTAATGTAATGATATGCATACATCTGTAATGTAATGATATGCATACATCAGTAATGTAATGATATGCATCTGTAATGTAATGATATGCATACATCAGTAATGTAATGATATGCATACATCTGTAATGTAATGATATGCATACATCTGTAATGTAATGATATGCATACATCTGTAATGTAATGATATGCATACCTCTGTAATGTAATGATATGCATACATCAGTAATGTAATGATATACATCTGTAATGTAATGATATGCATACATCAGTAATGTAATGATATGCATACATCTGTAATGTAATGATATTGATCATACAGTGGGGGAAGGAGAGATTTGTCTCATTCGTGTTTACATTTTTTATTTTTGTTTTTTTAATTTTAAATGCTATAGTTTATTTATATGCAGATAATTATTGTTTGATATCGCCGACGTTTGTAACAGTCCGTCTGTATTGTTTATAATAAAAGCATCCAAGCAATTTCTGGACAAGGTCACATAGCTGACATAGATATATGCAGTGCTCTCACAAAGTGTTTTACTTTTGGATCGAGTACACAGAGGAACCTTAACCGACCGCAAGCTATCCGGACGTCTTCCTCATATCTACCGGAATTTGAACACACAGCAGTGAAGCCCTGAATGATATTATTGACGTATGCAACAGTAACAGTTTTTACAAGACAAAGAAGGGAAATTAAAACTATCGGAGATAATTCTTTTTGTATGATTAAAGAGAATCATATAAAATAATGCTATTATTCTACTTTTTGAGTTATCTGCACGTCACTGAGTTGTTTTTCGGCGTAGCTGTATAATTTCGATTTCAACTCGCATCTTAAACCAATCAAATGTACGCTAACAGCGGTAAATAATTCTAAGCTGAATAAAAGGACTCCTGTTATTGGTTAACGCATCGTTATGGACTATAAAATTACTGTAAATGAGGGGTGCAGCTTGTATAATCATTCAGCTTGGTGTTATTACTTTTCTTTTTGATGTAAACATGAAAGTGATTTCAGTAAGTTAAATACAATCCTTTTCCATCAATTGAGGAATGCTACTTTGTGAAAATGATTTAAAACAACAAAAAAGAATCCACCGTGTTATGACATGAAACCTCTTAATTACTATGTATATTGAATTCTTCCAGCCTGCCGAGATGCTCTCATTGAAAATTAATTCGCCAAAACCAAAACAACTAATAACGCTTTTATATCATAATTGTCATATGCAATAATGATATGAACAAATATCAAACAAGCCTATTTGCAGATATAATTTTTTGTATTACCGTCTATAAATAAGTATATTTCATAGAAAAAATACTGAACTATTTCTAGAGCGTACTAAATTTGTTGTGCGTCGGTCTTTCGCGCGCTTTTCCTGGGAATGTTCTAGAAGACTGGAAATCTCGTTTTTCTTTCATCCTACGCCGAATATCTTTTTTAAAGATATTTCTTGTTTTAATTCATTTTTGTCATTTTCAAGGGCAGATAACTCAATATTATGGGCGTGTTTTAAACTCGATGTTTGGTACTATATTCCCTGTCACTGTATAAAATTTTAGAAATTATATGCAACAGATTTTATACTATAGTCGCATGCGCGAATAGCGAATAGATGGATTTTTTTTTCAAGAAAAAAAACACAGTATGTTTACTGCTGAAACAAAGTGAAAATTCTGTTGGATATAATTGATTTAAACATTGCAGATTGACTGGAAATGAAACAAACAATAATGTGAAATAAAATAAGGTATTGATAGGCTTGATTTTGAGTTTTCTCAACTTAGCTGCCATTGAAAATGACAAAAAAGAGGAGGGGGGGCTTAGTATAGCCATGACTTACTAGTAACTTGCTAGGCCACGTAGGCTCAATTAAAATATCGTTTTCACCCATTTCTATCGGAGTTTTGGCTCTTTCTGTTACATATAATATTGCAGGCAGTGGCATCATTTGAGCATTTTCAATTAAATTATCCTGTTGCTTTTTCAAAAATTTCACTGAACATTTTTTCTGGACTATAAATGAATAAGCTATTTTCCTTTGCCGAGTATTTATGTGTTAAAAACGATTAAATTACGCATGACAAGCCATGGCATTGAACATTTTCGCAATTCGTATGACAGTATCAGCCGTCCTTCGTCAGCAAAACATAAATCTATACATTCATACCCGTCTGCTAACTAGAGAATACATAATCACAAGGAAATCTAATAATTGTTGAACAATATCAATTACTCTGACGTATAACAGGGTAAATGTGTTATAAGCCCAGTGAAGCAAATCAAAACTTCCTGCATTGCCTTTATTGTATTATTTTGTCATGCATGTTTCAGTTGTGTATTTGCACCAAGCATATATTTCTTACTCTCACAGTTAATCGCACTTAATGTTCCTTGCTTTACAGCGGATGAAGACATTGTGATATGGGGGTCAAGAAGGGTGGCAAAACTTCCGCTGCACGTGCCCCAGATGCGGAGGAGGAGGTCCACATGGCCGCCCCTGATGGCGGCTGGGGTTGGGTGATCGTCTTTGTTGTGTTTATGATGAACTTCATCATTGATGGCGTCATCGGCTGCTTTGGGATATTCTTCCCGGAGCTCCTGGGGGCGTTCAAGTCCAGTCCTTCGTTGACCTCCATGGCGGGGTCACTCATCGTGGGTGTCTACATGATCTCAGGTAATGACTTTATTAATAGATTTGACCAAAGTTGAAAGTGTTAATTTACCGTCTTCGTATATCAAGTTTGCATCATAAAACAGTCAACAATCTATGTTTGACATACTAGTATATAACTACTGTATAGTATCAACCGTAGGAAGCCTTAGTCCGGTTATATACCATACATAACTACAGATCCATAGGTTGTGGGTTCAAATCTCGTTGGGAGCAAGGGTTTTGTATCTCTTTCCCATTCCCAAAGTACTAGTCCAACCTAGGAGCCGTCGAGGGGGGACCAGTATTAGTTGTAAGAATGTGTTTCCAGTCGATATGAAATAGATAAGTTTAAACTTACTCAAGTAATACATTGGCCATGTTTATCAACAGGACCAGGGTAAAAAACACCTGTTTCCATCCATGAACAAATAACAAGTATACTTGTAGACTTGGATAAAAGGAATCACAAAATTTTTACAATTAAATGTTTGTAAATCTAAACTCTGAATAAATGCAAACTTTCTAAATGCTTCATAAAATGAACCAATGTTTTCATGTTGCTTTTTGTTTGAAACAGACAAAGTTATTTGAACATAAAGAAAATCTCCATGAATATTAATGTGGCAACAAACAGAATGCACGTTTTCTCGCCCATTTACATTTATAGCTGTGAGGGACTGACAGCTTTACGTTGCTATTAGATACACTTGTTTACATAAGGCAACCGTGTAGAGTTTAAGTTCCTCGTATTTCTTGGGGTATTATTGTTAACAAAGAAAAGCATAAATGCCTCAAATACCTTGTGCTGATTTTTGTGATTTCAAATAAAAATAATAAGTGTTAGAAACGCCTCAAATAATCCAATATTTCGATGCTTCTTTTCTACGAGCGTATTTGTTTTGCAGTTTTGGAATCCGCATGACATTCTGCGCATGCGTAGTAATATTGCACTAGTTAGTGTAAACAAACAACTAGAACAGTGTTTACAAAATGGACTTCGCATTCGTTCCATTTTGTAATATTTAGATGGATCATCAGATTGCAGTTTATAACTCAGACATTTCAGTAATCAATATCATAAAACCTTTTTTATATTCACGTATAATGAATTAACGTACACATTTAATATAGATTATCATGTTGACATAGATTATCATGTGGACATTGTTTGCATTTAATTTCGTCGTTTTTAGAATGCCACTCAGCCATTTTGTATCGGTGACCGTTTACCCCGTGAATGTATAATTTGGCGAGCCTTTCCGATAATGGCGGGCTCAATTATGAAACTCCCGATACAAGTTTTTTTTTTTAATTTACAGGTGTTACCGGTCGTATTATACTAGAATAATTACGCAGATATTGTTTAAAACTTTATTGTTTCAAAAAGTGAGGCTTTAATATATCCAATATTTATTTTAAATTGGGCCAAATATATCTTTTCTCATCATGTTATGTAATACTTCTGATACATATAGTTCATGTAGATTAAAAAGCTGACAAAATACTATATAGGTTAATGGGCAAACTTTCAACATTTACCAAACACTCAATAAATGCTAAACCAGTAAGACCTTCTTTATTAAATGTAAACATTATTTGTAGACCTTAAGATCGTGACCGAGTAGTTAAAACAATGTACAACATGTGGGTCCATGTTTTTCTTTTTGCAATAAAACCTTAATAAAAAAAGTAAATCTTTAATATACATTTACGTAAAATAATGAGCATAAAGGGATGAAATTAATTTGTTTACTGCATGAATCACTATATTGACGGTGGGTAACGTGAAATCGCAAGAGCATGAAAATATAATGATGGATATTATTAAAAACAAATACATAGAGGATATTTGTTTGCTTTGAGTGAATATGGAATATTTATTTAATGCTTTTCGATGGATTACCTATAAATAACAGTGAAATTATCAGGAACCCGACCCTACGATAAAAAATGATCGTAGCGTCAATTGCGCTGGGTTTTACGCAAGAAATGACGTCATAAATAACGTCACGCACAAGAGGTAATTCCTCCAATTTTGTTAATAACAGCTAATTTCTGGCCTTTAAAGCATTAAATAAAAAGAAAAAAAAAGTTTGTTTTGGTGAAATTTGAAAATTGTATCAGTCCAAAGTGAGATATATTCCATTTTCACTCAAAACAAACAAATGTTCTTTTTATCTTATGTTGTTTTCCATAGTTTTGCATTAAACTAGTCAGATATTACTAAACATGTCGCCAAATTACGACGAATTTTTTGACGTCACCGTAACGTCATGGAAATATTTATCCATTTTACATACTACTTTGCTATATATTTCAATGTACAGTTCGGGAACCAAAATTCTATATCACTCACAGTTTCAACAGTTAATAATTAATTAATATATCTCACTGATAGTTCACCGATGCACGGTACTATATCTATTGTCTAATTAACCTAGGAAGATATGTTTCTCTGAAAGGCATTGTCCAGCTGCTCTTTATAAGAAAGAAAACTGGGATGTGATGAAACAAGCTCTAGAATTATACCATCAGGAAATGCTTGAAGGTGATCTGTATTCTTCTTTGAATGTCCAACAGCTATGGGATAACTTCCATACTAAGCTCAATTCTCTGACAGACAAATTCATTCCGTCTAAACTTTCTAGCATCAGAAATAATCTTCCATGGGTAAATCAAGATCTCAAACGCCTTGCTCGGCAAAGGGATAGAGCCTTTCACAAACATCGAAAATCTGGTAAACACACTGATCGAAAGAAATTCCTTGATCTAAAGCACCTTTTCAGGAAGTTAGTCAAACTTTCCTATGAATCATATCTTAAAGACATTCTTAATGTAGCCCAAGATGATCAGTCCTCTAAACCTAACTTAAAAAAAACTCTTTACACTCCTCAAGCATTCCAGACAAGATTCAGCCTCTGTTGCACCCCTACGTAAAAACAATTCTATCTATCAAGATGATGCTGCAAAAGCTTCTATTCTAAATGAGCAATTCCAATCTGTCTTCAGCCTGAAATCTCCTAACAGCCTCAGCTCTCTTTGTAGTATGAAACTTGTAGACAGCATGCATGTAGAAAGCCCCCTCAATACAATTGCAGTCATTACAATAACATCCAAGGGTATTGAGAAACTTCTTTCCAACTTGAATCCTCACAAAGCCTCAGGCCCTGACCAGATAAAGCCAACTGTCCTGAAAAACCTCTCCTCTTCTCTATCTCCCATTCTGAAACAAATCTTCCAAAAATCCATTGACTCTGGAATCCTCCCTAAGATATGGAAGGATACAAATGTAGTGCCCATCTACAAAAAAGGAGATCGCTCCAATCCTGCGAACTACAGGCCAATATCTCTAACCTGTATTCTTTGTAAAACTTTGGAACACATTGTTGCATCCTCCATCTCGAAACATCTTACCAAGAATAGCATGTTTTATGAGCTCCAACACGGCTTCAGAGAAAAACGTTCCTGTGAGTCTCAGCTCCTCATGCTGGTTGATGACCTACTGAAATCTCTTTCAAAAAAGAAGCAAACTGATCTTATCTTACTGGACTTCAGCAAAGCTTTCGACAAAGTCAGTCATGAAAAACTAGTTTTGAAACTCCATGGCTATGGTATCAGGGGTTCTGCTCTTCAATGGATTAAAGGGTTTCTTGATAACCGCCATCAGTCTGTCGTTGTCAATGGGTCTTCTTCTAACCCAATATCTGTCTCATCTGGAGTCCCTCAGGGGTCTGTGCTGGGGCCATTATAATTTTTAGTATATATCAATGACCTCCCTCAGAATGTCCAGTCGAAAGTCAAACTCTTTGCAGATGACACGGCAATCTACATGACTCTCTCCACGGCCTCCCAATCAGAAATTCTTCAGAAAGACCTTAACACACTTGAGCTGTGGAGCCATATATGGGACATGGAGTTCAATCCATCAAAGTGTCAGGTCATCCATATCAATAGGTCCAAACATCCAATCCCAACTCAGTACTTTCTTCATGGTTGCTTACTCCAATCTGTACCAGTGGCCAAATATCTTGGTGTTGACATCTCCTCTGACCTGTCATGGGATGCACACATCAACCGCATCTGTCAAAAAGCAAATAATTCACTTGGCTTTCTGAGGAGGAACATTAAAGTGCATTCGGAATCTCTCAAGTCTACTGCTTATAAAACACTTGTCCGCCCTCAGCTTGAGTACTGCTCTACCATATGGTGCCCTTTCACACACATATCTCACAGCTTGAATCTGTCCAGCGTAGAGCAGCAAGGTGGGTCAAGAATGACTATGGAAAAACATTAAGCGTCACAAATATGCTGCAGTCCCTACAGTGGCGTAGGCTTGATCAACGAAGAATTGATAGCAGGCTCTCTCTCATGTTTAAAATCACTAATAACCTCATAGCTATTCCAATATCTGACTTCCTCATCCCAATGACGAGACAATCTAGACATTACCACTCTGCCTCCTACAGACTTATACCTGCTTCCACAGACTATTACAAATTCTCCTTCATTCCGCGAGCTGTCTTCCACTGGAACAGTCTACCACCATCTACCGTCGCTTGTTTAACTCAAGAACAGTTCAGTCAGGCAGTCTGCCAGATTGATCACATTTCCCCTTAGAAAACACAAAGCTCTTACTTTTATTAGTTTTAAAGTAACACCTTCTTGCACTCTTTTACTCTCAAATTTTATTTTGTTCATAATCTTATCATTTTATCCTCACACAATCACTACTAATACTCTGGCAGCTAGACGCGCAAAATGTCTAGGTCCCCAATAGGGGTTTGACATCAAAGGAAGATAGATAGATAGCTGCTTCTAATTAACATATTTCTCGAATAATATGCACACCTTGGTGTATTTTTTGACACATTCATATTAACACGGATGTTGTCAAGACTTTGTGATTGTCTAAAATTGTTATACCACCGGCAGATTTAAGTATACTTATAACTACATTGTTAAAGTGCATGTTAACTAGTATTGATATTATTTTGTACAAACAACAACAAATGATGAGAACAGAAAAGGGACAATATCTTAGCTTGTCATAAACCATAATCCCACTAGGACCGTCATGCATGTAACTAATAATGTATGCGACACGTGCCTATTAAACAGGGTTGATCTAATTGTCAATTGTGTTTATTTCAGCACCGTTAGTCGGCACTATGATCCAGAGGTTTGGGTGCCAACGAGTGAGTCTAGTCGGCGGAGCAGTGGCTGCTGCAGGGGTGGTGGCTTCATCGGTTTCCCAGAGCTTGCTGGTCTTTATGATCACCTACGGTTTTATTGGGGGTAAGCATGTGTACCACGAGGTGAGGTTCGACCAGTAAGTTGTAACTAAGCATCATACATTGATTGTTCTATGAAACGGAAGTAGATGCTTATTTGTGTAATGGTCGGCGCACATGCCTCTCATCAATGCGGTCCGGGTTAGATTTCCGACGGTATTTGATATGGAAGGTTGTCACTAGATCAAACAGGTGGGTTTCCCTTGGATCTCCGGTTTACGTCAACAGTAAAAGAACACTAAACCACTAGATTCACGCCGTCAGTCTAAAAGCTCGTATGAGCTTATGTTTGTTGTTAGTGGCACTTTACCGACTTTATTTCATAATTTATTTATGTTTATAAATAACAGTTCACATAAAGAGATGTAGATTTTTTGTGAGTATACGATGCAGACACGTATGTCAATGTTTCAGGAATCGGTGTGGGTATGAACTCCCTGTGTGGTCACTTGATCGTGAATCTCTATTTCCACAAGAGGCGCGGCATGGCCGGCGGTATCGTGTCTGCTGGGGCGGGGTTCGGTGTGTTTGTTCTCGCCCCGGTTACTAACCTGCTGTTGGAGACATACGGTTGGCGCGGGGCTCAGCTAATCACGGCCGGAATCGTCCTTCAGTTCTGCGTGTTGGCTACACTGATGCGGCCTTTGAAGCCTGTTCAGATCAAACGGCCGTCATCTGTAGCTGTATCTCAAGACGACACAACATGCCCCCAACACGATGATACAGACATCTGTCTAAACGAGGCCTTGTTAAAACCTAAACAAATTCAAGTTCTCGTGAGCGAGAATTCCCCGCGTGACAAGTTTGTGTTCTCCTCTCACCACGATATCCACAAGTCCCCAGCCATGGTTATCTCGTCCCCAGACAACAACTCCCTTCCCGACCTCTCCAAGGCCACCTCCCGTCATAAGGTCCATCATCACCACCACCACCATCATCATCAACACTGGAACCCTCAACACTTGAATCCCTTCATTAGGAAAGATGCATTTTACAGTGGAAGTCTTCATCACTTGAAAGAATTCCAGAAAACAGACAGTATTGAGGATTTCGTTGTGTCCATGACTGTTAGAGACGATGAATCAGAATCTGATATTCACGAGGAGAGTGGGCGGCGAAACCACCTCTGTGACTGGTCTATATTTAGAAACCCGGTGTACATACCCATGCTGATCGGCGGGGCGCTCATGCAGATGGGGCAGTTTATTCCGAGTACGTTCATACCGGAATATTGCAGCATTGTGGGCCTCAGCCAGGGGGACGCGGCCACCGTGATAGCTCTATACGGTAAATCATTACATGGTTAAACCTCTATAAACCGCTGGATGTGGTCTTAGTTTTAAGGCTGTTTTACTTACACACGTTTTTATGTACGTTGTACATACCATTTACCCTTCGATCTTACTTCATAGTTCTCACTTGTCTATATTTTTAACTCAGACTTAATATTTTACTAAATCTATGAATATATCAATGTATCAGATAGCTTTAATGACACTCATCGGTTGCCATGAATATCTTGCTTCAGCCATAGACGCTAATTCGTGCAACAGCGAAGACCGAAAATACATTGTATCCAGATTTAATATGAGTTTCAAGTTGATGTCAATATATCTCACACCAACTTTAAATATTTGTCTCTTAACTCTTATATCGTTACAGACTGTAACGAGATTTACAACATGAAAAGGTTTTATTTGCAGGTTATAGACTGTAACGAGATTTAAAATATGTTTTATTTTCAGGTGCTTTCAACATACTCGGGCGCCTCAGTTCGGGACTGTTCGCCAATTATGGATGTATCAACCCTCTCTGGCTATGTAACATCGGCACGTTCTTATGCGCCGTCTGTTGCGGCCTATTCCCGCTCTGCAAAACTTTTCCCGCCCTTTGTTTATTCGCCTGCGGATTCGGGTATTTCATAGGTAACGCGTTTGTATCCATCCTCTTGCTTTTTGTTTACAATTTATCTTCAGGCCCCAAGTTCTCGACGATCGTACTTATATTCATACTCATATTCGTGCTTAAGCATGATTACATGCTCGGCTTAGTTTGTCTATGAGAGGTGGAGTCTTTTATGCGCATTCTCAGCTAAGTCAATTTCGTACTCATTTATGCTTAAGACAGTGCTTGAGAACACTCTCTCATTCTCAAAATTAAGGTACAATATGATTTTTGAGTGAGATTTTTTTTCAATAGCATGTACCACTCAAATATCAAATTCCGACTTAATTGAAAGTGAGCAGATATTTTAATGCAAGTCTGAGATCGTCTGAGATCGTACTTAAGTATATTTCGAGAACACAGGGTCATACTTTAATTGTTTAAGGTACTCAATCAATCATTGAATCATAATCATGGTCATCCAAATGCTTAAAAATATGTTAGAGCAGATGCAATCGTCCATTGATTTGGATTTATAAGTCTATTAAGGCTTGAATTTAATATAAAATTCCCATGATCACTTTATGGACCATGATAACAATTTAATAATGGATGGATTACCTTAATTTGATAATAATCAAACAATGTTTTCCTTTGAGTAATATCATTTATAATTTTCGAAGTAAACAAGACATTGCTGTATAATACATACCAGTTTACTTTAAAATATCAAAGCTAGGAAGACTCGTTCGAAGGACGAGAACATGGCGGTATTGAAACATTCAATACACAGATACAGCGACTGAGTAATTTATCAATTAAGTTACGGGCCAGATTGACTGTCTTGCAGCATCACAGGGTGTCGGAGATGTTTGCTTTCACAACATGGAGATACAGTCTGATGCCTCGTTACGACCGTGCACCACATTTGTATAACAATATTTATCGTTCTTTGTGTGCATATGTAAAGGGTAAGAAACCAAAATGCACAGCAAAACTATATCTAGTAATATCGCATAAGTTCATTTCATACAAATAGGAAGTGTAGCTGTTAGTTATACAGTAGTTTTATTACACACTAGCTTAGTTTATGCAAAGATTCATTAACGAGTAATACTGGCCTATAAATGTTATAATTTTCAAATGAATTAGAAATGATCAATATACAGCAAGCTTTCTTATAACATGTAAAAGCTTTTTTAATTAATGTAGGAAAAAAACTATGCATGAAATAGTTTGTGGACATCACAGATCCATCAAAATAATAGTGAATAAGTGTGTGTGTGTGTGGGGGGGGGTAATTTCAAAACATTCCATTTCATGAGACATATATATCAAAACACTTTTCATTTTTCCCTGCAAATAAATTTTGATATGTTAACATTTTCTCTTTAAAAAAGTTTAGATTTAGGCCATTTCTTGTGGTTTGTTAACTTACTCCATTCCGTATTGTACACTTACAGTAACGTTACAGTGTATAAACTGTGCAAACTTAAGATATTCTGTGTAAACAATCTTAGTGTAAAATTCAGGTTGTGTAAACAATCTTAGTGTAAAATTCAGTCTGTGTTAACAATATTAATGTAAAAAGCGGCTAACCAGCTTGAAATATTCTCTTTTAGAAGCTAATTGATCTAAAATGGCCTTTTCTCCTTTGACTGGTTAATTTTGATTGTTAGATTTATTACTGAAATTCCACGTAGAACAAATGATCGATCGATCGATTAATTGATTGATTGATTATATCGTATTATTGTTTAACTTTTTTTTCAAAACCAAAAATGGTGATCAGTATCACTAACCCTCTGTTTCTATAGAAACCATCATTCTATACACATACTTATCTTTCTACTCAGCATTCCCCGGCAGCTTACAAAGAGCGGTATGATTTCTAGGTATATGTGTTTGTTTATTCCCAGGGTACTTCCCCCCGCTTCAGGTGCTGGCCCTAGTCCACTACCTAGGGGTGGAGAGACTCACGTCCGCCATGGGCTTCATGCAGCTGGCCAAAGGACCCGCAGCCCTGCTAGGACCCCCGCTTGCAGGTAGCCCCTATCCTATTCCCTAGGACCCACTGTCCTGTGTCGTTTAAGTAATACTTTTTTCGGACAGTCGTGTCCATGGAACTTATTAATCCCATGTTATGTATATATATGCATCTTTAATCTTTAACTATTTATATTTTTTTTTAGCTTTTTTGGTGGCAGATGTATGCTTATTTTATTGATGCAGATTTTTTCACCATATTTCGCCTTATCAGAAATTATCAAATTTATTTCTTAGCGCACCTGCTTAAAACAGCTCGTTACGATGGCCTTAAATTACGTCTAGCAATACCCATCTACAGCCGCATGGTCACCCAATGCAACATTCCGTGATTGTTGTTTCTCCATCACAAGCAATGGCGTTACACGGACGGTATTGAAACTATATTAGAATCATAAAACCTACGAGTTATTGTCATCATTTAGTTTTGCCACCACATAACTGATCACATTCATTCACATACGAATTCGCTACCCATAACTGCTGAAGATGACATGTTGCGGAACGTGTCACGTGGTACCGCAAGTACCTGCTTCGGGGATACCGTATTCTGAATTTAACCGATTTCCCCGAAGTGGCGTTTGCGTTTTCAAGTGCAATGTGACCTACATTTGCCGAGTTTAATTGTCAGGAAACACAATCTGCACCAACATAAACGAGGGAGAGAAAACACAAACCCTTTTTCTTTTAATTTCTACCGATCTGTGAACGAGCTCCTTTAACCCTTTCCCTCATAGAGGACACCATGAAAAGACCTATGCGAACAGCATAAAACCAGATCAGCCTGCGAGTAACTCGCAGGCTGATCAGGTTTTCTGCTGTTCGCTGCTCCTCAGGGGTCTGGAAATGAGGATTTTGTAATTAAATTTGGTAAGGTTTAACTGTGGTTTTCTGCAGATCAGGCTTTATGTGGTACCTATTGAGTGCGTCAAAATGAGTATATATGAGGGAAAGGGTTAAAGGCCGTGTTCTCATTTACTAAAGATCCAGGCTGGTATATTTACTTTTCACAAATATAACTGGACATGAGACTTTGTGCAAAATCAGAGATTGTTTACTAGGTAACGGGTACCAGATTGTTTACTAGGTAACGGGTAGAGATTGTTTACTAGGTAACGGGTACCAGATTGTTTACTAGGTAACGGGTAGAGATTGTTTACTAGGTAACGGGTACCAGAATCAAATACGATCTTACGGTACAGCCACTGACTCAATTAGCATGCCGCCGTATATCTATTTTAAATATATTTCTTTATTAATTCACGCAACGTTTAGTTCCATATTTTAAGTAGATATGGAAGGAAATTATTGTAAATGAAAAGCATTTCTCTTGTTGCTTCCTTGGTTGGACCAGTACTTCATGCTGAGTAGGTCGTATACAATACACAATACGAGTCTCCAAAGGGCTTTGAATCCTCAAAATTCAGTTCCGAGTGCTACAATAGCTGGTATTGAAGCTGTTAGTGAGTCTATATTTGGCATCCTAGTTTAATGATCACCATGTTTCCTGCAGGTCTGATATTCGAGCTGACCGATGACTATGCCCTAAGTATGGAGTTTGCAGGCCTCTTGTTCCTTCTGGCAGCATTAGCACAGTCGCTGGTTCCACTTATCGACAAATGTAAGCGTGCAAGCGGGAAACCAGGGATTGCTGAAGAGCACGTGATCATGAACAAGCTCTAGGTAGCTCTATCACACTCCTCGGTGGTTACCTATACCAGCTGCCTGCAAGCAGGAGGCACACTGTGGAGAGTTAGGATCGAGAATCTCAAATAAACACCATACTCAATATTGTTATTGATTCTATCATTCTTTGTTTACATATAATGTATAATTATATATACGTTGTTTGACTACAATGACGTCATATCATTGACATGCTTACAGTTCCCATGTGTTTGGCCTAAGGTCTATCCATGGCATTTTATTGTTTCTGTATGTGATACTCGTAGGTACGAACGGAAGAATCCAAGATATTCCGAAAGAGCAGAAGCTTTCAATATATTCAGAGTGTTGTGCAGACCCCTGTCAGCTGTTATATTTGAGGTCAATGTCGAATATGTATAAAAGTAATCATCAACGTGCACAGCTATGATGCAATTGCAAAGCTATTTTGCTGTCGTGGGCTTAATGTCAAATAAACAATATTTCTGTCATCCTACGAGATAAACATTAAGCTGCCTTGCTTCATTATAATCCGCCATGTGGCATGATACCACACCCAGTAACTTCATCTTAATACTTAAACGCCGGCAGTGCAGACGCCGACAACACCGGCAGTGCAGACGCCGACAACGCCGGCAGTGCAGACGCCGACAACACCGGCAGTGCAGACGCCGACAACACCGGCAGTGCAGACGCCGACAACGCCGGCAGTGCAGACGCCGACAACGCCGGCAGTGCAGACGCCGACAACACCGGCAGTGCAGACGCCGACAACGCCGGCAGTGCAGACGCCAACAACGCCGGCAGTGCAGACGCCGACAACACCGGCAGTGCAGACGCCGACAACGCCGGCAGTGCAGACGCCGACAACGCCGGCAGTGCAGACGCCGACAACACCGGCAGTGCAGACGCCGACAACACCGGCAGTGCAGACGCCGACAACACCGGCAGTGCAGACGCCGACAACGCCGGCAGTGCAGACGCCGACAACGCCGGCAGTGCAGACGCCGACAACACCGGCAGTGCAGACGCCGACAACGCCGGCAGTGCAGACGCCGACAACGCCGGCAGTGCAGACGCCGACAACACCGGCAGTGCAGACGCCGAACAAACACCGGCAGTGCAGACGCCGACAACAGCAGGCAGTGCAGACGCCGACAACACCGGCAGTGCAGACGCCGACAACACCGGCAGTGCAGACGCCGACAACACCGGCAGTGCAGACGCCGACAACGCCGGCAGTGCAGACGCCGACAACGCCGAACTAACATGACTAGGACTTTTACTTTATACGAGTACTCGTCCTTCATTTATATATTCAGGTTTACCTAATATTTAGGTTTCACGCTTCATAACATTTATAGGTAATCAAATCAGCTCAGTGTGTCGCCCATATTTGATGATAATTCGAAGTAAAATATATCTACGCGTTTACTTTTTTTATGAAAACAAGGACTCTGTATACATGTTTTTATGTATACAAATAAAAAAAAAAAAGGTCGATGAATATACGATATATTATTCCTATGGAATCTGCTCAGCGATAGATCACAAAGATATATTCATGCACTGATGTATTACTGCTTTCTGACGTCGGATTGTTATTCACTCGACCACGGAATGAATGATTCAGAGTTGAACAAGAGCGAGTCCATACCAATGATTTTATCGTAGTTCTATAAATGCAGAATTGTTACTCAGGTTGTAATTATGGGTTTTATCACTTTTGCAATTTTACTGCACTGAAAAAATGTGTACGGTTTTGATGTTATCCCATTACGCAGAACATTGTCTAAACAGACCCGGTGTTTCACAATGGGCATGAGCGCCGGATGTGTGACTCATTGACATTGACATGCATTTTAATGCACGATGAAACTTGTTCATTTCTGACTGATTTGAGAGGTGATAACAAGTTAATTTATATATGCAATCTGTTTATTTCAATAAATACGATAATATTTGCATATGTGTGGTTTATATCATCTTCCCAGAACATTGTTGTTGTTGTTTTGGGGTAGCTGTTGAAACAATGGTAACTTAATAAAATGTATGTTTGTTTGTTTATATAAACTTCCCATCGACAGAAATTCATTAATTTGGAGACCATGTCTACTTGTAACAGATATAATGCTGCCACACTGCAGTATCACGCCGTAGAGCCACACCCAGTCAAATTCTCCTGACACCGGGCCAACCAGACCTTGAACAACCTCCCGAGACACACGTTCTGACCATTCATCGGGGACGGTATTTCAACCAATGCTCATAAAAATCTAATTTATGTGGTGCAGTGGTAGCTTTGTGTCCCACAATATGTGAGAAAATGGGAAAGTTTCTATAGTCCTGTACTGATGAATATACCCTGTGTAACAAGACTGGAGGTGTGTTTGACCCTCACAAGCTGCATACGTCAAGATTTAACTCGGTCAAGGTTGGTTTCGACTATACCTGTACAAACCATTTGACATTTATTAATTTAGTAGTTAGGCAGCAGGATAAATACGGGTCTCTAAGCGTCAAGAACTTCACAATCAAGACGCTAGATGACAATTCACCCAGTCAAGACCACAGATCAATCGACATCGATATTTGGCAACTTTACCTGCATGATCAGATATACATAACAATGGGATCCTTAAATGCGTGTAGATCGCATAACCGGAAACGGCTTGCGCTTGCTGTGCGTTTTCTATTGAATACAAACTAATCGATATTAGACGTTTATAATGGTAACACATGTCCAATAGATATTTTTGCATGTACATAGTCTTGCAAATCACAAACTTGCTCTAATTTCCAACACGTGTAGCAAATATGGGAATACACAACAAAGGGTTTTCTCCCTTAATGAGTGAAGTATACACTTCTAATGACATACTATGACAGACTAGTCCTTCAAACTTTTGCCTGGATTATGTCTTTAACCAAATAATCTCTATATTAATGACGGTCAAAATGGACCTGAAGACACTTCATCAGTACCTTAATATAGTGCTTGTACAACATTATCTCAAACCTTTTAGATTTGAATTGGTCAAGATGGACAAAATGTTGGTGTCCATTCCGTTGTCGCGAGGTTGTAGATTCGATACCCAGCTGTGGCATACCATTTTCGAAACATAGCACCGCTATGATAGAATTTTAGTATATAAGAGGCTTTCCAGGACTGGTGACCAGGATCAGGCTGTTGTGACAGGGCGTGGTGTCAAGGCATGATAACACAGTGAGGCAACACTATAAGGATCTTAATGTGCTGCCACAGACCAGTGACAACTGCATCACTGATACAAGGTCAACTTGACCCGTGACATGCAACCAATGTATGATTTACATTACACACCATATATACAGTATCAAAAGGTGTTTTTCATATACACCTGGTGAAATATGCATGGGTGCAGCATTACATACCTGGATATACCTTGTAAACAACCATATTTAATTAAAGTTGTTCGATATTACCGGCCTTAAAACATATCGTACATTATAATCATGGATTAGACGTTTTTAAATGCTGTTCTGTTGGAATGGCATTGTCTTACATCAGGTAATGATAAAATAGACTGTCACATATTGATACATTACCAGCCAATTTTGATGTGATAATTCATTCACAGTGAATGTTTATCCAAAATGCAATATGTGGGTCTGTTTCAGTTTGATATCCACATTGATAGCTTTAATTATATTGGGTGTATGCCCCCATTTTGCATTAAATTTAGTTGTGATTTATCAACGTGAAGTAAACATCTTCAGGTATTGATTGCATGTTTTAGGTCTAATATTACTTTAACAACTACTCAAATCAAGTTAATAACACAAGAGTTACGCCCCTTTATTGTAAAACAAGAGGGTCAGGATGTATAATACATGTATTATAGATTATCACCAGTGTACTTTTAACTTAATTGAAACTTTCAGGTCACTTAATTTTACCTGGTTACCTTCAGCAGCAGAGAGGACCATATGCCCAATAAAATAAAATTCTGACCATTGGTTTCCACAAAAGAATTTTGAAATTTTCTATAGATAGTATATAAGTAAACTAGCCAGCCTCCTAGGGACCTCATTGTTCAAGGGATTAGCTGTATTTTAGCAATTAAGGTATAGAGTAATGAGGTGACCTTTTATGCTACATGAAGTCAAATTCTGACCATTTCAGAGGAGTTCTTTTCAACAGATCTCTGCCCTTGTACAAATCATCCAAAAAATTTTAAATAATCTTATTCACTTTCATTAAAAAGAGAACTCAAACGCCATTGTTTGAACTTTGATCTTGCTTTATTTTTAACAAATGCTTTCAAAATAATATTATTTCAATTCTACTGCCATAAATACACGATCCATAATTTAAGTACCTTTATCTTTATAACTTTGATATACAAAATGCAAATCCTTAATTAATTATACAGATAATTTGCTCTGGAAAATCAAACATAAATAAGTCTAGAGTTCATGTTTATCAAAAAAAAATTGAACATTTGAAGTTCAATCCCTGAGGGTGGATGGAAGAATTACTTTTCAAGGTGGTTGGGTGTGAGGACTGGTCTATACCCCAAAACGGAGAGAAAAATATCAGCATTATAAAAATAAAAAAAGTGTTAATCAATCAACTTAAAAGAAATAAGTTCTGAATTTGAAATCAGCTGTTATAGTTGTTATCAATTGTCAAGATAAGAATTTATTTAGAAGATTGTTGAATTCAACAACTATGGAAATACTTAAGAGCTAACTCAAAATGAATCAAATTATAAAATTGTCATCTTTATTGATGTATTTCTTCTATTTACAATTAATGACACTTATATAGAATAACAATAATGTTAAAATCCCACAATTTTGTGGAATGTACCACAGTTTACAACATATTAAAGTGGAAATAATGGTCTGACATAATTTTAAAACTGTTCAATGTCATGAGCACACAATCCTCAGAAACAGAGTTAATCTTTTGTGAACACATATATGAAACCAGGCGAAAAAAAATACAGCCAGACTGGGACTCCCACACGGGAACACTTGATTACATGGCAAGAACTCTACCAACTGACTACCAGACTAGATCATAAGTCCTGTAATTATAATACATATAATTATCTGATATACCTTGATTATATTAATGCCAAACATCTATAATACCCTTCCAAAAATGCAAACATTTTATTTACCCTGAAAATCAATGAACTAAGTTTATCCAAACAGTGGTAGTGGGAAACTTCACGGTTTAGTGGGAAACTTCACGGTTTTGTGGGAAACTTCACGGTTTAGTGGGAAACTTCACGGTTTAGTGGGAAACTTCACAGTTTTGCTCCATCCAGTCAGTGCCAACATAGCTGTTTTAGACACTAACTTTCATTCAGCAGAACATCATGTTAGTTTTCCTTTGATTTCTGGATTTCCTGAAATCAAAAACATTGTACACAATTTAGGCCTAATTGTATTAATTGTATACCTCATTTAATCTAATCAATAGGTTCTGCAATATTTTTTTCAAAGTTCATTTTCCAGACAATGTAGGATTAGCCCTTTATTTCATAAAGGTGTGTTTTGACTCATTGGTAAGCTAACAAAACAAACCCATATTAGACAGCTCCTTTCATTTCCAGAGGTTACAGAAATATTCAAAATGAGTCAAACTTATCCAAAATCTACAATGGGATACCATGTTTATGCTATTAATGATTGACATAGTTGATAGAAAAACACTGGATTTGCTTGATACTGTTAGTGAGCTTTAACCCTACCTTCAAAAGATGATACTCTCTTATCATTCTGTAAAGGCAGGTTTAAAATTTGAGTGAAGAAAAAAACCCTAAATGAACAGTGGACTCACCTGTAGCTGATCCCTGATGAGGGTCACACTGGGCCGGTCTTTGTTGGTCTTACTGGGGTACAGGAACCTGACCACGCCCTCCCTGTCCAGGAGGAAGTCTCCACCCATCTGTAAGTAACAACAGAATCATACATTCATGGTAGCGTATCTAGGTGTTGTTGTCGTTATGCCTAAGTTACCATCGATGTGACAATATTTTATTCATTAAGGGATGTCCAACTAATTACAGGTGACATTTTTTTGGTCTTAATATGAAGACCTGTAGAACAATATTTTAACATGATCTATTTCTATACAGTTGTACATGTCCAGCTAATTACAAGTGACATTTGTTTGGTCTTAATATGAAGACCTGTAGAACAATATTTTAACATGATCTATTTCTATACAGTTGTACATGTCCAGCTAATTACAGGTGACATTTGTTTGGTCTTAATATGAAGACCTGTAGAACAATATTTTAACATAATCTATTTCTATACAGTTGTACGTGTCCAGCTAATTACAGGTGACGTTTGTTTGGTCTTAATATGAAGACCTGTAGAACAATATTTTAACATGATCTATTTCTATACGGTTGTACATTTACATCACAATTCTATTCGTTACATTTAATAAGGTTTAAAAACTCAATCTGTAACCTTTGTATTGATAAATTAGAAAACTAGAAATGTGTCAACAGGACATGGATGCCCCCACCTTTCACTGTTTTAGTTACAAGGGTAAAACTACCCAGGGGCACAGGTTCATACCCTGAATAATATATCCAAGTTTCAAGTTTGAAGTACAAATACTTTAGAAGTGACTTTAGAATTGACGCGCGTCACAAATATAAAATTCCATACTTATACAAATTCAAGGCCCGTAACTCTGTCAATGGCAATGGCGATTCATTGAAAATACCAGGTGCACAAGATCATATCCTGAATAAGATATCTAAGAAGTTTCAAGTTTGTAGTACAAATACTTTTGAAGTTATATGTGTCACATAAAATTCCATATTTTCACAAATTCAAGGCCCGTAATTCTTTCAACGCAATGATTATTCAATGAAAATACCCAAGTGCACAATGTCATCCTGAATAATATATCAATGAATTTTCAAGTCTGTAGTACCAATACTTTCAGAGTAATGTGTGTCACAAAGTTTCGGAATGGTGGTACGGACAGAGGTACATACAGACAAAGGCAAATCTATATGCTTTCCACCCATTTTGGTAGGGGCATAAAAAAATGATGATAAGTATACATATTCCCTTACACCTAGCAAGACATATAGACAGAGTTTTCAATAGCAATAATCTATTTAAAACTTGCATAAAATAGTTTACAAGTGGGAAAAAAAATAAAGACTACCTGGATTACGTCATCGTGAATGTTCTCATACGGCTTTGGGATCTCTTTCCCAGCAGCCATTGCTTCAGCATAGTATACGAGAGAACCCACGCCCCAAACCTGGAGATGATACAAACACAGGAGTACTACAGGATGTACTGACGTCAGGTCAGCATTGAACAAACATCTCAAATTCTGTGTCCTCAAAATTTCAATGTTTTGAAGAAAGTTTAAGGCATGAACATGATATGCCATTTATTTCAACTAAATAGATAAACAAGAGTGTTCTCTGGAACACATGTGTCACCTGCTGAAGTGTGACTAAAAAAGTGTGACAGATAGATGGACCAACGACGGAAATGTGATCCCTATGTGCCACCTCTGCTTACAGCAGGCGTCACAATAAAGGATATCTCAACCTTCTTTTTTTTTTAAAAATCCTAATTTAAGACGTTATGTGAATTGCAAACAAAGGTTACCACCTGCTGTTATTGAAACTAACTTAACAGGGGCAGTGTGAGTTTAACAATTAGCTCTTTACCAATCATTTCACATCATGAATGTTAGACAAAAATAAGAGCAGTTTTAAGTCAAAACAAATTCTACATTGTGTCCTTCTAATTCCCATATTAGTGAACGGTATAAGACAGAGTTGCTTGCAGGCTGGACTGGTCACATGAGCCATTTTCTTGAAGATTTAACATGTAAAGGTTTAATCTGAGACTACACTGGTGCTTGGTTTGTTTGTTTCCTTGGGTTCAACATCTCACCAACAATATTTCAGTCATTAGGGGACCATGTACAGTGTCACTTTGCTGTGATATTGTTCCATAGCCAATCATCAATGATGACTTAACATGACTATCAGATGCAAGGAGTTAAACACTAGCAAGAGAGGAAAAGAAGTTCTACTTAAGCTAAAATTCAACTAGAGAATATATTAAAGACAAGCAAATGAACAGTGATCAAATGTTTAAGACCCCAAAGCCCCAATCTATTCAGCATTTAAGTATCACATACCTTCAATACGGATCTGTACAATCCAAAGAAATGGTACACCTACAAAAAAATAAAATAAACTTGCAAAAATTATTTCAACTTAAATAATTTAAATTAAAAAAAAAAAGATATTATAAAAACAAATATTCATTAACCAACCCTGATAAAAAGACAAAATTTTACATGCATAAATTTATTAATTATTCAATATCCATCTTATACATATGGGGTTTTGGTTCCAGTGACAGCCCATCAGTTGTGAGCAGGTAAAGGTCCTATGAGAGGATACAGCAGTCGCCCATCCAAAGACGCAAGTTTTTTTTTCCTGGGCATTCTGGTTTCCTCCCACAATAATGACCACCAGAGCCATCAAGAGTGATTAATATGTGATAACATTTTTTGAAATCAATGTAAAACAAAAGTTTGAAACATTTTCCGGTCCTAATGAGGAATCCACTGCTGATCCAAAGGTTAGGGGTTTAATCTCTGCTGGGAGAGGGGGTTAGGGTTCTATAAAGAAATACTGGTCCAACCCAGTCCAGAGTTATATGCAGGATAATATTTCACACTGGACACAAGCTCATTTCCTTAAGAGCCTTTGTATGGTACAGGGTTCAACAGTTCCCCATCATTTCAGCTGGTTATCTCCCCTATACCTGTCTGTCCACGTCCAACAACATGGGGAAGGGTGCGCCCGTGTCCTCCAGCCAACGTCTGGCCCCCTCCTGCTGTCCAAATGATATGATAATCACACGCCCATCCAACTCTGATATCTCCCCCTGAAAAATATCCAGCAATGTTAGCATCCCTCAGGTCATATCATTAAACTGTAAATAATCTTATCCAGAAAAGTGTTTCTATTGACTTATTAATCATTTACACAGAATTACTGACAAATTATTCATAAAATCAATTAAGTCTCAGCCAAATTGAGGTATCAATTATATTTACTTCCTATCAGCAGACACTGTCTGAAATGGTGAACTTTAATTTTTTTTGGTACAAGTTAATTCATTTCTTGAATGGTCATAGATAATATATATACCTTCCATGTCCAAAGACATACAATATTCCAATTTTATATCATACAAGGCAGTCCAAAGGACAGCTATATCCCCCGCCACTGGCCAAATATTAGAATTTGTTTGGTCATAGGATTATGTTCACCTTAACCTGGCATGGTTGTAGCAGACATAGAAGATCAGTTTAAGACAATTTAACTTTCCGGAGTTATGTATGAATCTCAGAATTCGGAGGCACATATATTAAAAGTTTACTGACAAGTTTTACATGGGAAACAGTACAAAAAGTGAACATCAATGAAGTATAGGATGTGTTAGGTAACCACAAAATACATGTGTAACTCAATTAAAAACTTTATATATCATGACATAATTTGTATGATTGTGGACATGACATACTATTATTTACCGAGTACAATAAATCAAGAGATATCGAGATGAAATGAAAAAGTGGAGGCTTAAACATTTGACCTTCAAGGATGATCTTGACCTTGAGCCAGCGTGACCGCCTCATGCCTTCTGCACATCAGCTAAATGAGGTTAATATTTTAGCCGAGTTT
>CM037784.1:52407272-52457272 GCA_021229015.1 Solen grandis | reverse complement strand
ATAAATTATGTATAAATATATATATATATATATAAAAAAGTTATTGATAAACAATATGAGTACCTGGAAGATGCATACAAGAAATATCAACAAAATGACAAGACAAATGACAATGGTCACATGGTTTCCTACACATGATGGTGTGAACATTATAACAAATCTAAAAAAATTAACCCAAGCTTTTCCTATTATTAAGTTTTCCATTTAAATAAATGACCAGGTCAACTGCCCACAGATGGCATAACAAATCATAAAATGTGTTAACTAGGTCAGGCATCACAGCCTAGCAATGCATATGTGCATGTAAAATCTATATCTGAAAAAATCTGTGCATCTTAACATCTCGATATGAAATATCCATACTTTCTTAAATGTCTAAAGACTGAATGAGAGATATCACCAATGGAATCCTAAAGACTTGGACACAAGGCCCTGTCACTTATGTATCACTTACCTGTATATTTCATGAACTTTTTCATTCAATTCACTCAATTTAACGCCCCTTAATTCTTGACATGATAACCAGAATCTGAAAGTAACACAAGACATGTGGTTTAAAGCTCTCCAACCTCCACAATATGCTTGACATATGAAAGAGGGAACACAAGAAAAACATTCAAGAAAATGAGATCTTCTGTGAAGTAGGGCCATAATATCACAAGGTCTCAACTTGAAATTGATTTGTAAAAATACTATATGGGCATAATTCTATGTCATTATACGCAAAAAAAATGTTTTTCCAGTGACTCAATCAAATGATTTTTTTTGGCTCAACCAACTAATTTTTCCCAAGATTTAAGTGAAAAAAATGCACAAACAAAAAAATACGATAGGTTTCTGATATTTTGAATAACACAATAAGTAAAGCAATAAAAACTATTTAGCATAAATAAAAATAAACATTATAATAGTGAGGTTACAATGATTGATTAATCAAGATCCATATATACAGCAAACACAACCTGAAGATGATAAGTACTTTTAAAAATAAATTTGAACAGCCAACCCTAATTTCTTGGACCATGCCGCCAGTCACATGGCTTTGTTTTTGTATACACTTAAACCTTTTCACATAAAGCATAACTTAATCCAGATGTTTACAAGAACCATAACCCAGCCAAGAAACACATAGATCTGAACCAAGTCCATAACACAGAGATATTTAGGAGGTTAAGGATATTTCCAAGATCTGATCCCTATGTTAACATTCTATAGTCCTTACTAAGAAAAAAAAAAGAAGGGATCAGAACTTACTTTAAGTTTTCACCGGAAAATTCTTTGTCTAAGAACTTGCTAAACTGATCCTTGCCCGCAGGATCTCGCAGAAGCTCCTCTACAGAGAACGCCCATCTCTTGACCCGGCGCACGGGGATGTCTCGAGCATTTCTGTAACACACGTGCACAATATCTCAACTCACAGCTCAGTGGTGCTCCTTAACCCTTTATCTTAAACAAGTTAATATAGAGACTAGTTTTAATACAAACAAAGCAGACCCAGATCAGATAGCTCCTTTTAGTTTATAGAGACTAGTTTTAAACAAAGCTTTTAGAAGTTGTCTGATCATGAGTGTCTCCTCTGTTTGCTCATACATTATTGCAACTTTAAGATACAAGACTCTATACAGTCTGCATGGCACAGAAAAATCCATTGTTTTATATATCATTTAAAGTTCCAGTAAATTAATTATAATCAGGTCAAAAATTCGTACATGAATATTCATGAGGTACAGAGATCAGAGTCACCAATAAAGGCAACCCTAGGACTTTTTTCTCTTCACATTTTTTTCTTTCAATTTTTGTAAAGATTTACTATTTTTGTGTAATTGTGAGTTTCAACTGAAATGGGATATTTTTTGGTCAGGTATGAGACTGCTGTAAGAAATTTTCTTCTTTCTTTTCCCAACACAGCAGGTGTAGGATTAATATCTACAAGCATTTAGGAAAAAAGTCTGGAAAACGTGTGTGACTAACGGACGGACTGAATGCAAACCTATAGTCCCCTTGGATGATGCCAGTAGGGGACTTATAAGCAACTAAAGTTGTAACTGAAGGTCATTAAGGTCCCACTACATCTCCTTGACTCAATAAAATATGAAACTGTCCAATAATATAGGGATTAAAAGAGAGATTAATAGAGAGCAGGAACAAAGATTCAAATTATTATCTGTGCAAGGTATACATTTAAGGGGGTAATGTACTGACTGCAGATCCAAAGGTAAGTAGATTAGAACCTGGCTAGTGACAAGGCTTTTTCATAGCCTCCGAAAGGTGCAAAGTACTGGTCCAACCCATGAACCGTCAAATGGGATAAGTATAAGATCAAAGAATTTGTTTCCAAATTGACATAAAAAAATAAAATTTAATATTTTAAACATTTGTTTTCTTTTTAAAGTACAACAATTAAAAAACAAGAGCACCGCATGTGGATGCCGGTGCTCGTCTGTCTTAAGTGTTTTGGGTAATGAGCTACATTAAAGTTTTTGCACAATGATGACAACAACGACAATAAAGACCCAGCATTCATAACAGCTTGACTTTTTCTTTGAAACAGACGAGCTAACCAGTTACTTACAAAGTTTTGTCCTGGTCCCAGAACTCTGTGCTGTCAGTAATCCAGGGATTGGTTGGGTCTGCCGGAGTGTTGAAGGCATCATACTCACTGTACTGCTCATAGTAAGCTATATAACTGTAACACATTGGCAATAATGTCTGTACTGCACATAATGGTAGTAAGTTAAATAACTGTAACACATTGGCAATAATGTCTGTACTGCACATATTGGTAGTAAGTTAAATAACTGTAACACATTGGCAATAATGTCTGTACTGCACATAATGGTAGTAAGTTAAATAACTGTAACACATTGGCAATAATGTCTGTACTGCACATAATGGTAGTAAGTTAAATAACTGTAACACATTGGCAATAATGTCTGTACTGCACATAATGGTAGTATGTTAAATAACTGTTACACATTGGCAATAATGTCTGTACTGCACATAATGGTAGTATGTTAAATAACTGTAACACATTGGCAATAATGTCTGTACTGCACATAATGGTAGTATGTTAAATAACTGTAACACATTGGCAATAATGTCTGTACTGCACATATTGGTAGTATGTTAAATAACTGTAACACATTGGCAATAATGTCTGTACTGCACATAATGGTAGTATGTTAAATAACTGTAACACATTGGCAATAATGTCTGTACTGCACATAATGGTAGTATAATGTCTGTACTGCACATATGGTAGTATGTTAAATAACTGTAACACATTGGCAATAATGTCTGTACTGCACATAATGGTAGTATGTTAAATAACTGTAACACATTGGCAATAATGTCTGTACTGCACATATGTAGTATGTTAAATAACTGTAACATGCAATATTGTATGCACATATGTAGTATTTAAATAACTGTAACACATTGGCAATAATGTCTGTACTGCACATATTGGTAGTATGTTAAATAACTGTAACACATTGGCAATAATGTCTGTACTGCACATAATGGTAGTATGTTAAATAACTGTTACACATTGGCAATAATGTCTGTACTGCACATAATGGTAGTATGTTAAATAACTGTAACACATTGGCAATAATGTCTGTACTGCACATAATGGTAGTATGTTAAATAACTGTTACACATTGGCAATAATGTCTGTACTGCACATAATGGTAGTATGTTAAATAACTGTTACACATTGGCAATAATGTCTGTACTGACTAAGGGTTATTAATACTGTAACACATGGAATAAGTCTTACTGACATAATGGTATAAGTTAAATAACTGTAACACATTGGCAATAATGTCTGTACTGCACATAATGGTAGTATGTTAAATAACTGTTACACATTGGCAATAATGTCTGTACTGCACATAATGGTAGTATGTTAAATAACTGTAACACATTGGCAATAAGTCTGTACTGCACATAGGTAGTATGTATACTGTACACATGCAATGTCTATCACATAATGGTAGTATGTTAAATAACTGTAACACATTGGCAATAATGTCTGTACTGCACATATGTAGTATGGTTAAATAACTGTAACATTGGCAATAATGTCTACGCACATATGGTAGTATGTTAAATAACTGTAACACATTGACAATAATGTCTGTACTGCACATAATGGTAGTAAGTTAAATAACTGTAACACATTGGCAATAATGTCTGTACTGCACATATTGGTAGTATGTTAAATAACTGTAACACATTGGCAATAATGTCTGTACTGCACATAATGGTAGTATGTTAAATAACTGTAACACATTGGCAATAATGTCTGTACTGCACATAATGGTAGTAAGTTAAATAACTGTAACACATTGGCAATAATGTCTGTACTGCACATAATGGTAGTAAGTTAAATAACTGTAACACATTGGCAATAATGTCTGTACTGCACATAATGGTAGTATGTTAAATAACTGTAACACATTGGCAATAATGTCTGTACTGCACATAATGGTAGTATGTTAAATAACTGTTACACTAGGACTATACTGCCTGAACCACTCATCATATAATTGTGCTTCAGTCTTAATATAACTGTATAGATCAGTCACAATATAACTGTACAGCTCAGAGTTTACTATATGACTATACTGTTCACATTCAACTGTATCACTGAACTTCTTAATTGACTATTTGACTGCTAAATTGGCAAAATAACTGTAATGCTCAGTCAGCTGTATAGCTGTACTGCTCAGCATCAGTTATATAGTTGTACTGCTCATGTCTGTACTGCTCAGTCAGCTATATAACTGTACTGCTCAGTCAGCTATATAACTGTACTGCTCAGTCAGCTATATCACTGTACTGCTCAGTCAGCTGTATCACTGTACTGCTCAGTCAGCTATATCACTGTACTGCTTTGTACTGCTCAGTCAGCTGTATCACTATACTGCTCAATCAGCTATATCACTGTACTGCTTTGTACTGCTCAGTCAGCTGTATCACTGTACTGCTCAGTCAGCTATATCACTGTACTGGTTTGTACTGCTCAGTCAGCTGTATCACTGTACTGCTCAGTCAGCTATATCACTGTACTGCTCAATCAGCTATATCACTGTACTGCTTTGTACTGCTTAGTCAGCAGTTTCACTGCACTGCTCAGTCAGCTATATCATTGTACTGCTTAATCAGCTATATCACTGTCAGCTATCAATGTACTGCTCAATCAGCTATATCACTGTACTGCTCTAATGTTCAGTGTCAGCTGGTATAGTTTTAGTTGATGCTCATCAGGTAAGGTACTGTAAGACTGGTTGGCCTACTGTCAAGATAATATGACTGGATGTGTTAGCATGCCACTTTCCTATGATGGGTTACTACAGTGAGGCAGTAGTATATTTGTTTAAAAATTCACACTTTGTCCAAAAATGACATCTGTTCTTTTGGGATACTGATTCAAGTAAACAAACAATCTCTTTAAAGTCAAGACCTTAATTAAAAGAAAATTAAATCACCATTATCTAACAAAGATTTTAGGAACTGGAAAATAAGCCCCATAGTTTGACAACATGCATGTGTTTTAACAGCAAGTGATATTCAGACCCATCTCCTGAAGACAATGTTGTTGTTGTTGTTTTACACAGAAAAAAGCTAGGATATATTAAACCCAAAATAGTACACTTACCTTTCTGTAACTTTGGAAATTTTTACTCGCCTCTTCTCTAATTTCTTTTTTAATAATTCAATCTGCAAAAAGAATGAAGATTAAGAATAACTCAGAGGTATTATCATGTAACTCTTTTTTTTTACAGCATCTTACCTGGATAGATTGAAGAGGTAATACATAAAGGCAAAATGTAAACTTAAGGCAGAAGGTATCAAAATTGATTAACCCTTTCCCTCATAGAGGACACCATGAAAAGACCTATGCGAACAGCATAAAACCAGATCAGCCTGCGAGTAACTCGCAACTGATCAGGTTTTATGCTGTTCGCTGCTCCTCAGTAGTCTTGAAATGAGGATTTTGTAATTAAATTTGGTAAGGTTTAACTGTGGTTTTCTGCAGATCAGGCTTTATGTGGTACCTATTGAGTGCGTCAAAATGAGTTTATGAGGGAAAGGGTTAATGTTAATATATAAAGAGACTCCTTTTTTTTTTTTAAGAATTAACTTTACTTAAATCATAAATTGATAAAGGAGTAATATTCCTAAGTTTAATGTGAAAGAATCTCAATTTGATAGAAGTATTCCTTTATTATATGGTTTTATTTCATGGAAAAGCATGGAAAATAGCTAAAAATGGCTTAAAAAACTCAACCATAATCATTTGTTTTACCGTAGGTCAATAGAAACATATTTCATTATGTATATGTACAATGCCATACAAAATTGCTATGTTTCAATTTTCCAAAAATTGTTATGATATTTTACCATTGTGCCATGTGTCCAGTCTCTACTTGCTGTGGAAGGTTTTATCCACAAATATTAATCCCCATGGAAACCTGTTCTTTATAAAGAACTCACATTTTCTAGAACATAAATCCACAAAAAAACAGGAATTGTCAGAACGACACATATGGCCCCTAACACACATCCCCCCCTCTCATCATGGTCACTGTGACCTTGACCTTCTGACCAAGTAACCCCAAAATCAATAGGGGTCATCTACTAGTCATGACCAATCACCTTAAGAAGTTTGAGGAATGTGTGCCCAATCGACCGATAACCCCCTAACCCCCTTCGAAGAGAGGGGGATAAAATAAAGTACCCACAAAAATCCCTTACGTATATAATCAACAAAAAAATATCTCAACGAAAATTAATTATTTTACAGTGCCCTAATTAATCTAGATGCATGTTTGTGAACACTTGAAATGATGTGGCCTTAATGACTACATTATACCTTATATTAAAAGTTTCTTTTGAACTGGAACAAGCTTTTGAAAATTAACAAAGCTAACAAATCTACATTATCACAAAAGTAAACAAGTACATTCTACAAAGCCTTCAATAAGAGATGTATGAATACAAAGGGAGAAACCAGGGCACCTGATTTAACAAGGAGTACAAGCCTTGGTTCCGTTATATTTCGTTATAAAGTATAATGAACCAGCGTAGTGTTCTGATAATATTCTACACACAGCAGTGTTTCAGTTAAAATACATGTTTCTCCCCATTTCCTTACTTACAAATGTATTCACACGACCTTTAATTATATCTGTATGGGTTGCTGAAGTAACCAGTTTTGGCTTTGACACAGCCATGACATGTTTAACACTTCAAAAATATTCTTATTTAACCCTTTCCAACATATAGACTCATTTTGACGCCCTCAATAGGTATCACATAAAGCCTGATCTGCAGAAAACCACAGTTAAACCTTACCAAATTTATTTACAAAATCCTCATTTCCAGACCACTGAGGAGCAGTGAGCAGCATAAAACCTGATCAGCCTGAGAATTACTCGCAGGCTGATCTGGTTTTAAGCTGTTCGCATAGGTATTTTCATGGTGTCCTCTATAGGGAAAGGGTTAAAACACTTAATAAAACCAGAGTATTGGTGAAAGTGACAAAAGCTCACAAAGTAAGATGAACTAGAAGTATTACTAAATAATACTCTCACATCCTAAATTGTCTTTATATAAAGTGAGTGTAATGGCCCTTAAGTAACCCTTATCAGTGAGAGACTTTTGTAAGCTGTCCAGTAGCTCAGTCAGTAGAAAATACTGAAAAGCTGCACATCTTCTCTTATTAGTAAATTTTTCACATGTCAACTTTCATTAAATTCTGACCTACCAAATATGAAAACTGTATCTCTATTCTAACAGGAGTTATTCGATGTAAACAACTGTTTGACGCCCATACGCCCACCTGCCCACTTTATGACATACCCCATTCTAATAACCAGGATTTTCATAAGTTTAAACTTATTTATTTTACATCGATTGGGAAACAAGTTCTTACAACTTATACTAATTCTTCTCGACGGTTCCTGGGTTGGACCAGTACTTTGTGCCCGCTAAGATCATGAAGAAATCTTGCCTCCAACAGGGTTCGAACCCACAACCTTCGGATCTGTAATCGGATACGTTACCACTGGACCACTGCGCCCTATGTTTCAATTTTCATTGAAAACCTAGTTGAAAATCTCTCAAAATAGGATCAAATGAAAATTTCCCAATGTTCAGAATGCTTCTAGAACATTTTCTATATAGAAAATATATGTACAGCCATTTTAATCACCCTGATATAGAGCACTTCTATGTTAATGCCCTTCTTTTCACTACAGAATCTGATATTTCTCCTGTCAATATAGCCACAAATCTACTTCCCACATTGTAACTATTAACCATGCATCATGAAAAAACCCACAACCATTACACCAGACTGGATAAAACTAACCACATTTTCACCAGACTAATCCAGTTAAACAAATGGTAATCATTTTTCCTTTTCTTGTTACACAAAGTTGTAAACCAGTCCATCAATAACCTATTTTGTCTCGTTTTTCACCTGGCTGTTGCTACAGCAACGACATGATGCTATAAAAAGCATTATATTACTCACGTATGTGAGAAATTGTGCGTGTACAAAAAAAGGCACATTTAGAATAGAGGTCTAAGAATAACCCCTCCAGGTTTAGCAATCATCAAACCTAGCAGAGTAATCTAGATAGAACTGTACTACACTTAGTTACTGCATACTGTTTACTTATATGGCATTAGCAAGATAAAACACACAGTTACTGTACTTAGCAAAATAAAAAAATTAATTTATACAAACATTTTAAAACTAAACAAAAAATGTTTACATGATAAAACACATAGCTACTGTACTCAGAAAACAGCTTAAAACCTGATCAGTCTACAAGCTATGGGCAGGCTAAACTGCTTTTATCCTGGTATCATAATTCATCTTCTTGATAGATCTAGACAGTGGTAAACACATAGCTCAGAAACTGTTCATCTCATTTGCATTATACCGACAGGATTTTCAGGCTTGAAAAAAATGAGTCCTTTTTAAGCCCTTCAACAAAGATCTTTAAACAAACTACTAACAAAGAGGATGTCATCTATAAATAAACCTTTACGCTGAACAATGTTTTGCTGTTAACAGACCTTATTAAACATTAAAGATGTAACAGTCATAAAGTTTCTTTAACACTCTTATTTAATCTAAATGCTTGCGACTTCTAAAACTCTGACAATAAAAAAGAAATATGCCAAGCTTTTGATTTATTTAAAAGTCTTTGTTAGCCATTTTAGGAAATAATTGTATTGTGAAGATATTCTTAGATTACAATTGTCTATTTTAAGAAAGAATTAATTCCTAATATCCTTCAGCATTGAGGTAGCAGACTAGCAAAATGTATTTTGGGCTTAAGAAGAAGAGAAAGATCTTTTCATCATACCGTTAAAACAAGAAACGTCTGAACTATAAAATACTATTTTAGGGTAAAAAATGTGTGTCTACAAGATTTAGCTATCCAAAGATTCCTTTTGAGCTGTAACTATATGCTTTGTGTTATTCAGAATACTCGACTACGTTAAGATTTGAACCAACCACAAGCTAATACCGGAGGTCAAACGATGACAACCCTATAACACCTTGACTCGACAGAATAAAACAAGAACTATCAGTACAGATGATTTAACCCTTTCCCTCATATAGACTCATTTGACGCACTCAATAGGTATCACATAAAGCCTGATCTGCAGAAAACCACAGTTAAACCTTACCAAATTTAATTACAAAATCCTCATTTCCAGACCACTGAGGAGCAGCGAACAGCATAAAACCTGATCAGCTTGCGAGTTACTCGCAGGCTGATCTGGTTTTATGTTGTTCGCATAGGTATTTTCATGGTTTCCTCTATGAGGGAAAGGGTTAATACCCCCACTTCCCACCTTGTCTTCCTGTAATGTGAGTGTAGGACGGGCGGGGCATGATGTGATTGGACAGGACATTTTTCCTATATAGCCCCCCACCACACACTTTAAAATGGGGGTAAAATAGCCTTTTTGTAAAGCTTGGTGAGACCGGACACAAGGCAATGAGTGTGATTCCCATAATTATAGAACTTAGTGAACCAGGGATTTAGTAACATTTCAATGCAATTATTTAATCAAGTGACTCACAGCTTTCCACAAAATTATAGAAATATGTCGGGGTTTTTTTTCTGCAAACTTTAGTTTTTGTTCCATGCCTTTGAGGAAAAGACCAAGAAACATCAACAAATGATAATCCTATCTTACACAGTAGAAGAAAAGATACGATCATTTCATTGGAATACATGTATCCTGCATGTTTATAGGTATAAAGTATCTGCTTTGAAAGAGCTGTGTTCAAAAGAAAAATATAATAAATGACGTCAAATTGTTAAAAGGTGACATTATATTAATAAAGCTCTCTCAGTTAAACATTTGAAAGAAAGAAAAAGAAAAATGAAATAATATATGTAAGAGTAAATGTAGATTCTTTATGAGATCATATTTTCCTCCATTTATCATCATCATCTCAGACCTCATGTTCCAAAACCTTGACTGAGAAATCATGGCCACATAAATTGTCTCTAAGTTTGATTTAAACTGCTACATAAATGCAGGGTACATATTGTTGGTAAGGGACAGAGAATGGACATACAATCAACTGATAAGCGCACCCTGACGATGAAGCAAAAACTGAACAATGGTATCAAAGCAGGTAGCCAGCCTCACACAGTACCTTTCTGGTTCAAGATACTTACACTATGAACTAAGTCTTTCCTCACACTTTCTGTTGGATGCTGTAGGTCCGCTTCAGACACACTGGGGCTGATACGCCCACCCGGCACTGCGTAATTAGGCTGCGGATGGTAAAGCGAAGAAATAAACACTAAGATTTTATTTTAATCCTAAAAATAATAATTAAGAAACATCTAAAACAGTACAGACCACATTTTTTTTTCAATATAATGTGAAAGTCAAAATGATTCAGTTCAAAACATAGAGAAAATCTCAATCAGCTTTTAGCTTTTGATTTGTTTGTTGGGTTAACCCTTTCCCTCATATAGACTCATTTTGACGCACTCGATAGGTACCACATAAAGCCTGATCTGCAGAAAACCACAGTTAAACCTTACCAAATCTAATTATAAAGTCCTCATTTCCAGACCACTGAGGAGCAGCGAACAGCATAAAACCTGATCAGCCTGCGAGTTACTCGCAGACTGATCTGGTTTTATGTTGTTCGCATAGGTCTTTTCATGGTTTCCTCTATGACGGAAAGGGTTAAACATCCCAACATGGTTTAAGTCATTTGGAGACTATGTCTACTTGGGACAGACATAGTGCTGCCACACTGGAGTATTACACTGTATACATGTGGCATGATACCACACCCAGTCACACTATCCTGACTCCTGGAACTACCTTGTATGAATATAACGATCAGATTAACCATTACACTAAAGAAGGATGATATATGGTCAAAGGTTGACCTGGTTTACCCAAAATAAAACAGGTTTACAGTATTATTCAAATTGGACTATCAGATTGACCAGTAGCTACACTAAGATGTCATGTGGTCAAAAGTTGACCTGATTTGTACACAAAACAAAAAAAAAAAAACACTTTTTAATTGAATTATCATATTTACCAATAGCTGCACTAGGATGTCACATGGTCAAAGGTTGACCTAATTAATTCAAAAGAACATGTGGCTTCGTGAGAAGCTAATCTGACATAAATAGGAAATAATATCTGAGCAATAAAGGCCTCATGAGAAGGTAGAAAGATCCGTTTAGCACAGATCCAAAATGTTAGAGTGATATGAGTCCACATTGTACCATAACCCTACATCAAAACAATTCTACAGAAACTAGAACTGTCGCCTAAGGGCTTACTAATACCCCCCCGCAAGTGTTTTTGTCAAACACGGCTTTTGAGCATGCAATCAGATTCTTGCATACAACACTCCATCTTAATACGTATATAGAGGACATATGTGCCAACTACATGGAAATCTAGTGATCCTTTGTAACACATACCTATGGATATACCTATGTCTATGGATAAATATCATTAAGATTCACTGAAATCTATCAATGGAAGAAAATTGTAAAACAAATACCATCAAAGGGACATATCTTTAAAACAGGGGGAGGGGGGGGGGGTAACCCAATGTTATATAGAAAAAGCGCTACTACAATGTCTAAGGTTGAATGACAGCAAGTTTCATTGAAATCCCTCCAGTAGTTTAGGAGGAGTAGTCTGCAGAAAATTGTAAAGCAAAAATCATCAAAGGGGCATAACTATAAAAAAGGGAGGTAATCCAATGGGAGGAGTAGTCTGCAGAAAATTGTAAAGCAAAAATCATCAAAGGGGCATAACTATAATAAAGGGAGGTAATCCAATGTTATATAACTAACACATGCTTCTACAATAACGCGCTTATACAATGTCTAAGGATCATTGCCAGCAAGTTTCATTAAAATCCTTCCAGTAGTTTAGGCGGAGTAGTCCGCAGAAGTTTGTAATGCAAAAATCATCAAAGGGGCATAACTTGGTAAATAGGGGAGGTAACTCAATGCTATATAGATAACGCGCTAATACAATGTCTAAGGATCATTGCCAGCAAGTTTCATCAAAATCCTTCCAGAAGTTTAGGAGGAGTAGTCCGCAGAATTTTGTGTCTACAGACGGACGGACGGACAGACGGACGGACAGACGGACGGACAGACGGACGGACGGACGGACGGACAACCTGATTCCAGTATACCCCCCCCTAACTTCGTTGCGGGGGGGTATAATTATGTAGAAAAATAATTGTAACAAGAAAATGTTAACGACTTTCCCAGTACAATTTATATTGCAGGACCTAAACACTGTAGCTGGTTCTCGCCTCATATGTCTGGGATAAAATTAATTTTACATCTGATGTTTTGAAGGAAATACTGGTAACTCAGTGTATGCCCCAATGATAAGCTGATACATTTATGCAATTCTGAATTTGTTTTGTAATTAACTAGTACAAAGAATGTGTCACTAGGTGCCAATCTAATTAATGATGAACAGGAAACTTGGATTTGTAATCAAATTATTGGCAACTTCAAAGTTTCTAAAAATAAAAAAAAAATCCAAGAGAAATCTTCTAACTGCCAGAATAATAACTGAACATATTTCAAGGCATCACAACAAAGTCCCTGCTGTTGTGATTACAGTAGTTCATATTGAGCATGTTGTGGTCAGGAAAACTAAAAACAATTTTGGTGTGATTTTATTTCCTAACGCAATCCAACAAGATTCAGTTTTTGTCAACATCTTGTCCCTCGCATTCATCCAAAAATATTATTACAAAATGTGACCTATATATTCAAATACATCTATTTTAAGGCTTTAATTTTATTAAATATATTCAATCATAAAACACATATGTGCTTTACATTGTCATGATCAAATAATGAAGAAGTGAAATGGCCTTGAATTAACCCTTTCCCTCATATAGACTCATTTTGATGCACTCAATAGGTAACACATAAAGCTTGATCTGCAGAAAGCCAAACTCAAACCTTACCAAATTTAATTGTAAAATCCTCATTACCAGACCACTGAGGAGCAGCGAACAGCATAAAACCTGATCAGCCTGCGAGTTACTCGCAGGCTGATCTGGTTTTATGCTGTTCGCATAGGTCTTTTCATGGTATCCTCTATGAGGGAAAGGGTTAAGCTATGCGTATTCATTACCATATGACAGTATATGAATCATTCAATATTCATCTGAGCTTTAGTTTACAAAATGTTAACACTGGAACAAGACTCCATTAGAGCCAAATATTTCCCTAATTAACGATATAATTACATCATTGGGAGGTCATGGGTTATCTCCCTTGTGCTTGGCATTAAGTGTAAATACAAGCTAGTTCCTGGACTGGTTGGGCTGGTATCAGGATAATGTGACTCTTAGTGTGACATCACAGTGGGGCAGCACTATATTTGTATCATGTGTACAAAGTCCAAAGAAGACTGAAATACTGCCAGTGGGACATTGAACCAAAACAAACTAGAACTATCGCACTGGACAGGACGAGCGTGATTCCTATATATAGCCCCAACTTCTGTGAAGCAGAGATAAAATAAACAAATAGTCAGATACCGTACACAGGGGCAGTTATATATAAGGTGCGCTTTAATTTCAGGGTAACTTATTTAGGGAAAAAAATCACTAATTGCACAGTGTACAGCAAAACACTATTTTGAAATTTGTGTCATCGAATGTTTTGACAGACTGACAGGTATCTGTATGCCACAGTGGCTAATCATACAGTGAACCCTTTTATTTATGGCATTAAATAATTAGTAGACTGTTACATTAAGGAGGAGTAGAGTAAAGGTGATACATTATCATAACATGGCATTACTCAACTGTGTCCCCGCATTCTTAATAACACTGAGGACAATTATGTCACCTGTCAAATTCTCCCAACAGACATTATGTAATAATTGCCACCTGTCAAGTTTCTCCTGTACATCATCAGGTTCCGTAAACTTATTTGTTATCAAAAATAGCTTCCACTATGTTTTTTTTTGTTTCTCGCGATCATTTTGTCATAAAATATACCAGAAAATAACTAATAGAAACAAAAGCAATAACCTGGTATTGCTTATCATGGTTTCGAATAGACCCTACAGCAAATTATCGTATTAATTGGCTTTGAGTATATCTATTTTCGGCGATTGTATATTGCTAAATTTCACTTCTTCGTGACAAAAACAAAAACAACAACAACTGAAAAACTGTTAATCATCAAGTAAGGCGCACCCCCTCTATAAACCTGAATTATCTGGAAAGTGTGCCTAATCTGCCAGTGTTTACAGTATTTCTGTATTGTTACAATATATATGATCCAGCATTTCTAAATCCATCCCTATTAATGTTAGTTAAACTGGTCACCATTTCACCATACATCTTACTCTAAGACTCAACTCCACATTCGCAAATTTTTTTGTTATCATGATTTTGAAATCTGACAAACTTACTACCCAATACTCCCACATTATCTTCATAATACTCCCACATTATCTTCATAATACTCCCACATTATATTCATAATACTCCCACATTATATTCATAATACTCCCACATTATCTTCATAAAACTCCCACATTATCTTCATAATACCCCCAGATTATCTTCATAATACTCCCACATTATCTTCATAATACTCCCACATTATCTTCATAATACTCCCACATTATCTTCATAATACTCCCACATTATCTTCATAATACTCCCACATTATCTTCATAATACTCCCACATTATCTTCATAATACTCCCACATTATCTTCATAATACCCCCACATTATCTTCATAATACCCCCACATTATCTTCGTAATACTCCCACATTATCTTCATAATACTCCCACATTATCTTCATAATACCCCCACATTATCTTCATAATACTCCCACATTATCTTCATAATACTCTAACATCATCTTCATAATACCCCCACATTATCTTCATATTACTCCCACATTATCTTCATAATACTCCCACATTATCTTCATAATACTCCCACATTATCTTCGTAATACTCCCACATTATCTTCATAATACTCCCACATTATCTTCGTAATACTCCCACATTATCTTCATAATACTCCCACATTATCTTCGTAATACTCCCACATTATCTTCATAATACTCCCACATTATCTTCGTAATACTCCCACATTATCTTCATAATACTCCCACATTATCTTCATGTAATGTGAGATAAGGACCTGACTTGATGTGACATAATGAGAATGATAGAGGCTCCGCTTCTGTGAAGCCGAGAATAAAATAATATTTCTGAGTTGAATGTTGAGAGATGTATAGTGAAACAGGACACTGGTATACATACTGTTGCTGACAGGGTGGTAGAGTTAGTGGCAAGCAGTGAACGTACCCAGGTACCTACCCGAGACATCTTGGAATGTCTATTCATACGACATGCTTTCTTTATATCCACCTCAGTTGTGTTAACACATCCGGGCTGCAAAACATCACCAATCAATTAGTACAGACTACGGCTATCATGGAGGAATATCTATCTACAGCACTGTCCCTCAATTATCAAATTAAAGCTATCACTGAAGGTGATTCATAACCCCACTTCCCGACCTGAATCAAGAATTTAAAAAGATACTGTAATTCATTAATTTTTTGTTGATATTAAATTTCGTTGATTATGTAGGGAATTTCGTGGGTATATTTATTCATGGATCTATATGTTATAGAAAACCTGAGGTCTATATAAGCGACAAGTTTTTGTGGGGATTAATATTTCTGGATAAAACTCTCAACAATATTAACGAAACTTAAGTGTCCCATGAAAATGAATGATTTCACAGTATAAAACAGAACAGGACGAGAAATGCAACTCATTCCTATACAACCCTCAATTAACTTTGTGAAATGAGCATATTTAATAAAGTTGAATAATTTTAAAGCAAGTCATTGAAGAATGTTTAACCCTTTCCCTCATATAGACTCATTTTGACGCACTCAATAGGTACCACATAAAGCCTGATCTGCAGAAAACCACAGTTAAACCTTACCAAATTTAATTATAAAGTCCTCATTTCCAGACCACTGAGGAGCAGCGAACAGCATAAAACCTGATCAGCCTGCGAGTTACTCGCAGGCTGATCTGGTTTTATGTTGTTCGCATAGGTCTTTTCATGGTTTCCTCTATGAGGGAAAGGGTTAACACAATATAAAATGAATTTCAAGTCCAAGAAGTAAAGGGTACCTAAAGGATTGCTTTCTTCACATTCCCTGACAGACTTCCTATCAACATAAGTCTCAAATAAAAATTGGCATACAGAAAAACCTAAAAAAAATGACTACCATTCCATCTTAAACACCGTGCAATATAAATTAAGTTTCCTCACAGATGGACAGTGATAAAACCTGCTAACTATTAACTAGATCTTTATGCTAGATTTATATGGGCAAATGACAGATTTATGGCAGGTTTATGCTATGTCAATAGAAAAGAAAAATATGATTTTGATAAAAAAAAACTAAAAAAAACTGCAGTTGAAGCAAAGTGGCACCTCTATTTCTTTTTGCCACTTTAACAAGGAAAAAATGTGCAGATTTGTTTTTCCATGAGACTGAATACAAATCTAGAACAAAGATTCTACTGGTTTTTCCACTGACAGACTGGTGTGGGAGCATAAGGTTCAGGAAGCTATCCTGCCTTTTATGATAAAATCATTCCAATGCATTTTTTTCTCTGTAGCGATTAAAAAAGTTCTCATTTTTTTTCAATTTCTTTATGTTTTTAATCTTATATTGCTTCATTTTTGACAAACATTTTAAGGAGTTAAATACTTGGAAAAATCTATTACGTTAAGCATCTATTTTGTGAATCTTCCGAGTAGAGAAAGAAAAGGAGGAATCCTATTTCCGCTCCAGGTGTTCTTTGTTTTGAAAACACCAAAGCTTCTTCACAGCATATGGAAGAGTGCATAGATAAATCTTCAGCTTTTTTTAAATTTGTAGCCATGGCAACTGAGGTGTGAGCTGCTCTGAGAGAAAAAGTCATTTAACTTAAAACTTGGGCTATGGACACTGACAGGAGGTGACAAACAACTGGTCAGTACAGACTGCGATAAATCAGGGAGGTGACATAAAAATGTCAAATTAATACTGATACCTAAAGGATGATATTCAAAAGACTAGGTGGGGGATGAAGTCCGACAAATAAAGGATATTACAACAAAAGTCTGAGATTTCAAATTGGGTGATGAAGAATATGAGGTGTGACTTACAACTGGGCGATGAACATCCCAAAATGCTCGCTCCTGGCTGTCTAATACTTTCCTTTCTAATTTATCACGTTTTTTATCCACTCTGAAAATACGAACAAAACAAATTATTAACAATCAATAAAATCTGGAAAATTTATGCTTAAATATTGTTGATATATCTTAGACTGACAAACAGATAAAAGTATAAAGAACAATGTAAATATTCATAAATTGATAGATCAAATTTAATATACTGGAAGCTTTTTCCATGTTTTATTTCACTCTACCGAATTACAGATACAGTAGATAATAAAATAGGTAAATATAGATGAATTCAGATTAAAAACAAATTTTATTATTCTAAGTAAATCTCATACTAAGGGATATAACTTTAATGTTGAATTCTGCTGAAAAAGTGTCTGTGATGTTTTATAAACAGATGTATACAAAGCAGTTAGAACTGTGCTTTATCAACATCAAAGAGGAATTTTCAAAGCCCTGTTTACACTGCAGTTTCAAGGAATTATCCCATCCGTAAATAAAGACTGGGCATTATGCTTTATCTTACTGCAAAAACAATCACTACCTATCACCATCTTTTCAGATCATATTTTACAGCATATTTTCAGATTGATATGTCTTATTTTTCTTGATAATAGAAAAACAACAAAAGAATTTAAAAATAAATATCTGTTTTATAAACCATTTCAAGTCCAGTGATTTGATATTCATCTAAATATAGAGTTACACATGACTATTCATGAAGTGAGGGGTTAACCCTTTAATATAATGGAACCATTCTGAAAACTACAACGTAACCAGTCTAAAACATTATCAGCCATTATTTTATGCTTTAGAGTGGAGTACTGTGATATAAATGAAAATCAACTTTGATAATTTCACAGTGAAAATAATACAAACATAATTTTACTCTTTCCAAATTAATATTTATGATATAAAAATAGCTTTCAGTCAGATAAGGCTTCATGGTGGTTCTGAGTGGAAATCGAAGAAGCTACAGTAACCATGGAGATAAAAATTGATCATGTGATCAGTACTGTCTGCTTTTTTTTAAATTAATTTCCAATTGCTGTGTGTGTCTATCAGTGTCCATCTGTCTTCCTGAACCACAATTTGTAGACTTCCCTCGGTTGAGCCTGACACTGAGTTCATTAACCGCGGATTCACCCGTGTCCTAAAACTATGAAAAATTCAATAACGACAAGTGCATGTTTCTTGTCATAAGGACCTGGAGTCTCCCAACCGCATCATGCTGAGTTCCTAATGAACGTTTGCCGTGTGCGCACACAAACCGGTGTTGCTGATATGCAGACCTGACATGATAACAGTGAAACATTCATAACCTATAATGCAGATATCAATATTTGGATCACTACAATATGACCTACCAATATGATCATGTTTGAGGAGACAGACCAATTCATAAACACAATGTCTGCCAATAATTCTTTTTCTTTTTTTTTTTAAACCCTAACCATGCTAAATTTGTTAAGTGGACTTGTCCTTTCTACTTTTTGGACTGTACTTTTGCTTGTTTATAGGGGTGCTTGCTGTAAATTTATTGAGTGAACAGTGCAGGTCCTGCTCTTGGTCTGCAAGGTTGCAAAGACCGTCACAAGTGCCCACAGTATTGTAAGGGTTAAATTGGGTTTTTAATTTCATTTTTAATTCCTTTCTTTATTACATTTTCAATTACATTCTCGACTACTTTCTTAATAAAAGATATCAAGAAAAGTTTTTAACGGTTTTTCAAACCTATTTCAGATACTTATAACATTAAAACTTAAAAAATAATAATTAATCCATTTTAGGAATTCTGAAAGACTGAGTACTTTAAAAACATTTATAGATTTATACCTTAGGTGGGCAATGCAATGACAGTTATTTCTGTATCATTCTCCACTTTGGTAAAATTACTCTCTATTTACCAGTAGTAATATAAAACCAATACCTCCTCCATTTAAACACTATAAAGCTATTTATAACTTTAACAAAAAAAGTTTTTAGCATAACATTTTCCTCTCCCTAATTGATATTTGTAAAGTCTTTGTTTTCTAACAAATAAACTTGGCAAGGGGATGTCACACTTCACCGAAAAATACTATTTTGTAAACGAAACTTTGACAAAACCAGTTAGATTTAAATACAGTATCCCCAAAACAGCTGCTCTTCAACATAGTTCTGCCTATGAAGTTATTGCATGAGTGAAGAGTGAATGTGATCAGCCAAGTGATGGCAAATGAAAATAGAAAATCTAAATATAGGTTTTACAATTTTAAATATAATTCAATACCATCTGTGATGGTATTGCCTCTGATGGGGAAACCACCAATTTTTTACAATCATGGATGGTTGCACTGGGTAACCATGTGTCCCTAGATAGGTATTGATAGACGTAATACACACAAATAGTTATAAGTAAAATTCTTAGTCAATGACTATCTGTGAATAAGCTGCTTTAGGATCATATTTAACCCTTTCCCTCATATAGACTCATTTTAACACACTCAATAGGTACCACATAAAGCCTGATCTGCAGAAAACCACAGTTAAACCTTACCAAATTTAATTACAAAATCCTCATTTCCAGACCACTGAGGAGCAGCGAACAGCATAAAACCTGATCAGCCTGCGAGTTACTCGCAGGCTGATCTGGTTTTATGCTGTTCGCATAGGTCTTTTCATGGTTTCCTCTATGAGGGAAAGGGTTAAGGATGTTCAAGTGCTTTGGGCCAGATATGACTGTTAAAACGATGTTGTGTGCAAATTCATCAGTGAGTTTGTTTTAAATTTATCCAGAGATGATCAAATGACAAAGTCATGACAGTTTTCAATGCTATAAAGGAAGAAGAAGGAAAAGAAGATGGTGAGGCATTATTTGTTTCTTGCACCTCAGGTCATTGCCATTGAGTTCAAATAATGGCTATATCTTACAGTGATTTGGTGTAGTTCCATGACGCATGTCAGCTGTGATGTCCCTAATGGAATTTATAAGTGTGACTCCAACAACTACACAAATATTCCTAGACAATAAAAGGTCCACGGCTTCTACTGAAATAGTAGGCCTGTGGGTTCCATTCCCCTTAGACATCAAAAATTGTCTCTGATTCAACCAGGCACAAGCACCTGTCATACCAGGCTATATACATAATGTACAAGAGAAAGTTATTACAAATTTAAATTATTTTTCTAATACCTATATCAAAATGATAGCCCAGAATGCCTTTCTGTCCATACATTTGTATCTCTATAACCATACTAGAGTAATTCCCCATCCTAGTGCTATTCCTAGTCAAGATTAACCCTTTATTTCATTTAACCAAAAAGAGCAGACCCAGATCAGACAACTCGTTCCAGCTACAATATTGTATCTCATATTCTACAGATCAGACAGCTCGTTCCAGCTACAATATTGTATCTCAGATTCTACAGATCAGACAGCTCGTTCCAGCTACAATATTGTATCTCAGATTCTACAGATCAGACAGCTCGTTCCAGCTACAATATTGTATCTCAGATTCTACAGATCAGACAGCTCGTTCCAGCTACAATATTGTATCTCAGATTCTACAGTCAAAGAAAAATCCATTGTTTCATATACCTTTTTAGTTGTAAATGACTATCATCAAGTCATGAATTTACGCATGAATATTCATGAGGTAAAGGGTTAACACCATGGTAGCATTTCAAGGCATGGCAGTCAATACAAATAGTGTACAGGGTAATGCAGGGGACAGTACCACACATTGATTGATTAGCAGTAATGGAATTTACATTTAACACTATCCCCTGAACATCAGTATCCAATCAATCAAGAGCAGTGTGTAAGCAGAGGACTAATTATGACTCCTTTCAATGTCTCTCACTGCAGAGCCTGCTGTTTTGGGTCAATTCCATTCTTCAGTTCTTTGAATCGAAGTAATGAAAATATTGGGAGTCTTAATTGATACCATAATTTTACACAGCACATTATACACAGCACATTGTCAGATTTTCTGATTGCTATTACAGTTTAAAGCTGAGCTAGTTAATGACCCTGGACTGATGAGTATCTGACAACCATTCAGGCTGTTACAGTATTATAAAACACCATTCTGCTGTTTCTTAAAGAGGTTCCATATCACTTCAGGAAGACGGCATATTACTAAAATACACTTCACATTTACAATACAAATTGATGTTTGCTTTTATTTTCTAATGAATTCATGAACAGAAAAAATAATTAATATTCAACAGTGTCAACATTATTATTTTTCATCAATATCAGCACCATAATCATCATCATCATCATCATCATCATCATCATCATCATCATCATCATCATCATCACCACCTGCAGATCCCCACCAGCATTATCTATAAACCCCGACTTCAGGCCCATTATCACACAGCATGTCAACAACATCAGAGATGAGTGATGGTCATGCAATCCACACGATCATATTTCCTGGCGTTTTGTTACCGTGGGGGCAGACTGAGGTTGTATCAGATAATGGGAACCACACTGTCCTACCTAGCACCTAGTTATCACCTAGTTATTGACAGGCCAATATGCATACAGATTCCTCCCTCTGTTGTTTTTTGTTGACTACCACTGCCACCATAACTTGAGTCATGCCAATCAGTTGCAGCACATAATTCATGCTGCTGTAAATTGTCATAATGGGCAATAAACGATGGAAATGACATCTGCCGTGTGACACAGTTTCACAAGAATTCTCTCTTGCTGTATCATTTGAATGGTTCTCTTAGAGCCTCACTTTTAACATGATCGCTGAAGTTATTCAGAGATTTCTCCTTGTGTATGAAATGATCAATAAAACTTGGCTTTCTAAGATTAATATTTATGACAGTTAACCTAGGACTGAACACTGTCAACAGTTGCACACTATTTTAAAATCATTCCATAACTTGGAAATACTGCTGATAAGTTCAGTTACATGAAGCTAATGAAAACAAACAAGAGGGTCATGATGGCCCTGGATCGCTCACCTGAGTACCATTGCTACAACTGATTACAAGGTTTTTAAACAGACAAGAATTCTGATATAACTCAATCTTAAACATTTTAGCCCTGACAATACTACACACCAAATATATAAGCACTGGGCCTTATGGTTTCAGAGGAGAAGACTTAGTGCGGGGTCATTTATCTCCAAAGGGCCACCATTTTGAAAATCTTGATAATGAACCACTCTGGATTCATAGAAGAAGATTTTTAAACATTTTCCTATATAACTCTATGTAAAACAAGTGACCCCTGGTGCGGGGGCATTTATCACCGTAGGGCTATGATTTGTACAATCTTGGTAATGAACCATAAGATGATGCTACATACCAAATATCTAATCTCTAGGCCTTATGGATTCATAGAAGAAGATTTTTAAATTTTCCATATAACTCTATGTAAAACAAGTGACCCCTGGTGCGGGGGCATTTATCACCGTAGGGCTATGATTTGAACAATCTTGGTAATGAACCATTAGATGATGCTACATATGAAATATCTAAGCTCTAGGCCTTATGGATTCATAGAAGAAGATTTTTAAATTTTTCCTATATAAATCTATGTTAAACAAGTGACCCATGGTGCGGGGGCATTTATCACCATAGGGCTAAGATTTGTACAATCTTGGTAATGAACCATTAGATGATGCTACATACCAAATATCTAAGCTCTAGGCCTAATGGATTCATAGAAGAAGATTTTTAAAGATTTTCCTATATAACTCTATGTAAAACAAGTGACCCCTGGTGCGGGGTCATTTATCACCGTAGGGCTATGATTTGTACAATCTTGGTAATGGCCCAAAAGATGATGCTACATACCAAATATCTAAGCTCTAGGCCTTGCAGTTTTGCAGAAGAAGATTTTCAAAGTTTGCATTTTTAAAATCTATTTTTAGCTCCTGTGACCTACTTTTTTAACCAATCTGAATAATTTGTACAACTTTGATAGAGGGCATCATAAGGATGATTCCTGTGAAGTTTGGTCAGAATCCCTTCAGCGGTTCATGAGGAGATGTTGTTTAAAGCAAATTGTTGACGACGGACGGACGCACGCACGCACGCACGCACGGACGACGGACGACGGACAAAAGGCGATCACAATAGCTCACCATGAGCACGTTGTGCTCAGGTGAGCTAAAAACATAACAATTATATGATGTACAAATTATTATCTGTGAAGCATTTCATATTCATAGTCAAAATAAGCATAGATAAAGCATCCACTTGAGTAAACATTGTAATGAAGGGGAGTACGACACTGTGATGATGAAACAGATTATAACATACTTTTCTATTGTATAGATATTTGTAACATTCAATGAAGATATTTTAAAGCAACTATATACAATGATTGTCAAAGATATTCTAATTCAGTCTGGATACCTTATCATATTTTCATGAATATGAAGTGTATATTTAAACTTATCATCTCAACAAACAATTGTGCAAAACCTTTTCCCCTAAGTACAGGCATTTTTTACTAATGAATATCTTTAACCCTTTCCCTCATAGAGGATACCATGAAAAGACCTATGTGTACAGCATAAAACCAGATCAGCCTGCGAGTAACTCGCAGGCTGATCAGGTTTTATGCTGTTCACTGCTCCTTAGTGGTCTGGAAATGAGGATTTTGTAATTAAATTTGGTAAGGTTTTCTGCAGATCAGGCTTTATGTGGTACCTATTGAGGGTGTCAATATGAGTCTATATGAGGGAAAGGGTTAAAATGTTCATTTGGTCATATCTTGTGTCACCATCAGAAAATAGGTCAAAAGTGAGGTTAGACACCCTCACCGAAAAACACATTATATAGGCATGTTTGCAGTGGCATGTTGTTATTTACGTTGGGTATTAGAAACAATGATCACAAAACTGGTCTAGTAACACAAACTTGACCCAGTTCACACCTTATTCACTTTAATTTTAAATCCCAGCTTTCTAATTATAGTAACAGTGACTTTGACCCTGGACCCCATCCATCGGAAACTACCTTTTGAGACATTGCCAAACTGTCTCAAGCTTCACTTGGATACCACATATTGAAAGTAAGGGCTGTGCAAGAGGAAGCCATCCCTGGACACAAAGTTACATGCATAGTTCCAGTGTACTTCCCACTTCAAAAAAAGCTTTTTTTTAAGGGGAAAACACACAAATAATTAATTTCAAAGCTTGATAATGATGAAAGCATTGAGGGGCTAGGTTGTGTGACTTGTACTCACTTTGCTTGAGCCTCTGCCTGCATGTAGATGAATTCCCACTTCCTGGAGAACATCTTCTGTAGCCGAGCCAGATTCTCTGCCTCGTAGTCTGCCAGCTCCAGACGTTGCTTGTTCTGCATTGTCCTTTTGCATAAGTATACAGCTGTAAAGAAACACAAGGGATCAGTAGTATACAGATGTATTAAACACAGGTTCAGAAGTATATGGATGTAATAAAACACATGGGTTCAATAGTATACCGCTGTAATGAAATACATGGGTTCAATAGTATCACTGTAATGAAGCACAGGTTCAGTAGAATACAGCTGTAATGAAATACATGCCTTAGTAGTTTACACAGGCTCAGTAGTATACAACTGTAATGAATCACATAGGCTCAGTAGTATACAACTGTAATGAAATACACAGGCTCAGTAGTATACAACTGTAATGAAATACACAGGCTCAGTAGTATACAACTGTAATGAAATACACAGGCTCTATACAACTGTAATGAAATACACAGGCTCAGTAGTATACAACTGTAATGAAATACACAGGCTCAGTAGTATACAACTGTAATGAAATACACAGGCTCAGTTGTAGTACTTTGTAGTTTTAATGGTATACTATGTAATAAAACAAGCATTCAGCTGTATACAGCTGTAAAAAACAACAACAAAAAAACAAGAATTTAGTGCATACAGCTATTAGGAAGTTTAATATTAAGTAGTATTTAGTGTGAAAAATTAATGGTAAAAGTTGTGAACAAGTTATGGAGAAAAGTATACAGTAAAGCAGCAATAGTGTATAACTATGTTCTGAGAAGTACTGCTGCAATACTGTATGACTGTGTTCCAAGAAGTAGAGCTACAACACTGTATAACTGTGGTCTTTGAATTACAGCTGCAATACAGATGGCTGTGTTCTGTAAAGTACAGCTGCAATACTGTATGGCTGTATTCTGTAAAGTACAGGTGTAATACTGTATGGGTTAGAATTTTAGCTGCAATACTGTATGGGTGTATTCTGTAAAGTACAGCTGCAATACTGTATGGCTGTGTTCTGTAAAGTACAGGTGTAATACTGTATGCTGTGTTTTAGAATTACAGCTGCAATACTGTATGGGTGTATTCTGTAAAGTACAGCTGCAATACTGTATGGCTGTGTTCTGTAAAGTACAGCTGCAATACTGTATGGCTGTTTTCTGTAAAGTACAGCTGCAATACTGTATGACTGTATTCTGTAAAGTACAGCTGCAATACTGTATGGCTGTATTCTGTAAAGTACAGCTGCAATACTGTATGACTGTATTCTGTAAAGTAGAGTTGCAATACTGTATGACTGTATTCTGTAAAGTACAGCTGCAATACAGTATGGCTGTATTCTGTAAAGTACAGCTGCAATACTGTATGGCTGTATTCTGTAAAGTACAGCTGCAATACTGTATGACTGTATTCTGTAAAGTACAGCTGCAATACTGTATGGCTGTATTCTGTAAAGTACAGCTGCAATACTGTATGACTGTGTTCTGTAAAGTACAGCTGCAATACTGTATGACTGTATTCTGTAAAGTACAGCTGCAATACTGTATGACTGTGTTCTTTAAGTACAGCTGCAATACCGTATGACTGTATTCTGTAAAGTACAGCTGCAATACTGTATGACTGTGTTCTTTAAGTACAGCTGCAATACCGTATGACTGTATTCTGTAAAGTACAGCTGCAATACTGTATGGCTGTGTCCTGTAAAGTACAGCTGCAATACTGTATGGCTGTATCCTGTAAAGTACAGCTGCAATACCGTATGGCTGTATCCTGTAAAGTACAGCTGCGATACTGTATGGCTGTATCCTGTAAAGTAGAGCTGCAATACTGTATGACTGTGTCTTCTATGAATTTTAACTGCATAAGTATTATAGCTAGATAAAGTTGTAAAGGAGCAGATTACACCAAAATAATAATTCGATGTAATTGCTAAAACAAGAACAGTATCAGTTCCTTAAATCAAGGAATCAGTTCAACTCCTCAAAAGGACTTAACCAGCGGACATCTTTTGATCAGGCAGTTAAAATTTAAACCAATTATGTTGTTAGCAATTTCTGTGATAAACAGGAAGTTAGGTCTCATCACAAAGGATATAATCAGTTCACTTAAAACATGAACCATATCAAATGTAATAAGACATGCATATGTAAAATGAAAATAAATATTTGCTTAAAGCCGGTTGGTGCCAAAACAGCAGAACCCTACAAAAAACTATTCAACTTTACATTACTATGGTCACTTGTGACTGCCTTTGTGACTAATGCAGACCATGGTTAGACTGCACATCCATGCAGTCTAATCATGGTCTGCACTGTTCACTTTCAGTCAATGAATTTTCAGCAAGCACCCCCATATGCAACTAATGGTACAGTCTAAAATGAAGACAGGACAAGTCCAATTAAGAAATTTAGCATGGTTAGGGTTAATATCTGGGGAAGAATCTGGACTACAATTTAAATGTAACTGAATCTAGCTTGTGCTGATTATACGGGAATTTCTTATCAGAAGCTTCAGCTTATCAAAACAACCTGCATTCTTCTGCAATCAGTTACTAGTCTCATGCACCGTGTACCTTGGTAATTCAATCACCTAATAATTAACAGAGCAGTTTGGAAACTTTTGATTTTGTCAGAAGAGAAATAATTGTTTTGGACTCAATGTCATTTTAAGCAGAAAACATATTTATTTTGGACCCTTGTATTAGGAATTACCCAAGATTTCACAAAATTATCAGATTAATAATTTATTTTTTGCTCAAACTTGAGACAGACTTTGATATACACCTTTTAAATCTTTTCTAGGAACACTGAATAACTATGTATACAAGAATAATAAAATAAAAAAATAAAACTTCTGTTCGAACTTCACTAGGAAAACAAAAAGGATAACCCAGATCAATGCTTTTTTCCCTTTTTTGATAATCTATTTGAAACAGGTGTTGTTTTTTATATCTAATAAAAGTGACCATGACCTAAGCTTATGTGATTCCAAATTTGGCAACATTTTTAAAAATGCATCAACTAACCAAAATAGAAATATGTATGGGTTAAATACATGTCATTTTCAAATTATCTTGACCAAAGATTGATTTCCTTGTAGCATCATCAAGGTGAATAACTTAAATATGAGTCATAAGCACTGAAAAAAACACATGCAGCAATAGAGGCCTAAATTCAATTTTACCACTATATTGATGCAATTTACCTTGACTGTAAGCTTGGTAAAACTAATTCTGAAAGTTTTTATCCATTAATGTATTATTTTAATGAATGACCTTGACCTCTTTGTTTCCTCTGATAAAAAGAACTAATCTTCACATGACCCAGTTACCTACATATTTTTATTCGGATCAGCTGTAAACTGTTTAAAATAGAAAGTTGATATTGGCGGCTGACCACTGGACTGTCCAACCATAAATTTCTATATGCATTTAAAAAATAAATCACGGTCAACCCTTGATATGGTGTCCTTGAGATAACCACCCATCCCACCAGTGACCACACCCTGTCCCCAGGGGTCAATCAATCTACAGAAACTCTCTGATACATACCATAATCTGTGTTTTCTGGTTCTCCACATCTTGATGGCCAAAAACATGGAGTCTGAAATGAAAGTAAATTAGGTAGAGACATGCTTTAAGACTTTCTAGCTTGAGTTCAAATAAAGGCTTTTATACTTCAATCTTTCACACTGCCCCCTTCCCCCTGTCACTACCACTCATTATCAATGCCACACTGCCCCATGTCACTACCATTTTGTATCAATGCCTCAATGTCACACTGCCCTGTCACTACCACTCATTATCAATGCCACACTGCCCCCTGTCACTTCCATTCTGTATCAATGTCACACTACCATCACTAACACTCAGTTTCAATGTCACACTGCCCTCTGTCACTAACATTCTATATCAACATCACACTGCTGTCACTAACACCCAGTATCACTGCCCCCACATCACCACTTTGTAGCAAAACATACTGACATGTTACTACGTCATGATGCTCTGTCACTACTTCTCAGTTTCTCTGTGACACTTATGTTTCCCTAACATCTACCACTCTGGGTTACTACATTTCCTCATGTATCTACCACTCTGGGTATTATCTTTCCAAGAATTACTATATATTGACCCATAAATACAAAGGATGGTCACTATTATTACCATAGCATCTACCAATCTGAGTTAGTTTTACCCTTACATCAGCCACTCAGCTGGGTCACTACTATAACCCTAGCAATTACCACTCTTGGTCACCCTTGCATCTACCACACTGGGTCACTTCTATTACCAACTACCACTTTGGGTCACTTCTATTACCAACTACCACTTTGGGTCACTTCTATTACAGTAGCACTCTAACACTCTGGGTCACTACAATCACCCTAGTATCTACCATTCTGGGTCACTACAATCACCCTCATGTCTACCACTCTGGGTCTCTACAATCACCCATGTATTTACCACTCTGGATCACTACAATCACCCTAGCATCTAACATTCTGGGTCACTACAATCACCTGAGCATCTACCACTCTGGGTCACTATTATTACCCTAGTATCTACTTATTACAGTAGCACTCTACCACTCTGGGTCACAAGCACCCGTGTATTTACCACTCTGGGTTACTACAATCACCCTAGCATCTACCACTCTGGGTCATTACAATCACCCTAGTACCTACCACTCTGGGTCACTATTATTACACTAGTATCTACCACTCTGGGTCACTACTATCACCCTAGCATCTACCACTCTGGGTCACAATGCAATGTCCTTTCACCACCACTGCAGGTCAGTGCGTATTGACTTCCACACACTGAACACCTCTGTAAGGACTGAAAATCAATACCAGTAAGATGTGTGACACAAACCAGACCTTGGTGTAAGATTTACAGACTCTCTGTTCACAACTATGCTGCAGTAAAAATTGGTTCAACAAATGCAAATTATACAATTCACACTTGAATGTTAGGCTCATTTTCTTGTGGCCCCTTTTTCTGTAAGTCCATTTGAAATGAACAGTATACAGTTTAGCAAGTTGGTATAAATAAAAATTTAAGTCATCATTAGGATACTTTACAGGAAATACAACTTGTATCAACATCATCATCATTAGCAAAACCATCACGTCACAATTATCAGTATATATATATCACTGACGACTACTGTAACTGAATCAAACTGAGTCTACCTAAACTATTAATGCCTGCCGGACCCAGAATGAAGAGAAATGCTACAATAAATGTTGTAATGATCATTCTTGAATACTGTTAATTTGTATCCATTCTTCTCATTATTCAAAGATCTTAAACATCCAGTTTCATTTTTAAGTTGATTAAAGGTTAGAATGATTCACTTTCCAATTTTGATAAGAAAAATGATTGTACTTTTTCAAACACTAAATAAATTGAGTTCATCTTTAGCTGCCATAGCAACCATTCCTCAATAAAAATTAAGTTTATCATGACATTATTTTCATAAAATCAAAATCCTTGGAGCATTTTTTTTTCTCCCAGTAAATTTTTAACAGACCAAAAACTGCTTTGGTATCAAATCAGCAAGTGTTACTTTTCATCTCTATTTAAAGTATTCAGACTTCTAGACTTTGTTGTTGTGTTTGTTACAAAAAAATATATATTATCAAAAGAGTGATAAACAAATGTTTCCAATGCAGAAAGTCTTGAAAAAATCTACTTTAATAAGAAATACATGTATCTGATGTTATAATGAAGTTTAGTCTATTACCAATAATTTCTTAAATAAAGTGATGGTGTTTAACAGAACAAAACAACAGTGCATATTGTTTACTTTATATATTGTGAGGAGAATTTAACATGTTGTGTATCAGAATGCTAGCTTGATCTGATTAGATTTTTGTCTCCATTTTCCTATCTTATGTGATCTTTAACCCTTTCCTTCATGACTTTTCATCTACTATGAAATTTCATTTACAAATTAATGAACAATAATTAACTGAACTTTAAATGGTACAATAAAACCTTGCTATTAAGACCATCATTAGTTCCAGCAAAAGTGGTCTTAATAGTGAAATTTATAAATATTATCAGAACAGTATCTGAATCTATTTGGTTAAAAAAATGAGTGGTCTTAATAAAGGGGTGGTCTTAATAGAGAGGTGATCTAAATAGAGAGGAGGTCTTAATAGCAAGGTGGTCTTAATAGAGAGGTGATCTTAATAGAGAGGACATCTTAATAGAGAGGTGATCTTAATAGAGAGGGTCTTAATAGGAGGTGGTCTTAATAGAGAGGAGATCTTAATAGTGAGGTGGTCTTAAAGCAAGATTTAACTTTAAATGAAACAACGATTTTTTTCTTTTGCCATACAAACTGCACAGAATCTGAACAGCAAACAGAAATGAACTGTGTGATCTAGGTCTGCCCTAATTGCCAAGACATCAAACCCTATATACATGAGGTAAAGGTTTAGCAAAGGAAGGTGTGGACTGTTTGATGCTACACAATACTGAGTAACACCAGCTGTAGTCTATAATGGATCTAAGAAAAAGAAAAGAGAACTTTACGTTAACTTAAGTCTGAAATATTGCTTTAAGAAATAATCAATTTCAAAACACTACTGACATTAATTAATTAACACACTTTTGCCTCCGTGTGTTTTGTAAATGTTCTTTGAAGAGTGTCTGTCTACAATATTGTTGTGGAGATTCCAGAGGGCATTCTGCGGTAGATAATTGTTGCCATGGTAACACTTGACCAATACAGACACAATGGTTTCCACTCTCCAGCCATGTAGAAATGACATAAGATGATACACAGTATAGGGAGTATGTTATGGCTTCCTACAGAAGATTACAGGAAAAATGCTTTTTATTTCCTTTTTTTTAAATTTTTCAACATAAAAATAAAACTTTGCTAGATGTAATTCATATGCTGCTGTGAACCAATTTAAAGCAGTTACTTTCCAGATAATAACAATTTAATGTCTCTATCAAATCATAATTAGCGCTATCATGGAAAGTGATAAATACCCAGCTACTCCACCTTATCTCTCAAAAACAATAAAAAAAGAATGGAACTTCTAGTAAATCGGGGAGATGCAAAATGCATGATTTCTTTATAGGACCCTCATCACTTGTTGAAGCAGGTGTGAAACACAAATTTGTGGGTCATTTTGCTAATTAAGTGTGATAATTATTTCATATATTAACTGGAATGCAGCATTTTCATTCAACATTGGCGTGCTTTCTATATGAGAGAAGTGTTTCAATACTGTTGATACTGTGTCTTGATATAGATTATATTGTGTGAAAATATTAATGGCTTTTCATATTAGAATGTGTTACCCACACATCACCCTGACAAGCATGTCACATCACATCAGCACATATTTTGTCTTCAAAATCTCCCAACCATCCTGCGACTGGTACCAGAGTGAGCAGTGTAAGCAACCAGTCAGTGGGATACACAATCAATGGAGTGTCAAAACCAGTCCACTTTCCACCCACACACCAGGTCAGTAATGTCTTCTGCCCTTCAGCGAGCTTTACAATACATGCAAATGATCCGCGTGTCTTTGACAAAGTCTTTGCCTGTCCTAACACCACTACTGAATTTACTGTTTCTCAATGTGCCTTACATGTAACCCTTCACCTAAAGACACATTCAGACTACTTTGCAAACAAAGCAAACCCTGATCAGACCCCAGGAGCTGTTTGATCAGGGTCTCCTCGATCTATTAACCCTTTCCCTCATAGAGAAAACCATGAAAAGACCTATGTGAACAGCATAAAACCAGATCAGCCTGTGAGTTACTTGCAGGCTGATCAGGTTTTATGCTGTTCGCTGCTCCTCAGTGGTCTGGAAATGAGGATTTTGTAATTAAATTTGGTAAGGTTTAACCCTGGTCTCCTGCAGATCAGGCTTTATGTGGTATCTATTGAGTGCGTCAAAATGAGTCTCTATGAGGGAAAGAGTTAATAGGTCTTTGGTTAAAGTGATATGCATATTCATTTTGTGGCAGTCTGGCATCATGTTAATTGGCAAGATTATCTTGTAGCTTTAAAAAGGGGGGAAGTCTGATTCACATTTATTGAAGAAGATATTTTGTCTAATATTGTGTACAGTTTTCTATTCCTCTATAATGGTTGGGAAAGGAATTGCATTTCCGTGATTTTCCCAATTAATTCATACACAATGTATATTTTTTGCATAATATAAAAATACATAAGAGAATGTAATTTTAATTGAATTTAAGTAAAAAAAGGGAAACTTTTCTTGACACAAATGGACTGCCTGAAAAAAAAACTTAAACCTAAAACTAGTTACAGTGACTGTGTTTTCTTTTCCACTTGAAAATTTAATCAGTTTTCAAATCCAGATTGATTTTGTTAGAATGTGCTTCTATTCAAGATCTGAAGCAAAACAGACTTGCCAGAAAAAAATTAAACAGACAAACAAAAGGGGAAAAAAACAACAACATTGTTTAATCAACATTTTCTGCAATCTATGGCAGGCCGCTATCGGATGCATCAGTTTCGTTTCTCAAACCGCTGTAAACATGGGGGATGTGTTTATAATGAAGTAATGGACAAATTTTCAGCAGGATCCGTTGATTCCACACTGGGCTGGAAAACAGCCATGTAGGCCTAAATATTTCAAGCAAGCCAGCCTGTTTATTGTCAACAGACATGGGAAGGAAATGGCTATTTCTTAAGTATCTTGATAACTGTTTTAATCACAAATGGATGACATGTTTATGGGGTATTAAAATCAAGTTCAGATCAACAAAATCAGCCAAGCAAGCATTGTTTATATACAGTGTCTGCATTGGCTTTGGCATTCCATCTTGCACCATTCCAGTAAGCCTAGCCACAGGGCGAAGAAGTAGCATTTTGTAACAGAAAACAAGTTGTAACATTTCTGTGGCCAGTTTACAATCTGGGATCAACTTAAAAATTCTGGCACTCAGCAGGAGAAAATCAAACTAGGCAGGCTGAGGCAGGGCTTGAATTTAACACTAATGAATTTTGCGAATTCATTTTCTGGCTGCTTGCATTTTTTTGCGAGTGCAGAGTTTTGAATCCAATCAAAATCAGCAGTGTTTTCTCTGTGGGGACATGTAAAACCTATTGCCGTAGCTGTAATTTTAAACTATGCACACCTGCTAGACTGACACCCATTGTTTTCATATACTAATATACTAGTCATTACTCGATAACTACACATGATGCACAGTCTGACTGTTAATCATTTTATACACAGCCCAAATGTAGCAAACAAAATGTCAAAGTGTTACACAACAAGTTTTTTTTAACTCTTTAGAAAATAAAAACAATAAAAGTAATAATCAAATAACCACACATTGTTTATAAAATTGACAATTATTATACTTTTTTTAATAAATATTTGTTAATGATTTAACTCAGGCGTCTCACACTGAAAAGAAAATGATTTGTCAGTTTGCCTTCGTAAATGATATACCATTCATGAAACTGGAATTGTAAATGATAAATTGTTCAAGTTGAAATTTCAGATACTTGCAAAGATTGTAAGAGGCAAAAAAAGTTGAATTCGAGCCCTGTGAGGTTACTGCAGTAAATTAAAATTTAAATGTCCAACAGGTGGCTAGTCTAATATCAAGTCTTTGCAGTGAAGATTATTTTCTTCACATAACTAAGTCAAATACTCAATGAAAATATCTTTATATGTTACTACAGTAGAACCTCATTAAACCGAAGTCCATGGGACCAAGCTGAAAACTTCGAAATATCAATTGTTCGGATTAAAAATTTGATGGAAATTTTGGTTTGCGCTCGTGCATGTCTGTGTTTATATTACCGATGCATAACATGGAAATCGTTATGCCATTAAAACCACCTATTAGGTGTACATATATACTATTTGCAAATTATAAAAAATATTAAAAATAATTCATGCTTCGGATTAACTAAATAGTTCAAACAGGTCAAGATAGTGACATAAGTGACATATACGATATTTTGACCATTGATCTGCTGCTTCACATGCCGCTGACGAATGCAATGATATGGAATGTACTCAGTTTCTGACACCGGGGTTTATCAACACTTCTGGTGGGACACATTGACCAACCTAATCTCAAAATGAGGTGTGAAAAACTTGCCTGAGCCATCACTCCAGGTGTCCCCGCAAAATAAACTTGGTTACTGATCCGGATACAATGATGATAGAGGGATAATTAGTTCACCAAAATTTATGAAAACTGACTTCGAAATAAAAATTGAAAAATATGCATGAATTGCGATATCGGTATCATGATTTTCACTTTGAAATAACTAAAAGTTGAAATAGTGAAATTCGGATTAAACATTTTATTTTTAGTTAAATTAAGAAGGGAAGAAATCGGGACCGAAAATAAACATCAAAATGGCGAGGAATTTGGATTAACGATGTTCGGTCTGGCGAGGTTCAACTGAATGTCAGTCATTGCTACCAGCATGTTCAAAAGAAGATATGAACTCAGAGATGTATTCAAATAACCTTACAGATTATCTAATGACTGTAACTCTGGGATGAGAGGTATTCAATGGTGGGGTACGGACAAAAGCCCACTAGGACAAAAGCCCACTAGGACATAAGCCCATAGGACAAAAGCCCATAGGACAAAACCCCACACCTATTTTTGACAAGGGGGACAAAAGCCCACTTTTTTTTTTTTTTTTGTAAACTTAATTATGGGAAGAAAAAAAGGGATATAAGAATATTAATATAAAGAACTTCTTAACACAATTAAATACAATTATTAAGGAGTTCACACCTAATCTCTTTAAAGTCTTCATATATCACACCTCTATTCTTTAATCTTGTTGTCTTTGCCTTGTTTGTTTTATTTTGTTGTGCAATTTCGATAATGATGTAGTAATTATTTGTAATTATTGCATATTTGTTTTACAATTGATCATTTAAGAAGGTTGCAGCATCAAAGTATGTATGCAGCCAAACTGAGGCAAACTTTGTTCAGTTTGTATTACTCATGTATCAAGTGTTTTATATATATTCTACCAAAATTATGACCTCTTTATTCAATTTTGTAACTTGAAGTAATGGAGATTATTAAGAATAGGAAAGGTGGTGTAAAGCTCTGTTTTGAGGGATTTATGTATACGAAGAAGTATGTTGGTGCAACTACAATGCGATGGGAATGCTCACAGAGACGTGCATACACATGCTCTGGAGCAGCGGTCACTGATTTAGAGGTAAGTTATCATAATTGTCTTCATCCTTTTCCACTAATCACCTATTCTCACGAGATAAGCCCAACTTATTCTGACCAAATGTAAAAAATTAAACCTGGACAAAACTAATATTTCATAATAAAAGTTGAAAAAACAACCATATTTTTTAGACATTTGTTACCATAGTTTGAATCACTTTTTTAAAACTTCAAAAAGGCAAACTTCAATACATCATCGGTCATGTAAAGTAAAAAAGAAGATCATTTTCTGAAACTATGTTGCGGTATTATTGTGTTATATCATGAAAATATACATTAGACTGCCATTTTTTATTTCATTTTGATAAATTCGAAGCTAACATTTTAGCATGATTTTTAAAGGAGACACCATGTATATTGATAAAATAACAAAACCCATCAATATCATTACATATTTATAAAATTATGATTAAGCGACACTCAAATTTTAAACTTGGTCCTATCTCGTGAGAATATGTGTAATATATCTGCAACAGAAATTTTTTTTGTGTGTGTTTGTGAGCTTTACATCTTAGAAAAGTTCCAAAATTTATTCGTGTGAAGCTAAAATATCAATAGTTCAATAAAATATTCATTTATCAAGACATCTGAACCTGAAACTTTATTTCTTTTTAAACTTTTTATAACAAGTTACTTCATTATCTAGAAATAGGTCCATCTTATATTTCGTCGATCTATCCATTTATTACCAGTTTGATACCCTTTGTTAAAAAGTGGATTGTGTGATTGAAATAGTTAAAAATATGATAAAATCATTAACATTGAATTATTAAGCATTACTATGTAAAGTCTTTTTACCGCACTTTACCGCACTGGTCATTTACCGAAATGTCCGTAAATAAAAAAAAGTTTTTTACTGTCATTTTATAAATTATTTGTAAGGTAGTCATTGAAGACAAATCTAGGAAAATGTGGATAAAAAGTTTTTATCTTGTTTGTAGATGCAACATGTGATATCAACGACGACACACACACATGAAAAGGACAATACAGCAACCGAAGCAGCTAAACTGCGCATGAGAATGAAGGACAATATCACCACCAACAGGGGACAGCCATGCCAGATCCTTGCAGACACTCTGAAAAACACCACTGTGGAGGTGCGTGCTGCTGTCGGAAAGATGGATTCTGTGAAACGCACTATACGTAGACAGAAGAAAGGTGCAGTTCCAAAGGAACCAGCTTCACTTCGTGATCTTGTTATTCCTGAAGAGTGGACAACAACAGCAGAACCATACAGACACCCATTTCTCTTCCATGACAGTGGTCCTGACTCTGGCAGACGGATGCTAGTGTTTGGAACGGAACAAGGACTGAGACACCTTGCCTCATCTAACACATGGTTCATGGATGGGACCCATGATTCAGCACCTGGGATTTTCCAGCAGATTTACATAATCCGTGCCCCTCTTGGAGAGAGTGCAGTGACATGTGTGTATGCCCTTCTGTCTGGAAAGAGCCAGGAAGTTTATGAGGAGTTGTTCAGTGCAATTCAGGTTAAGGCCCAGAATCTTGGATTTGATGTTGATCCTCTGCACATTGTAACGGACTTTGAGCAGGCATCGATTCGTGCTGTGAGAGCCATCTTCGGTGAACATGTAACTCATCGTGGATGTTTCTATCACCTAACTCAGAGTACGTGGAGGAAGATTCAAGATCTATCACTTGTGGACCGGTACAGGAGTGACGATGACGTGAAGCTCTTCTGTGGCATGGTTGACGGCTTGGCATTCCTGCCAGTTGAAGATGTTTGTGACGGTATGGACTACCTGAAGGACAACACACTGGAAGGTTGTGAATTGTTGGTAGACTACTTCGACAAAACCTATGTCACTGGAACATACAGAAGAATACAACCAGTTCGCGCAGAGGGGGATGACAACATTGTGCCAGTGAGAGTCCGCAGGATCCCACCTTTGTTTGCTGCATCACTGTGGAATGTTCATCAAACTACATTAGATGGCGAGGCTCGTACAAACAACATCTGCGAGGCATGGAACCGAAAGTTCCAAAGCCTCATTGGTCACAGTCACCCATCAGTATGGACTGCCATAGATGCCTTCAGGAAGGATCAAGCTGAAGTTGAGCTACAGTTTTATCTGAATACCCAAGGTCAGCCACCAAAGAAGAGAGTGAAAACTGTGACAAAGAATTTGCAGGAACGTCTTCGCAACCTGTGCTTAGACTATGTTGAAGGCAGGAAGAATCTTCAAGAGTTTTTGCACAGTGTTGGTCACTGCATTAGGTTCAAATGTTAATTGATTGATTGTGATTGCAGATCCTGACAGAAATGTAAATGAACTCTTACAACATTGTAAGTACAAAGATTTGATAAACATTGCAGACAGACTTGCAATGTATATTTATTTTGTAATGTTCTGTTCATTATGACTTGTATGATAAGATTAAGAATTAAAAAAAAAATTATTAATATTTAAATTAATAATATTTATAATTACACCTGCCTTCAGCATTATCATGTGCAAAACTATATATGTGCTCATTAGTGTTAATACTACTGGAATTATTAAACATTTATAATTATATCTGCCTTCTTGCATTTCCGTGAGAGAGAGAGAGAGAGAGAGAGAGAGAGAGAGATGATTAATATCTCTAAAAACTTTAAATGTTTAATTATATACTGAATTATTATTAAAAGTGGGCTTATGTCCTAATGGGCTTATGTCCTAGTGGGGTTATGTCCTAGTGGGCTTATGTCCTATGGGCTTTTGTCCTAGTGGGCTTATGTCCTAGTGGGCTTTTGTCCTACACCCTTCAATGGTTATCCTGTTTAAACATTGTATTATTTGTAATATTGTTTGTGAGCAGTTGAACTAGCCATAAGTAATAAAGTTGGGGGCTTAAACTTCACTACAAAAAAAAAAGAAAAACTGAAAAGGTTCATTGATTAATTTGATAACTTAATTTGAATATTTCTTTAAGCACTGGAGGGGTCAAATTATATCATTGTAGCAGCTAGACAATTTGATGACTTGATTTGAATATTTCTGTAAACATTAGAGGGGTCACATGATATCATTGTAGCAGCTAGACAATTTGATGACCTGATTTGCATATTTCTGTAAACATTAGAGGGGTCAAATGATATCCAAATGTAGCTACTGGATGATCTGATGACTTGATTTGAATATTTCTGTAAACATTAGAAGGGTCACATGATATCCAAATGTAGCTACTGGATGATCTGATGACTTGATTTGAATATTTCTGTAAACATTAGAAGGGTCACATGATACCTAAATGTAGTTACTGGATGATCTGATGACTTGATTTGAATATTTCAGTAAACATTGGAAAGGTCCATTACTAAATCTGCCACTCAGACATTTTTATTTTTTTTTTTTAAATCAAACATTTCAGTCATTTTCGAGACAATGTCTACTTGAGACAGATATAGTGCTGCCACACTGCAGTATCACGCCGTAGACATGTGGCAAGATACCACACCCAGTCACATTATCCTGACATTTGGCCTACCAGTCCTGCAACTACCCTTATATGCTGAGCACCAAGCAAGGGGGCTATAACAGTACCATATTTTACGACTCTGGTATGTCTTGGCTGGGGATTGAACCCACGACCTCCCGCTCCCGAGGCGGACGCTCTAACCACTCGGCCACCGGTGACGGTCCACAACACAGTGTAAGTCTAACTAGACTGGAAGAGATTTGACAGAGTTATCTTCTCATTTTATAGGTATTGAATAGTTCCATTACAACACTGTATTTTGGGTTCAATGTTAAACTGTGTTATACTGCATCCCACAATGGATATCTACATTGTATTGTTATTATATGCTGATGTGTGTTTTAAACCTGTTCTTCTTCCATGTGACTGATCACTCTCTGACCTGGATTTAGGATTGTTATAAAGGTGTTTTTCTAAATAGCTCTTATATTTGTATACACGGAAAATTGAAATATAATTCTTGAACAAAAAATAACAGAAGTAAATGAATAAATAAAGTCTAAATTAGAAAGTAAGTCCCCATGGGCAAGCAGAGAAAATGAGATGTCACAAAACTCATTTAAAACTAATTTTTCATGTCAGAGCTTTCAAATTGTAAAAGAATATATGAATTACTTTTTCTTGAAAGTTCCATGTAAAATATAAAATAATGGTGATGCCTTACAACAGACGAAGGACATCAAAACAAAGAAAATAATGAATTTGATAAGATGGAAGAATAAATGATCCATAACAGCATATTATCTTGACAAATAAATTTGCTACATTTTAACAAACGAACAAACTAAAGACGTATTTGTGGACTAATACCTGTATAGTTTGTTTCTTCAACCAAGTTTTGTATCAATAGACAGGTAGGTTAAAACCTATATACCAAGTTTTTACATAGTATGCAATACATGCATATCCCCCTGAAGCCCTGCACACTGATCGTGTGTGACATTATCTTGACAGAATAATACATGCTTTCCTTTAAAGTTATAACGTGTGAAGATCCCATAACCTATACTGGATAAAACATTTACTTACCCTTTATCAGGACTTACCTACCTTAAGTTTTTCTTAATAGAAACAATGGCACACCAATAAATTATATTTTTCTTATTGGAAAAAATGGCCTACCAATGTATCTCTAATTGGTTTGATTTTTGCACTCGAATAAAGGCTATCAACATGAATGTCTTTTTTTGCAAACATGTATTTTTTAAATATTTCATAAAATTTTAAGATATCCTTCCCTAATACCTGATGGTATTTCTACAAAACAACAAAGCAATCTTACCAGACAAAGATTAAAAGAAACTAACACAAGCCTGTTTTTAAGGTTAGAAGACTTTCTTCAAAAGAAAAACAAGGGGTTTCTATAATGAACAATTTAAAAAAACTGCAAAACACAAACACACATATAATATTATCTCAAATGAAAAAAAAATATATACACAATAAATAATTATCATCAAAATGAATAAGAGAATATTGAGGGCTGATCATCGAAATTTTCTATGTGCATATTGAAAAAAAAAAAAAAAAATGAAAATAGAAAAAAATAATGGTCAGCCCTCATATTCTGTCACTGATATCCTTACCTGAAATCTGTAGTAGGTATTATCACATTTTACTGTGAGAACATGATCATCTATTGGGAAGAAGTATCCATGAGAAGCCATCAAGTGAGCCAGGTGGAGAGCCTCCACTGAAAGTAACAAGCACGGTCAGGTTGATTAACCCTTTCCCTCATAGAGGAAACCATGAAAAGACCTATGCTATGCGAACAGCATAAAACCAGATCAGCCTGCGAGTAACTCGCAGGCTGATCAGGTTTTATGCTGTTCGCTGCTCCTCAGTGGTCTGGAAATGAGGATTTTGTAATTAAATTTGGTAAGGTTTAACTGTGGTTTTCTGCAGATCAGGCTTTATGTGATACCTACTGAGTGCGTCAAAATGAGTCTATTTGAGGGAAAGGGTTAAAACAAATGGTGACAATCATGTACAGCTTGGTTAAAACAAAGTGACTCCTACTGACGAAGATACTGTAAAGTGTCACGTATAATGTGTATTTCTTTTACTAATATTTTGGTGTACAGATACACTAGAATTCAATTTTTTTCCTATTTTCCCAAACTTTACCCCATACACTAGAGAAGCCATATTAGCAAGGTCTATGGGTATATTTCATACGTTAAATTTAAGCTTGATAGCATATACTTACCTGTTAATTGTTATCTGTTTCGGATTTCTATCACATTATTGTAAGATAAATGCTTATGAAATCATATTTGCTGTTAATTTATATTTTGTTACGATACAATCAGAAGGTCTGTCAAGCATTTGCAATCATACAGCTGGTTGCTGGTTCATGCCCCATTCCTCGCCATGAATACCAAACACTAAATGATACCTCAATGTTTTTTGAATGTATGTTGGGTTTTTATGTTGTTCAGCTTAACTGGTAACTCTCACTAATTCAATAAATGACATTTTAAACTTATTTTGTTTTCAATCAGATCTGACTTTTCATAATTTGATGTGATAATTTTTAACATTTGTAACTTAACATTGAAACCTTCAGCTAAGTATAAAGTTTCCTAGAACAAGGCAACATGAAATATCTATTTACAGGCACACAGTGTATCATAAAACCAAGACCATGTTAGCTCAAGATAACATAAAAACTGGACCTGAATGTATTAAAAAGCACTATTCAATCAAATCTGTGATCAAAAGTGCTACTGTGATCGATGAAGATTGACCAGGGCCAGTTTGGAGCGATCCCTCCCATTCATCCAAGCATAAATGACAGTCCAGATTACCCAGAGCCACCTCAATATATAGCTCTTTTTTCAGCAGCAAATCAATATTGTGAGCCTATAAAACACACTGGGAGAAAACTTGTATGTCTAATTTCCAGAGGGATATTCAGTGTTTCTCACTTGACGCATGTTTCAGCCATACACAGCGCCAGCTGAGGCGGCCAATGGTGAGGACTCACCACCAAACCACTGTCTCTGATTTTCAAATGGAATATTTTCCAATAATGGCCCTATTTATGACTATTTCAACATCCATGGCCACACCCAGGCTTGACAGAAATGAGAGGAACTAGTTCTTGACATCTGCTCTAGATTTGGGTTCTGTTACGGAAAGTTAAACAATAGTAAAAATTGTAACCAGGAAATAATGGGTGTACATTTCCACCTTAATGTATCTCTCTATAAAAAATATAAGCGATGGAAAGTGTTTTACAAATGAAATGATATTTTTAAAAAAATTAAAGTTGCAAAAAAGAAAATGAAAATAGCAAATAGAAAGGTCTGAATCTGATGACTAACAATCAGGAAGCAGAACAAAGCTTGGGCTACATTATCCATACTGAATCCTATTTCCTGACCAATTAAATGTATCAAGACATCATCTAATGCATCTTGCTCTACTACATCGTCATCATCAGGGAAGCCAGGTTTGTCAGATGTATGTTTGACTGTCTTACAATCTTTTTAGAATTCAGGAGGTTTACTGTGGTCACTAATTATATGGATCATTAGGTTAGTAGGTCAGTGGTCATGTGACCCAATTAAAGCAGTGTACACAGATCTAGATCAATAAATCATCAGTATGCTATTTTTTTTTTCAGAGAAAAGGGAGGAAATAAAATGTATAACGAGGCAATTACTGGTTAGCTACATTTTGTCTCAACAATGTTATTCTATTGCATTTCTTTATATTCAATGTGTTAAGCTTACAGGCTCCTTCCCGTTTCATGGAGGTCTTCATTCCCCTAATTTGACCTTAGAGTGACCTGACTAAACAATGACATGTCACCAAAGAGTAAGAGGCCAAGAAATACTAGAATTATCCCTTTCCCTCATAGAGGACACCATGAAAAGACCTATGCCGAACAGCATAAAACCAGATCAGCAGGCTGATCAGGTTTTATGCTGTTCGCTGCTCCTCAGTGGTCTGGAAATGAGGATTTTGTAATTAAATTTGGTAAGGTTTAACTGTGGTTTTCTGCAGATCACGCTTTATGTGATACCTTTTGAGGGCGTCAAAGTGAGTATATATGAGGGAAAGAATTAAATAGATTCACATGTAGCATTAAATGAAATCATTGTAGAGAAGTATTGTTAGCTAAAGATGTTAGATGTTTTAACTTTTTATCTAATAATTTATATCTCCAGAATTTTGGTCCAAGAAAAAAAAAAGTGATGAGCAGAATCTCCATACTGCCATCTATTCATATACTTAGTTTCATAAAATTTTCTTATATTGTTTTTAAGTTATCGTGGGATCTAGATTTCCAAACATCTGCATGCACAGAGGGACAGGCGGAGGGCAAACCTATAGTCCCCTCCGATGTAAACACTGGTAGGGGACCAATTAAAAGATATAAAGTTAAATTACATTTTGTCCACATGGTATTGTTTGTAAGCAAGATTACCAGTAAAAGATACCCTATACAATGCTGGAAGTAATTAAGTCCACGAACTAAAGCTATTTCATCATACCTGGTATCAAAAAAAGCAACCACTAACTTTGTTAGGAAGACCTGGCCTGCACTTCACAAAACATCTAAAATTGGGATTTTCCTTGACTCAAAATTTTAAGGATATAGAATCCTTTTTTTGACTTAGAAAACAGAAATGTTGCATAATGCTTTTATAAGCATGCCCTGAGAGAAAATGGTCACACTTTGTTCAAATGTGTGTATATTTGAGAACATTTAGTAGATAATATTCTCAATTTGTGATATTCCATAAAAAGTAGGCCAATACTCAAGACTTTAAGCACATGTTTTACTTCTGCCTATCCTGGGACACCTAATTGGAAAAGGATATTGTTATATTTGTAACAAACTCGACCCAGCTCAGGATTGAACCCGGTCTGCCACCTTGCGAGTTCAATGCTCTAATCACTGAGCCAAAGAGTCGACTCCCTGATGCAGTTGTCAGAGATTGTATTTATACCTGTGATGACACATCATCACAGATTTCACCTCATTGGGAATTTTTATGAAACAGAAACAGGCTGTCAACTGAGTTTTGATCAAAATATAGGAAAATTATAGGATTTTTTTTCTAAAAAATATAGGAGTTAAAGGCCATTTTTTGGACAAAATAAAGGAATTTTCCAGTATAAAGTCTTCACTTGGAAGCATGTGAAGTGAAAATCTACTTACTTGTTTAACGGTAACAGGTTATAATTATTAAACTTGAATTTTACTTAAACCAAATGTTTCTACAAAATCTTCACCAAGCAACTTACACACTGGCCATCACCTTTTACAATGATCCAGCCAGAATTTTAAAAGTACAGGGTGCTTTAAGACCCAAAGTTTCGCCGAAAAGGACGAAGGGGGGGGGGGGATCTCCCCCTAGAAAAAAAAAAATCAAAATTAGACCCTAAATAAGGGAATTCCAGATTAGAATTTTTGTTCTTATTCCAGTCAAGAATGCCTTATTTTTGTGAACATATACCTGCAGATTAATCTTTGTATCAACAACCTTTGACCACAAATCTTCATTGTAATGCTGCTATTTCAGGTTAAAAAGGTCTAAAAGCTGGCTTTTCAGTTCAGTATGTAGAAACTTGCTAATGTAGAAACTTTGATCAAAATCCATGTGTATAGAATTCTGCTTGATCAGCTTTTTCATATCAGATATTTCTCTAGTATCTCCAAGACCATTTAACCCTTTCCCTCATATAGACTCATTTTGACGCACTCAATAGGTACCACATAAAGCCTGATCTGCAGAAAACCACAGTTAAACCTTACCAAATTTAATTAAAAAGTCCTCATTTCCAGACCACTGAGGAGCAGCGAACAGCATAAAACCTGATCAGCCTGCGAGTTACTCGCAGGCTGATCTGGTTTTATGCTGTTCGCATAGGTCTTTTCATGGTTTCCTCTATGAGGGAAAGGGTTAATAACTATTTCATAACACACTTATCAGAACTTTCATGATATTGTCAATCTGACTTTTTTCTTCCTTAAACATCTAATAATATCTTTATTGAAATATTATGCAATCTTATCTCAATGCATAACTCCACTCACTTCACTCTTCATTATGATCATTTATATTGTTAAGTACTAAGTTTGTCTTAATTTCAAGTCATGATGTAAAATCTGAATTTATAGTTTCATATTGATTTTTCAAACATTCATGTTTTACGAGTAAACAATACTGAAACGTTTAGACATATTCTTGATTGCTGTAAACAAGATTTTATAAAGTACAAGTAAGAACATAAGTATATCCTTTGTATGCATATTACTTATCTAATGACTGGTTTCCATTTCATCATTTTGGTAGAATGCTTGGATAGGATAAAATATCAACAACATGTCCCCCATCCTACCCCAAAACAGAAGATATTTTAACAACTAGGCCTAGCTGGGACATTGTTTTAAGACTAAATGTAGTTTGGCAGACCCTGCATCAAAGATGCCCAAATAGATACCGTATTTACTCGACTATAAGACGGGTTTTTTGGTGTCTGATCAGGGTTTAAAAGTTGGGGGGGGGTCGTCTTATAGGCGGGGTCCACCAGTCTGGTAAAGTTTCCCCAACTTTAGTTGCCGTATGAATGAAGCTTCGTAGCGGTTTGCAATTATGCAGCCGTATATTCTTCTCATTTTCAATCGTTAGATAAATATTAGAAATGAATTGCATGATATAAATGACTAAATATTATTGTAAGATTGTTTAATCAAAAGTTTTTTGCACCAATATGAATTTATTGGAACATTTTAAGCATTTTATCTTTTCTGCAAGCGGTTTCGGGGAAACACATGGTGCTCATTAGAACTGCTTGTTCATAAAATCTTCTTGTGACACCTCGACGTAAATAAAGCATTGAAATACAAAAGATGTTTTCGTTATGATTTGTTTAATTTATGTTTTTTTTAATAAGTTAATTAACATTTACAATGAAAAAAAAATGGTATTGATTAACAATCCAGAAAAATTGGTAAGAAAATCGGCGTAGTTTCACACTAACGGTTCTCACGGGCACCATCAAAACCCGTACATACCAGACCATACACAACCGTAACATTACAAGTTCTGAAAATGAAAATGAGTTGTTTTCGAGATTTATTATGAAAATTAATATTAAGGTAATGCATTTAATCAAAAGTTTGTTTCATTTTTTGTGAAATTATTCCGAACTTAGCGAGATTTTCATGGTATACTTTAAAAATTTTCGGCGGTAAATTACCGTTCATCGAACTGCATTTGAATTTTTTTACCCCGTCTTATAAACGGTTCAAAGCAAAATACTACAGATTTGGGGATTGGAAAGGGGGCCCCGTCTTATAGGAGAATAGTCTTATAGTTGAGTAAATACGGTAAGCCACATATATATAGCTGCATCTTTCAAAGATTAAGATGTTCTGCTAGAAAAAGGTCAGTTTCAACTTAAAACCTGTTGTTATCTAGAGGTAGCAATACATTAACCCTTTCCCTCATATAGACTCATTTTATTAACCCTTTCCCTCATATAGACTCATTTTATTAACCCTTTCCCTCATATAGACTCATTTTATTAACCCTTTCCCTCATATAGACTTATTTCATTAATCCTTTTTTCATTATGATTTTTCTACATTTTTTTTGGTTAAAAATATAGGAAAATATAGGAATCAGTTGACAGACTGCAGAAAGCAACTGTGTATGTAATTGTATACAGGACAAGGTGAATTGATATTCAAACTGGGTATTTCTTTTGCCAATTAGGAAAAAAATGACCTACTTTCGACTGGGAATTGGGCCTATATTTGGACCCTACAAATTGACAGAATAACCCCTGAAGCATCTATAGCTATTTATACTTCTATATCAACAGACAGATGGACAGACAAAAAGACAGTCAGACAGAAAGAAAGAAAAGAAAGAAAGCCACCAACCTTGATCATCCACATCTAGATTCTTCATCATCCACAGGATGAGATCTTGACCTGCAATATAGTCGTGTAATCTGTCACATGATGACTGTCAGTATCATAAATAGGATTTCATCCAGCATTATTGTAAGTTATAAAGTTCAGAGCAGATGAAGACTATTTCAGCTATTAAACTTATATATTTATGATAATCCTAAACAGGTTCTTGTAACTTATACTAATCCCTTTTGACAGTCCTGGGCTGGACCAATACTTAGCAAATGGTAAGTTCATGAAGATTTCTCCCCCCACCCCCACTCCCCTTTGGATCCATTACCATTTCAGATATTAATGTGTCAACTGATGGCATAATGTAAATCCTATAAATCAAAATAATCAAATTCATGATAATAAAAAAAAGTAAAAAAAGAAAAGTACAATGCAGGTAGATACTTGATTCGTAACATGTCAATAAATATTATGAGGGGTTTTTCCACAGAGTATCTAAAAAAAACAAAAACTGCATTGTCTCACATTGGTTTATCTAGTTTTAAATTAAATGTTTTATTAAATTGTGACAAGTAACAATATGAAGCAATGTCATGCAAAAATTAGAAATCATTTTAAGAAAATGGTCCTAGATTTCAATATATAAACTATTCAAATCAGAAAATTCAATTGATGAACAGATTTGAAAAAAGGGCCAGATCAAAAGAGCTCCTGTTACATCCAAACCCTGCTCTCCACCTGTAGGAACTATATAAACTATCAGCCTGCGTGCTCTTCTCTTGATTTTATATATTCTACTTCCTACTCATTTTTATCTTTAACACAGTAAAACCTGCTTAAAGAATTAAGTTGTTATTCAGTCTCATCTCTCTTTAAAATAGTCTAACCTGTGATACTGCTGAGGTCAAGGTCAGGGTTAAAGTAAGCCTACCTGTGATACTGCTGAGGTCAAGGTCAGGGTTAAAGTAAGCCTACCTGTGATACTGCTGAGGTCAAGGTCAGGGTTAAAGTAAGCCTACCTGTGAAGACGCTGGGGACCTTGGACATGAAGCTCTTAACCGTGCGGACTGGCACCCCCGTCGCTTCATCCTGCATACGGTCCACGATGGCCTCCATCTGAAATACAACATTTGATATGTATAGAAACACAAACAAAATATGGATATTCCACATACCTGGAAGTAATGTACTCATTTTATTTACCTTTAACCTCTAAGCATGACCTTAGCCTTTGAGCTATGGACCTGCATGTCATCTTATCATAATGAACAATGTAGCAAGTTATTTTAAATTCTTTAATGCATGAGGGATGTACAACCTGGACAAGTCTTTCATTACTATTTTTGATGTTTCATCTCTAACAGTGACCTTGACCTTTGATCTACGAACCCCAGTCATATGCCTACACACCATCTCTATATTATAAATAAACAATCATAATAAGTTATTTTTCTACCCTTACCATACTAAATTTCTTAATTGGTCTTGTCCTTTTATTCATTTTGGACTGTACCATTAATTGTTTATGGAGGTGTTTTCTGAAAATTTATTGACTGAACAGTGAACAGAATGACAGACCATGATCAGACTGCATGGACGTGCAGACTGATCTTTGTCTGTAATGGTTGTCAAGGCAATCACAAGTGCCCACAGCATTATAAGGGTTAAATACCTCAATGCATGACAAAGTTAACTTTTATTTTCAATTAAACTTATCATAAAGTGCTGAAATATGATAGCTATATAAATAATAATCAAAGAAGATCTTATTGCCTAGGATGACATTCAAGTAAAAAAATACTTATTTGCAATGAGGTGATAAATGTTAACCAATGTATATTTGTGTAAAACATCATTCTGTCTTAACTAGGATGTCAATCATCAAAACACCTGTGACAAGTAATTAACTTTAAGCCAAAACAGGTATAGCCCCACCCCGAATGTTTGTCGGTGGTTGTTAACTAATGTAACTATTGAAAGAAAAGATTCACATGCATTTGTTTGTGGGAGGATGTACAGCTTTTCACTGGTTAAACTGATATGCATATTCATTTTGAGGCGTTTTGGAGTCATGTTAATTAATTTACTGTCTGCTGAAATCTTAAAAAGAAGTCATTTACATGGAGATATTTTTCCAATCTGGTCACCACTTACAGCTCTAATCAAGCATTTAGAGCAAGCTTTTCAAAATTTGGCTAGATACTAAAAGGTATATCTTTATTACATCACATAATATACAATATCCTTTACTTTTCTGGGAATATTTGAGATTTATTTCACAATCTAACATACTTTGAATATTTGAGATTTATTTTTTGTCTTTTTTTTTTTTCTCATATGGG
>CM037784.1:52357172-52407172 GCA_021229015.1 Solen grandis | reverse complement strand
AAAATTTCTCTGAAATATTTTCATCTACTTTTTTTATTTCATCTCTAGCAAAGAACTACAATGATTTTGTGTTGAACTCTCCAAACTTGGTTGAATATGGCTGTGTTGCTGTAAAACAAAACAGGGGCCCATTTCATATGACTTTGTTCAAACAGAAACCTTTGTAAGTGTAAATTCACTGATATAAAATATAATATTTTTTCTATTACTTATTGTGAAAATAAGACATTCGCAGATACTATTTAGGACAATAGACTTATGACTAAGATCAACTTTGATCATACAAAGTTTAGTGAAAATCAAACAGTCAAATTGTTCACCTGAGGCCATCATTAGTTAATCCCCGTCATTGTGGATATCAATGTCACGACATGGTCAGGTAAGTCAACAATCAGTGACCAATATAGAAACTTTTATCATAGGCTGAGAACAATTCACAGATGGTGCTAACTATCTGTTGATTCTTTGAAAGGAGAGAATGCAATATGATGCTGCCATGTAAATAGATAACAGTCACAGGAGATAAAGCGAAAATGTAGGGAGAAAAAACATAAAAACTAAATGAAGTTGTTAACCATGGTGTTATTCTATGCCTTTGAAGGGAAAAGCTGACTTTGCAAGTAATACAAGACAAAGAAAGACCATGACTGCAATCGAAAACTAGAGAGTTCTCTGGAACAGTGTGTTACCTACTGAAGTGTGACACAAAAAGTGTGACGGACAGACAAATGGACGACAGACGACGGAAAAGTGATCAGGTGACACAAAAAAAGTTGAGTAATAAGAGCTACTCATATGTGTCTTTGATGTATATAAACACCTTACACACAGGGAACCAATGTCCTTATTCAGATCAGAGATGTTAACGATTAAATGGTCATGAATATGTACCCGAACATGTACTGGTACCCAGCCCATGATTTTTTATAATCATTATAGGCTCAGTATAAAGCACAAGTTGAAGAGACAAAGAACCATTATGCAAGACACTCGAGCTGGGAACCATACCAGGCAGTCCTTATAACACTACTTATCAGCCTCACCTGTACAAAACAAGCAGTAATAACAACAGGGAACCAACAGTGTTGATGGCCATCCTTTCATCCCAATGTTTAGAGGCTAGATTCCTTGCAAGGCTATCAGTCAGTGAGACAGGAGATCAAATACAGAGATAGCTTCCATCTTTTGGTAACCAGCAATAAAAATCCTAATTAAAACTGTTACTGACAGGTAACTTGGTAAGCAAAGAGGCTGTTTTCAGCAGGTGCTATAATTACATCCAACAAAGTCAGCAGTGGCAACTTCTTAGAAAGAAAACAACCAGGTGTGTTGCTTCCTCATAAAACTGAAGTCAAACTATAGGCAAAGGTGGATCTTTACAGGAATCAGCAAGTTGTACAATGGCCACAACATCTCCAAGAAGCACAAAGTGCCATGAACATAGAACAATATCATGTCCATAGCTAGTCAGGAAAGTATTCCTCATCTAAAAAAATTCTTGAAAACAAAATTTAAAACATAAATACAGCACATCTAGGTCTTGAGTTGATATTTTTCTATTAACAGTTATACATCTTGGAATTAACTTCAACAGTATACAAGGCAATACACTGATTTCTATGAAATCATTTGCACATAATCAAGCTAAACAAATCTTTCTACCTTGTCTATCAAACCAACCCCTATCAGTGACAGTATCAAAGACAAAAGTACTACTTTTGCTTATTCCAAATTTTGGTACACACACTGTACTAAGACCTTCCCAGTGTCAAACTGTAGTAAAAGAATGAGATTTATTAGTCAGAAGAAACTATCAATCCATGAAACAATTTGAACTGGACCTATGACAATAAAGATCACAGGCTAATGCCCTGCCCACATGTTAAACCACATCACCATTTTTTCCATCTTGAACTGATATTTCCCATAACTATCATGCCAATATTTCCCCCTGTAATGATCATACCAGGAAGATAAGGCCGCTTACATGTGTTTACAACCTATCAACCACCCACAAACATAGCCAGTTGTTGTACCAAGAGGCCTCATCAGTCGGAGGTGAGGCTCAACTGCAGGCCATGCACTCCTGAAAGATCCATCAAATTTCTTGAGTTTCACACACACAGTTATGGGACTGAACCAGGGATGGGGGCAATCGGACCAGTGCCATCAAGTACATCTGTACTCACATCTCTCCTTCTCTCAGTATGTCCAAGTTCATCTGTACTCACATCTCTCCTTCTCTCAATATGTCCAAGTACATCAGTACTACATAAATCTTTGTACTGACACTGCCAATATAAATAACACTTCCAGTATAAGTAATTCTGATACTAGCATACACAGAATCAGATACAAAAAGCCATAACATGGATCAATTAATATAACCCTGTCGAGAGATAAAACCAATAGCTTATGTTTCTATACTTATTTTTTGTGAGGCAATATCCTGCTTACTCATCTTTCAATATTTACAGATGGAGCCAGACTTTGTGTACAATACCCCACCCTATGCACCCAAAAATAAATCATATCTATCAGAAATGTATTATTATGATATAGTATGAAAAATGCTATGCATGGCTTTCCATACATTTTGGGATTTTATATCTGGAAGAGATAAGCTTTATTTTTGACTTTTTGTTTAGTGTCATTTCGCAAAACAGGAATGGTTGAATGATCTTTTGCCAAACTAAAGAATTTAAGCATTACTTAGAGATGCTAAGTTTTGTTGATGGAATATGAGATAGGTTTTACTAGTCAAGGTCATTTAATTAAGGTTAAATGGTCAATGTTATTAGGTCAGGTTATTTTGTCATGGCATTTAGGTCACAGCTGATACAGAGTGTTTCATACTATCTGATACATTTTCAAATGAATACCTTTTCTCTAATTTGTATGTCAAGGTTACTGAGGTACCTTTTCTCTAATTTGTATGTCAAGGTTACTGAGGTCAAGACAACAAATTTACACCTGAAATTATCCAAACATGAATCTTCAATTTAATAGAAGTAAGGAAGCTTAAATTATCAAGTATTTAGTATATCATTGATTTTGTATATAGTTTGTAAAGTAAGGTTATTACAATGAAGGAATTTAATTTATTTCAGGTGATTAAATCTATTATTTATTTCTTAATCAGCCTAATCATTTGAAATCACCGACCCAATTAAACTTGTACTAAACTTCTTAATCAGGTTGTTCAACTTTCTTGTAAGAATTAAATTAGCATGACAAACCTCAAGAAGATAAAACCATTGAATCTAATTTAAAATGGCTCATTAGACAAATTGAGCTTGAAGGTTATTCTTCTAATTTGATAATGGTAATTTAGAACAAAGCTCACCTGGCTCGTAAATTTTGCAGCCAGGATGCTCACTACATGATGAGCATTTGGTTGTTTACTTTACTTTACTCTCATAGTATTCTAATTTCAAAAGCTTTTGTTAGAAATAAACCTCAGAATGAACAATATAAAACCTGATAAGCTTGCTTTATGAGTAATTCTAAAACTTACAGTAGACATGTGGCAGGTCACTGATCAACAATATACATTATGCTATACATCTAGTTGTCACTATATGACTGAAATGGTACTCAAGATCAAAAACATGCAGGTTGCAAGTTTCAAAGACATTGTGGGAGACTTGGCCTACATGAAGGATGAAGGCGTCACTGACATTGTGGAGCACATGGCCTACATGAAGAATAAAAGTGTCACTGACATTGTGGGGCACTTGGCCTACATGAAGAATGAAATTGTCACTGACATTGTGGGGCACTTGGCCTACATGAAGAATAAAAGTGTCACTGACATTGTGGGGCACTTGGCCTACATGAAGGGTGAAAGTGTCACTGACATTGTGGGGCACTTGGCCTACATGAAGGGTGAAAGTGTCACTGACATTGTGGGGCACTTGGCCTACATGAAGAATGAAAGTGTCACTGACATTGTGGGGCACTTGGCCAACATGAACGGTGAAAGTGTCACTGACATTGTGGGGCACTTGGCCTACATGATGGGTGAAAGTGTCACTGACATTGTGGGGCACTTGGCCTACATGAAGAATGAAAGTGACACTGACATTGTGGGGCACTTGGCCTACATGATGGATGAAAGTGTCACTGACATTGTGGGGCACTTGGCCTACATGAAGGATGAAAGTGTCACTGACATTGTGGGGCACTTGGCCTACATGAGGATGAAGTGTCACTGACATTGTGGGGACTGGCCTATTTGGGGCACTTGGCCTACATGAAGGATGAAAGTGTCACTGACATTGTGGGGCACTTGGCCTACATGAAGGATGAAAGTGTCACTGACATTGTGGGGCACTTGGCCTACATGAAGGATGAAAGTGTCACTGACATTGTGGGGCACTTGGCCTACATGAAGAATGAATGTGTCACTGACATTGTGGGGCACTTGGCCTTCATGAAGAATGAATGTGTCACTGACATTGTGGGGCACTTGGCCTACATGAAGAATGAATGTGTCACTGACATTGTGGGGCACTTGGCCTACATGAAGGATGAAAGTGACACTGATATTGTGGGGCACTTGGCCTTCATGAAGAATGAATGTGTCACTGACATTTTGGGGCACTTGGCCTACATGATGGATGAAAGTGTCACTGACATTGTGGGGCACTTGGCCTACATGAAGGATGAAAGTGACACTGATACTGTGGGGCACTTGGCCTTCATGAAGAATGAATGTGTCACTGACATTGTGGGGCACTTGGCCTTCATGAAGAATGAATGTGTCACTGACATTGTGGGGCACTTGGCCGTCATGAAGAATGAATGTGTCACTGACATTGTGGGGCACTTGGCCTACATGAAGGATGAATGTGTCACTGACATTGTGGGGCACTTGGCCTACATGAAGGATGAAAGTGACACTGACATTGTGGGGCACTTGGCCTTCATGAAGAATGAATGTGACACTGACATTGTGGGGCACTTGGCCTTCATGAAGAATGAATGTGTCACTGACATTGTGGGGCACTTGGCCTACATGAAGGATGAAAGTGACACTGACATTGTGGGGCACTTGGCTTTCATGAAGAATGAATGTGACACTGACATTGTGGGGCACTTGGCCTACATGAAGGATAAAAGTGTCACTGACATTGTGGGGCACTTGGCCTACATGAAGGATGAAAGTGACACTGACATTGTTGGGCACTTGGCCTTCATGAAGAATGAATGTGTCACTGACATTGTGGGGCACTTGGCCTACATGAAGGATGAAAGTGACACTGACATTGTGGGGCACTTGGCCTTCATGAAGAATGAATGTGTCACTGACATTGTGGGGCACTTGGCCTACATGAAGGATGAAAGTGTCACTGACATTGTGGGGCACTTGGCCTACATGAAGGATGAAAGTGACACTGACATTGTGGGGCACTTGGCCTTCATGAAGAATGAAAGTGTCACTGACATTGTGGGGCACTTGGCCTACATGAAGGATGAAAGTGTCACTGACATTGTGGGGCACTTGGCCTAAATGAAGAATGAAAGTGTCACTGACATTGTAGGGCACTTGGCCTACATGACTGCTAATGACCCACTGCGACTGTTTCAATGTTGGAACGGTTGCTGTGACTACGGCTGTGCTTGGAAGGAATGCCAACAAATTACTGATTGACTTCACAGATTTGTTGGCAATTAACACAAATATAATTGCAATGCTCAGTTTCAAAAGACTGCTGAAAAACAGTTAAAATCTAACAATGAGCTCTGCATGCAGTTGTTCAGTTTAACAAGTTCTCTCTTGGTCTCTCATACTTCTGCATGATGAGAAAAGCATAATTCAGATGTATCTGATCACTTAAAACTCTAGTGTTCATACAAAATTTTGGAATTCCAAAAAAAAAACCCAAAAATACTTTGATCTTAATACTTAAAATGTTCCCTTTCTAGAATGGTTTTGTCAATGGATAGATCCTTGTGGTGACTTTTAATCTGTTGTTACATTAGACCTTACCCACAAAGATCGCCATTGGGATTATTGTATATCCTTGTTTGGTGTGAACATATAACTGTAATTCTTTGATAATCATGCAAAGGTCAAAGGTCATGGATCTGTCTAGAAACACATACACTGTACACATGGTAAGTATATTAATGTCTTTATGGTAAGACTCTCTAAACACTATTCTATGCACCAAAACTGTGTATTACTTACCGTAATAGATAACTCTAAACATTTCTTTTTATACTGATTGGAAAATGGATTCTTATTATTGATACCTAACTTTCTCAACAGTTCCTGAATTGGACCAGTATTCTGAGCATAAGAAGATCATGAGCAATTCTTGACACTGGGTTTGGACCAACAACCACCCTAACATCAACACTCATTTATGTTAAGACTGAACTATGGTAAAGTTATACCATATCAAAAAGAAATGAAAATAAAAAAAATATATAAACAAATATCAATTTCCTGCAACGTCACCTTTCAAGGACTATATACATGTATTTTATGTCTCAACATTTCTTCCACTGATAATCTGTTTCACATTAAACTGTTTCCATCTAATCAGTAAACCACTTCCTGACTTCTGATCTCTCCAACTGTCTACACAACATGCCAATACAGCCCTTTATATAACCCAACATCAGATCCTCCAAAAGTGAGATATCAATTAATACTCTAAAGATATGAGTCCTTCAAGCTAAGCTAAACCTGTTTTTCCTCATTAATTGATGAATTATCTGACATTGGTAGTCTCCCAGGCAACGTGTCTGCAAGTTTAGAGTCTGGTCTCTACCCTTATGGCCTGTAACCATCTACAGATGTAAACAGCTTGTAACAGGTTGATATTTTCTACTCCAACACTTCCTCATTCCATCAGTCAGCTAAACCTCTGACAGAGGTTCAACCACTGGTAGATAGTAAGAGGAAACCTTGATTCTTTATAATCAATTGCCAATACCAGCCTTGATTTATATCTAAGGAGGTTCTGATAGATGTCACTCATGTACCATCGGGCTAACAAGCTCTGACAGTATATACTCTCCAAACACTGGAACAGAATTGTTCCAGTACCTGGGTACCATTATCTTCAACATATATTCTGGGATAAGAATTTTTGTAAGAAAGCTTTTATTGTTTACTTCTCAATGGATTCATTTATTGGCAGTTAAATATTGGCAATATTGAACTGACTAAATCATCTTCAGAAAGACATATTTCTAAGTCATATGACCTTGACTAACATTAAGTCTTTTTCTTAAATAAAAGGAAACAAACATGTAGGAATCAATTTACCCTTACTATGGTATCCTTTACACTGATCTGAAAACAAACTTTACAAGTTATACTGAGTCCTCTTGACGGTTCCTGGGATGGACCTGTACTTTCCACCAGGGAAGGTCATAAAAAAAATACTTGCCCCGACCAGGGCCAATCCTAGGAATCAAAGTCAAGTATGTGACCACTAGGCCTTGTCACCCTTAACCAACAGATCTATCTGAAGTATTCTGTGTTAATATCAAAAATATGTGTAAGATTAAAATTAGTAATTAACCCTTACCCTCATAGAGGAAACCATGAAAAGACCTATGCGAACAACATAAAACCAGATCAGCCTGCGAGTAACTCGCAGGCTGATCCGTTTTTATGTTGTTCGCTGCTCCTCAGTGGTCTGGAAATGAGGATTTTACAATTAAATTTGGTTAGGTTTGAGTTTGGCTTTCTGCAGATCAGGCTTTATGTGGTACCTATTGAGTGCGTCAAAATGAGTCTATATGAGGGAAAGGGTTAAAGTAAATCACATTGTGCATAACAGCAGCATAGTTGAAATATCTGGAACTCACATAAATGGGTGACAAACAAGGTGATCATGTAACTGTTGCTGAAAAACATGCAGCACAACAGTAATTCTATTATCATTCTTTGTGGACATTTGTTCATTTCTAATGGTATGAAATCTGTTTGTACGTACATGGAACCTGGAAAAAACACTTTGTTTGTTATTCCGGAGTGTGTCTTTTGGATTTACAGGAAACCACACACTAACCTTGGTTGGCAGAACCGGATACCCAACCTACATTACCGACCCATTTCATCATTTGTCTATAACAGTCATTGCAACAACCTCACCCACTCATAATTTTCAATCTGATTCCATATCATAAAAAAGACACATTAATTATGATTTGTTTACTTTACATTTTTATTATTCCATAAATTACAAGTTGTTATCAAGACATTTAAATACCATTAAATAATCATTATGAGAAACTATACCATCCACTTGATGTAAATACACTGGAACAGTCTTCCAGCTGCAATCATGGTTCTGAAAATGTATTTACAATTCATGAATTTTCACTGGAATGCTTCCACAGTTCTAATTCTTCCATATAATTAGGTCAACCTGTCAATGAATATATTTTTACATTATTTAAGTGGAGATTTAATTCTTAACACTTAATCTCATAATTTGTTTATGATTATAGAAGCATTTTGACACCTTGGCAACCAGAGCAGACCCAGATCAAACGGCTTCTGGTCAAGGTTTTCTCTGTATGCTCGTAGAATATAGTATCTCAGATTCTATAGTCTGCATGGTTAACTGAAATCCATTGTATCCAATACCTTAAAAAAATACAGTTAACCCTTTCCCTCATATAGACTCATTTTGACGCACTCAATAGGTATCACATATAGCCTGATCTGCAGAAAGCCAAACTCAAACCTTACCAAATTTAATTGTAAATTCCTCATTTCCAGACCACTGAGGAGCAGCGAACAGCATAAAACCTGATCAGCCTGCGAGAGGCTGATCTGGTTTTATGCTGTTCGCATAGGTCTTTTCATGGTTTCCTCTATGAGGGAAAGGGTTAATTAATATTCATCTAGTCATAAATTAGTGTATGAATATCATGAGGTAAATAATTAAACTGCATCTACATGTCATCAGTCTATGAAATCTAAATCCAATAATTCAGATTTCTGACCCAGAATAACCCAAGTAGGATAACAGTAAAACAGTAACTTAAGCATTTTGGACACAGGATTTATTTTCTTTCCTAGAACAAAATGCAATAAAAATATCAAAATGCTTTAAAAGTATTATGCTTTTAGCACTTTCAGAGTGATTAAAATCAGAAAATTGAGGAGAAAATCAGGTTACAGCAACTTAACCATCCTTTTCTAATTAAAACCCATATATTGACTCTGCCCGCGGGCCTCTGTTCCATTACTTATTCCAAAGTCCCAAAGTTTTATCAATAATTGATAAATCTATACCATTTTTCCTACTCCAGTGTCAATATAGTTTGGAACTCTAAAGTTTCTAACCAAGCAAATATTCACTTCTATGTAAGCCAGCCATAACACTCAAAGAATAAACTTACAGAATTAACTTTACTTCATTTGGTTAACAATAAAATTCTATGGAAATGAAAACAAGAAATTAAAAAAAAAAAAAGATAATCAGCATTGATGGTGAAACTGACAATATTTTGGGTCATTTGGACTCATGATCTCAAGATAAGACACCCAGTCTGCCAATCAGAAGCCAGTAAAATGAGTCAACTGAATCTTAAAGACCAAAGCACCACCTGACCATATCACATGCAGTTATCATATCCTGCTTTCTATTCATAGAAACAGTAACCTTGACCTTTCTATCACAAACACAACCTATGCTGCCTATAGTGACTCTGAGTAATGTCCGAGTGCCACTGCAGTTTCAAAAGCTGCACTTGGGATAAACTGGGGTAAGAACAAGACATGCATCTTCAGATTTTGTGACAGCTGTATGGCTGTCCAAGGCTTATCAGGTTTTATACTGTTTGTTAATCATCAACTAGAGCTATCACTGAAGGTGATGAATACCCATGTTACACCCGCTTTGACTCAACAGTAGAAACGTTCTTAAAAAATAAGATGGGACAGAGCGGATCAGGATAAACCTGCTAGGATTCTCCATGATGCAAAAAAATGTCCATTTTGACTCTCAAATTGTATAAATAAATTCCCCATTATCTAATAAATTGTCTTTTTATCTGTATAACAAGGTGTCACTCAACCCATATTTGATCAAAATAGAAAGAAATGAAACCCTAGCTTGACCCCTATGCAGCCAAAAACAGGGTAACTAACACCTGCTTAAGTTAAGAATTGCTGTCAGTCCAGGATCTGACAGGATGCATAAATACCAAACTTATAACAAGAAGTAGGGTACTAATCCTTCATTTACATTGGTACTGGACAAAATTCAGAGCAGTAATAATGAGATATTTATCATCCAACTTTATGAAAAATATGTGTCACTTGTTGAAAACAATGGCTTGGTGTATGGTCTGTCTTATTATTTTCCCATTAATATAAAAATCCAACATCAATGTTTGCCCAATGATGTAAGTGTCTGCTTAAGTATAGAAATACACCCATAATCTCTCATAACTGTGCATCCAGGACAGTTTACCGACAAAAAACATAGGCTTACTGCCCATCTGTATCTGACATAACCAAACAATATGACAGAATTCTATAGACAACCAGGATTTCCCTTGTTGATACTACTGCTTATACAACGAAACATTACAATCTTTAATTTGGCATATTACTGACAAATGCACATTCAAAACCAATATATATACCATAAATATATAGTGTAAGATAACGTAATATACTATAAATGAAATATCATAAGGCAAATTCTCAACAATTATTCATAATTATGCAATTTTAAAAAGATTTTGATCCCAAAGGTTCATTATTAAACAAGCTACGTTCAAATGAACACCATGCCTCCGCAGTGGGCCTTACACCTTTCAGAAGAATGTACTTGAAATATTTATATGACTTGATATCATATTAATTTGTTAACTTTAAAAAGGTGTTCTTGAAACAATAGATTTTTCTTTGAATTGCAATTGTGTAGAATATGAGCTACAATATTGTATGAGCAAACACAGGGGACTGATCAGATAGTTCTTAGAATGAGCCATCAGATCTGGGTCTGCTCTGCTTGATAATGCATCAAAAGGACTCTTAGTCAGGTCAAGGTTTAATTTACAACAGATAATGGTATCTAAGGATGTATACTGATATCTAGCTTATTATAAACAGACCACATACCGTGGAACACCACACCTACTTTTATTTTCTAATTTTCTCTCATTTGATCAAATTAATAATTTAACAAAATGGATATTCTTCTAGCTCTACATTAAAATTTATAAGAAACTGATACTGTGGACATTCTAGAATGAACATATTACATTATAAATATTCATGTTATGTAGATTATTAATTTCCTTAACTTCAAATGGTGTAAGAGCTAGAAACAATGGATTTTTCCTTGCCATGCAGACTGCTGTTTAGAAACTGAGTTACAATATTGTATGAGCAATTTGCGTTTGCTCAGTTTGCTTGTTTGTTTATTAGGTTTAGCGTCCCATTGACAGTATTTCAGTCATTTGGAGACGATGTCTACTTGAGACAGATATAGTGCTGCCACACTGTAGTATCACGCAGTAGACATGTGGCATGATACCACACCCAGTCACATTATCCTGACACCAGAACAACCAGTCCTGCAACTACCCTTAAATGCTGCGTGCTAAGCAAGGAAGCTATACCAGTACCATTTTTTACAACTTTGGTATGTCGCGGCTGGGGACCGAACCCACGACCTCCTGATTCCGGGGCGGACACTCTAACCACTCTGCCACCAGAACCAGTTTGCTCAGTTTGCCAAGGTGTTAAAATGCACCTATATGAGATATTAGGATAAGATATGAGATATTAGGATGAGATATGAGATATTAGGATTAAGACAGAAAAGTAGAACATTTATTTTCACTGAGCTTCTGATACAATAAACATTTTTTTAATTAAATATTTCAAATAAAACTGTGTCATTAAAATATGTGTACTCGTAATTTACTGAAAACATTCTGAAATCATTCAGTGACAATATTTCCTGCTCAGGAGCTTTAAAAAAAGTTTTTTTTTTCCGAAATCTTATGCTCTTAAGCTTGACTTCTTGACAAGTGATATGTAAATCTTATTTAACTGAGTTTGATTATTTTTCTTCATAAAAATTAGAATCTCTTGCTATTTCTTGCCTGCCTATCAAATTATGCACACACTTTTCTGATTAACCTTGTCATAAAAAAAAACAACAGCCAAATAAAAAAAATGAATAAAATAAAAAACCCATTCCAACAATGAATCTGCAGTTGCTCCCATCCCGGGGAAAAAAGAAACGATGATTCATGTGAAAGTCTACAACAAAAGGTGAACAATTCATCAATCAAATCAAAAATCAATTTCAATCCACATGGAGTAATAGAGTGAACCGCGGTGTAACAAGTTAATCTTCCACCCGACACAGAATCACTCTGTGGATGCCCGTAGGACGGCACAATGTTTCCTCTCAACCAAGTCCCCATTTCATCAGGACCCTGACGATGAGACGACAGCTTGAAACGGTAGGGCAACTATCCCAAACAACCATTGGTAAGTCTGCTTCCAGTCAAGTGAAGAACTTTAATAGCATTTAGAAACACTCGCTAGCTTCATAAATTTAAACGGTTACCGATATGACTTTTCAACTCTTGGTATACCACAGAAAAGCAAAATCTGATAAAAAGTAAATGTCAATCTGAATATGTTAACCCTTTCCCTCATATAGACTCATTTGACCCTTTCCCTCATATAGACTCATTTAACCCTTTCCCTCATATAGACTCATTTTGACGCACTCAGTAGGTACCACATAAAGCCTGATCTGCAGAAAACCACAGTTAAACCTTACCAAATTTAATTACAAAATCCTCATTTCCAGACCACTGAGGAGCAGCGAACAGCATAAACCTGATCAGCCTGCGAGTTACTCGCAGGCTGATCTGGTTTTATGTGGTTTGCATAGGTCTTTTCATTGTTTCCTCTATGAGGGAAAGGGTTAAACAGATGTAAAGCATGACTTCCTAATCCAAGAGAAATGTGTGAATCTAGAAGATCAGCAGATAAGTTACTTGCAATGTGTTTGTCACACAGGTTATTTCCCTTGACAGTTCATGTGGAAAAAATAATGTAGAGTGTTTCGAGTATCATTCCAAAGGCTGTTGAATCCCATAAGCTTTCTGTTGTAATATGACAAAAACATAAACCTAATATATATAGCCAGGTGTATACCTGACATTAGATGACCCTTACTAAATCAATCAATATGAAAATGTAGCACTATGAAACCTATTTTACAGTTAGCAACTTCCTACAGACAGATTTACAATAACAAATGTGATGTAACAAAGCAACCACCATTTATTCTGATGAATTTACAGTGATTTTTTTTCTTTGAATTGTGAATGGATCTGGTACCCCTTTGCTTGTGAAAAATTAGCAATGGCATTTTTGCTTATATTATGAGGAGAAAATAAGGGCTATGACAGAAATTCTGCAAAATGGTAGGGAATGAAATGGAGAAATTAATTCAGCTGAGTAGGAAGATTAAACTTATGCTTCTATCAAAAATACACTTTTGAATTGAGAATCAATTTGGGTCCCTTCTAAATTGTGAATGGGGCCCTTTTACATGTACCAGTTATAGCAGGGAAAAAATCACTGATGTAATTATACTATACTACACTGCTATCACTGGAGGTGCCATAACCCTGACTCTCATGAATATTCATTCACAATTCATGACTTGATGAATATAGGGGTGGGGATGAGGGGCATCCTTGGCAAAGCTGACTTATCTCCCCACTGTGGCTTAGAGTCCAGATGGAAGGAAGCCTGCCAGGTGGCTCGCAGTAGGTCAATGGTTCTTACTCAGGTGACCTCCAAGCACTCAGTGGTCTTAACAGATATACTGTGGGGAGATGGTAATCTCTATAAGAACATCACCTTATCATGTACCGCTTAACCCTTTCCCTCATATAGACTCATTTTGACGCACTCAATAGGTATCACATAAAGCCTGATCTGCAGAAAACCACAGTTAAACCTTACCAAATTTAAGTACAAAATCCTCATTTCCAGACCACTGAGGAGCAGCGAACAGCATAAAACCTGATCAGCCTGCAAGTTACTCGCAGGCTGATCTGGTTTTATGCTGTTCGCATAGGTCTTTTCATGGTTTCCTCTATGAGGGAAAGGGTTAATCTATCAGTGAATGTTGCAGATTTATGGCCCTATCTGAAGACAAACTGCCTACTATGTACCAGTCATCCCTCCATTATTCTGTGTACTTTCTAATAAAAGTACCCTAGCCTTTGCTGATACAAGATAACCACAGAATATAATTGCCAATTTCATCACTTTTTTTAAAATATACATACTTGAGCTTTACCCTCTGAAAGACAAAAACAGCCATACTGAAGTCTGAAAAACGATAAAACAATTCAATCAGCCCTGAAGTATCATGGGAGTTTCATCAAACATAGGACAATAACCTCGCTTCATAGCATTTCAGTCACCAAGGCATCTATGTTTCAGTTATGAAAAGTTTTAATGGCGTGGGGTTCACAGACTTCAGCGCCATTTTGACAGGTCGGGTTGGGAGATCTAGGAAGACTATACAAGCATCAGGAGACACAGACTGCAATGCGGCTCCATCACCGCGTCCAGCATCACTGATCTCTATCTCACGGAGGCATCTGTTTTGTTGTCTTTTAACAATAAACAAACAGCACTATTTCAACAACCAATAAAAATCTTAATGGGTCAATTCAATAACAAGCAGTATTTGGTTTCACAGTGCAAAACCATTATACCACACTCTGTTTGATCTGAAACTGAATTATTGCAGAGTTCAACAATTGATCTCTTATCTTTATATTGTTATATATTTAATAAATTAAAGGTACACGTTCAAATAGGATCAACTTTTATATTCTGGATGAGAAAGCCTAAATTTTATATCTCTTCATCAACTGTTAAAATTCAAGCAAGCCTTACAATACAGAATTATAAATTTCAACAAGCACAATTAGCTAGGCTCAGGCTTGCAATAATTCCTGTTACTGTATCTTTTACAGCACAATCCAATTAACCCTTTCCCTCATATAGACTCTTTTTGACGCACTCAATAGGTATCACATAAAGCCTGATCTGCAGAAAACCACAGTTAAACCTTACCAAATGTAATTACAAAATCCTCATTTCCAGACCACTGAGGAGCAGCGAACAGCATAAAACCTGATCAGCCTGCGAGTTACTCTTTTCATGGTTTCCTCTATGAGGGAAAGGGTTAAACCCAGTATCTACATTTGAACCCAAAAAACTGCATTACAAAAGAGCTGCACTGTTTTCTTGGTTACAGCCCTTTACCTCATGAATATTCATGAACAAATTTATGTTTTGATCAATATCATCTACTGAACTGTAAATGCTTTGAAATTAAGGAGTCCCTGTCATGTCATTCAGATATATGAAAGCAACTGGTTAAAAAGTTATCATTCATCAAAGAGGATTACTAATAAGAAAGTTTTATGAATATGATTACATAGGTTTTCAACAAATGCGACTGCTCTATTTATTTTTTATCAGGAAAGTAAGTGCCCCAACAGAACACTTGCCATGTTAATTTTGGAGTCCCTTCCCAATTTTTTGTGTCCTCAGGATCCCGGGACACTGTTAGTGTCTATCCCTGACTTATGGTCATGTTACAGTCCAAACTGAGGAAAGGGCAAGTACAATTATGGAATTTAACATGATAAGGGATAATCAAAGTTGTATTAATGGCCACTAAATCATGATTTTGTTGCAGGGAATTAAACTATATAATGAATCCAAACTTTGATGAGGATTGCTTAAATTAGCAATTAATCAGTAGGTAAAAACACTTGAATTAGGTAAAGTAAATTTGGATGACTTATTGATGAATTAATCGCTAGTTCAATAACTCCCAATTATATGTAGAGTGTAGGTCTATAGCAACATGCTCTATTACAACAAAAAACATCAAGATGGAGAAAACTGTCCAATATTTCATAGAAAGACATAGTGAGGGATGTTACAGGGCCTGAGATGTGTTTTCTATAAAATGTTGGATAGCTTTAGGCTTTTCTCACACTTGAAACATTGTATTAAAATATTTGAGACTACAAAGTATGCACAGGGAATTGGAAGAATTCACTCTATCCTATATTGAAGGAACAGGCAATACCCAAGAAACATGAGAAACTTTGCATAGATCTTATGTAAATATTGGGGGCCTAATATTGTTATTGGACTGCAGATGTTACGTCAGAAAAAATGTATTTATACTTTTGTCAATGATTTATACAATAATACAGTACCTAGGTTTCAGCGCCATACATAGTGTTGTGACAAATCTTCTTTAATGATAGCCCTTTAGAAGCTGTCTGATCTGGGTCTGCTCTGTTTATTTATTTTTTTTACATCGATTGGGAAACAAGTTCTTACAACTTATACTAATCCCTCTCGAAGGTTCCTGGGTTGGACCAGTACTTTGTGCCTGGGAAGGTCATGAAAGGTCCTCGCCCCCAACGGGGTTCGAACCCACAACTTTCGGATCCGTAATCGGGTATGTTACCTCTGTACCACGGTACCCTAATTGCTCTCTTTACCAATGCAACAAAATGAGTCTCTATGAAGTAAAGGGTTAAGATGTTTAGACCAGACCTGTGTCACATGAAACATTTAAAGCTATCATAATATAGAAGGCTTCCTTACTGGTAACCTAGAGAATAGGAATTACTGACACTTCACTTTAACCCTTTCCCTCATAGAGGACACCATGAAAAGACCTATGCGAACAGCATAAAACCTGATCAGCCTGCGAGTAACTCGCAGGCTGATCAGGTTTTATGCTGTTCGCTGCTCCTCAGTGGTCTGGAAATGAGGATTTTGTAATTACATTTGGTAAGGTTTAACTGTGGTTTTCTGCAGATCAGGCTTTATGTGGTACCTATTGAGTGCGTCAAAATGAGTCTATATGATAGGGCTGGGCCGATGGATCGGACTATCGATTAATTGCAATGGTTATGAGGACGATAGTACTGCATCGATAGTGGTTTCTGACCATCGATAATATCGCCGATAGTGTTCCTGACTATCGATAGTTCAGTAATATATACACCTGACCACAAAGTCTATCTGTTAAGCAAAAGAAAAAAACCAACAAACATTCCCTAACGTTGCAGTTAAAAGAGTAATTCATATCGTGTCGGTTTTTTAGGATTTGTTGCCAGTCTAATGTACATGCAAGGGATGGATATGGCTAAATCATTGACGAATGACGATAAAACTGACTCATAATTATAGCTTTTGAGTTCGAACAACAAATCAAAACAATCTCAATTTACAAGTCAATAACGTTTTCTTGAACTGTCTATAGAGTATAACACATTTTATTTTCGTATGTATATATAACATGATTAACATTATAGCTGAAAATAAACATTACGTTTATCGCTGACGTGAGCATGCTATGGTTCTGGAATTATACCGTACCTGAAATAAACATCATGGCGATTCGCTCGCGTGACGTTCAAATATCGCAATGCATTGCAATATTAATCCTGCAATAGTTGAACTATTGCAATAGCAACATACTGACTATCGATAGTATCGCAATAGTCATTTTGGGGGTCAATGGTCAGCCCTACTATATGAGGGAAAGGGTTAAATGAGTCTATATGAGGGAAAGGGTTAAACCAGTCTATATGAGGAAAATGGTAAAATGAGTCTATATGAGGGAAAGGGTTAAATGAGTCTATATGAGGGAAAGGGTTAAGCCATGTGATACAGTAAATGGTTGTAAATATCTTCAAAACAAGGAAATTATGGTAAAACAGAACTTGAGATTTCTGAGTTGAGTGAAATTTCTATTTGAGATCAAGCCCCTGGTAATGGCAAGCAATTCAAATAAAGCAAAACCTGAATCACATTCCTAAAAAGAGAAAGTGGTCAGTGTGCCAGCAAAAAAATCCCAACAAAATGTAATAGATGAATATTGCTTAAATTATGCGAAATAGATTACAAAATAATTATTCAAACAAAAACTCTTTTAAACTCAATTTTCTTTGCCTCACTTTAAACTCCTTCCGCTCATGTTATAATGTAGCACCAGGAGAAAACTAATATTCAAGGTTACATTCAGTTCTCTGAGAAATATCAATCAAATTGTGAGTTATAATCTAGATGTAAAGAATAGAATTATTTTCCAATTCATCACAAACTCTATCTATGAAAAGTTCTTCCCTAAAGTTAGAATCAAAGAGGTTCCAAAGATCAATTAAACATACATGAAGCTCTGGGGAATGCAGAGTCTAACTTTCAGTTATGTTTCTGCATTAAAGGAAAAAAAAATGATATAAGAGGGCACCATGGTTCAGAGGTGACGTAAATAACTATGGATCCTAAGGAAGTAGGTTTAAATCCCTGTTTGGAGACAAGAAATTATCATGGCCTTCCCACGCACAAAGAACTGGCCTATCCCAAAGGGATAAGTGTAAAAGGAATAAAGATAAATAAATGCTATTTTTAAGAAAGCTCTGTATTGAAACTGTCTTGAACAATGCAAGATCTAGAAAATCGGGTATATGTGGTTTTCTATTATTGCTAAGTACTTGAAGTTTTATTAGAAGTAAGAAAGACTAAAGGCATAAGACATGCTTATTTTAAATTTGTATCACATGGTGCCCTACAGTAGTGTCACATGAGGCCCCACAGCTGTGTCACATGGTGTTCTACATTAGTGTCACATGAGGCCCCACAGCTGTGTCACATGGTGTTCTACATTAGTGTCACATGAGGCCCCACAGCTGTGTCGCATGGTGTTCTACATTAGTGTCACATGAGGCCCCACAGCTGTGTCACATGGTGTTCTACATTAGTGTCACATGAGGCCCCACAGCTGTGTCACATGGTGTTCTACATTAGTGTCACATGAGGCCCCACAGCTGTGTCACATGGTGTTCTACATTAGTGTCACATGAGGCCCCACAGCAGTGTCACATGGTGTTCTACATTAGTGTCACATGAGGCCCCACAGCTGTGTCACATGGTGTTCTACATTAGTGTCACATGAGGCCCCACAGCTGTGTCACATGGTGTTCTACATTAGTGTCACATGAGGCCCCACAGCAGTGTCATATGGTGTTCTACATTAGTGTCACATGAGGCCCCACAGCTGTGTCACATGGTGCCCTACATTAGTGTCACATGAGGCCCCACAGCTGTGTCACATGGTGTTCTACATTAGTGTCACATGAGGCCCCACAGCTGTGTCACATGGTGTTCTACATTAGTGTCACATGAGGCCCCACAGCTGTGTCATATGGTGTTCTACATTAGTGTCACATGGCGCTTCATATTAGTGTCACATGGCGCTCCACATTAGTGTCACATGGTCTTAATCGCATAACCTTAAAGCAGCTCAACCAGTCCAGAAAACACCTGAAATACTGAGTGCCTAGAGAAGGTGCTATATATTTATATACCAGAACAATCTGTAACAACTTCTGAAGGCCAACCCATATAGTCAGCAGCAGATAGGCCACAGGGATTTGTTTCTGACATGAGACTATCTTGAACCTCCAATTTATAATTGTTTGACAAATCACCTGGAACAACAGCTTCATTTCATACAGGTACAAACCAATATACTCTTCAGATGCAGGTTTACTAACAGGCAAAACATGAACATTCTGTGTTGAGTACTTGTTCAATTATACATGACAAGAGGTACCACCTTGTGATCAAAGTTTCTGAAAGTCCCATGCGCTAAATGTGACAAAAATTACTATAAAACGAATATGGAAAAAGATTTGAAAATAGGAAAAAATTAAAATTTTGCAGTTATGAAGTACAGGATGCAGTCAGAGAGCTTTAAGAAGAGGTGGTAGGGTGCACAGCAGATCAGAATCAACAAATGTGTTTCAAACTCATCTGGGATCGTCATTGTAACAATGAGTAAGGTAATGAAGTGCTTGTAAAAGGTCCCTGCATAAATAAATAAGTTAACAATGACAGGATCAATATATTCAAGGTCAGACTGATTAACAATTCAAATACTCTTCATCTTGACCAGTAACAATAGTTTTTGATTTTTGGTATTTCTACCTCTTTAAAGATGGTAGCAACAGTTTCTTTTATTACAAACTAGTAAATTTTTACACCATCACTGGTAATGCAAATATTACAGTTCCTTCTTTAAAAAAAACACCTGTAGATAAAGGAACAGTCAAGATAAAAAATGGGCTGCTTGTTTAATTTCTACTGCAATATTTTCACTACTGTTACCACCAGTGAATTTGAACTGGTGTTAGGATATTTCATTTGTTGTCTACTGCACTGTACATGTTAATCATGGCGACTCTCAAACATACTTAAAAGAAGCATATTTAAAGCGATTAACAGAAACGGAAACTGAAGCACGTATGCATAAATCCTGTGTGAAATATACACAGGATATTGGTAGCAGGTTTACAGGCCTACAATATTCATATCAATAAAGATTTATCTAAGCCCAAGTTGACTTTCCCATTAGTATATTCAACACCCACAAACTTAAAATGTCTTTTCTTTAAGAATAAGCCTGGTGACCTATTGTTATTATTCTTTTATCTATAGATTAGTACCTAAATAGTGTTCATTGAAGAAATAAGAAAAATCTGAATGTTTGAACAATAGAAAAAATTAAGTATAAAACAAATATAAATGTTGGTTTGTACTTTATTTCAAATAGGTGTGTTTTAGCCATATGTAAGAGTGTTAAATGATGGATGGATACATAGTCAGCACTATATTAATTTTGTTTCAGTAATTTGATGCTTCACCAATATAATGATATAAAATTTATCAATAATTGTAATTTATTTGAAAAAAAAAAAAAATTGTTTCATAGGTGAATTTTAATTCTTTCTAAACTACTCATCTTATCAATATGACATTGATAATTTATGGAGCTAGGTACAATTTTGTTACAATTTAAATTTTGTAGATTCATTCTGGTAACAAAATATGCTAACATAAGATATGCAAAATCACTTAAAAGTTTTACAGTATATCGAGCATTATATGCACATTAGCTATATCCCATTCCAATATCCTGTTACCGATATGCTATGACAATGAATGGCCTTATCAAACAGGGAGTTGTTGATAGTCTCGAATGGCTGACAAATGTAAATATTCCATCACCTCAAAGGAAATGCCAACTTTCCTGTTTTAGTAGTGAACACATATTAAACCCTGTGGTTTCTATTCATGGCCAGGTCAACTGCTCACAAACAGTATCACAAACAAAACCTTGTGTAAACCAGGTCAACTGCTCACAAACAGTATCACAAACAAAACCTTGTGTAAACCAGGTCAACTGCTCACAAACAGTATCACAAACAAAACCTTGTGTAAACCAGGTCAACTGCTCACAAACAAAACCTTGTGTAAACCAGATCAACCATTGACTACCTCTTATCCCAGTATAGATATTGGATTGCCAGCAAGTTAATCAGAATACATCTGTGATTTATATTTATCTGATACCAGAGAATCATAACTTTCCACTAGAGTTCTATTTTGCTGAATTGAATCATGGGTATATATGTTTAGACAACATGATTTCTACACATAATCAATTTTTGGTGGTGTTAATATTTGTGAATGAAAAACCATCCCATGAAATCAAGGAAATGATAAAGAAATCAATGATTGATCAATAATATAACAGTAGGTGTCATGATACTGTCCATAATATACATCACTCTTACAGCATGCCCATTAATCCCCGCTGTAGAGTTTTTTTCCTAAAAAAAGTTGGCCTTGTATCCCCAAAACTGTAGGGTCTCTCTATATGAAGTGGTACACAGTTAAGGAAAAACAGCAATTGTACCACAAGTTTCAAAACTCAGTGTGCATCCTGCTCTTATATTCATTTGTTTTATCCACTGATCCAGGTTCTCCTAAAATGATGAATACCAACATATATTCCCCCAAACATAGGAGAACACACAGCAGCCTTGGGACCTAGATTTATAGTGTTTACTTATTGTTATGGTAACACTGTTACATCATCGAGTACATCATGGTTTGGCACTTGGTCTGATCCCTCTACATCTGTAGCGCTCAAGATGTTGATACCCAGAGTACAACACGGCCAACGTTCAAGGTCTCTCTAGCCGCTCTCATGTGCATGCCACATCAAGTGTTTCCATGTGCAGCTTCGTCAGAACTTCAGCAAATTCAGGATTAACTGCTGCTTCTTCGTGAACATGTAGAGGAGAAACCGGAAACACTGTATGGTGCAGCTTCCAGAAGAACATATTGTGTACATCAAAGTACAGTCAAACCTGTCTCAAATGGTGGATCATTGCATTATATTAGAATATCTTAACAATAGATTACAGTTAGATTTTGTCCCACAAACACGATGTTAACAAAGGAGCACATGTCATTGTTTGTGGCCAAACCTATTGTTATTCAAATAAAAGTTCAGGTCAGGGAACTATCCATTAAGAGAACAAGAAAAAAAGGTTGTCCTCTATGTGCAGGTAGGTATACTAAATGAAGGCTAAAATCATGTTAGAATCAATGTATAATTAATTGTCATTAAAATGGCTGCTTACAACAGGTGATTGCTACCCAAGGTTTAAACAAAACAACTCTGTATTAAGCAGCCCAGGTCAAGGGAATAAACTACAGTTTCTAGGTAACTGCATTGTATTTCTGAACTGAATTTTTCTGCTTGGGGTTAAAGGCATATGTGCACAATACAGTTATAATTCAGAACAAAACTTCTTAAACACAGTGACAGAGAATACAGTACCAAACATAGAGTTGAAATTAAATGAAGTGTTGTTAGACCATAATATTGAGTTATCTGCCCTTGAAAAAGAACAAAAAAACTCACTTTCAGGGGCAGATAATTCAAGAAGTAGAGTGGTGACCCAATTTTTTTCCTATGAGTTAGTTTTTAATGTAATTCTCTATAATCATGCACCGTTTCAGAAAATTCTCATGGCTAGTTTTAATTTTCCTTCTTTGTCTACATAGAAAATAACTGCATTGTGCGCATATCTTTTTCCATTTTTAATGTAATCTTTATATACTGTCCATTGAAAGCCAGAAGGGGCTATCAGCCTTCTTTTCACATATGTTGATAGCCCCTTCTGGCTTTCAAATATCATAAGGAACCAAATTATGAACTGGCTACACGCACTATAAGTGCTGAGTACTAAGCACAAGAGAGATATACCAGTATCATTTTTATTACCTCATAACAGGGGATCAAACCTATACCTTCCTGTGAAGGGGTGGACACTTTATCCACTTGGCTTTCATTCTTTTTGTATGAAACTGTATGTGAAAATATATATAACTGTTGAATAAGCCCTTGCAATCTACAACGTAGAATTTTAAAAACACTCTTAATTTGAAATGCTAAGTAAAACACCACATTACAAAATGCCAAAGTCGTGTTCAAACCTTGACCTGTCAGATAATTACCTGATGCCACAACCCAAGCTGGGCTCTGTTTGTTTTCCTTCCACCTGCATTGCATATCATAACTAGGGGAAGCCTGGGTATTTGTTGATGATCCAATCACAAGATCAACACAACATCAGCATTCCTCCCCATATACATAACAGGTGTTCCTGTATTCGTTTCACTCCACTATTTGAAAAAGAGGCTGGAAAAACAAACACAAACACCTGCCTACCTAATTATATGATCACCTTATTTTGATAAGAAGAGCTAAATTGCCCAATTTAAATTCTTTGTTTTCATTTTCCTTCCCCATGTGAAAATAAATGTATATTTTTTCTTTCTTTTTCTTTTTAAATCTCAATGTATATCAGATTTCCCAGACTTCAAGTATTTAAAGCATCTACCTGTAGACCTGAAGCAAGTGGTCACGGGTTCAATCGCTGATCATGAAAATCCATTTATCATGTAATTTTTATAACTTTCTATTACATATCATATTCAGATTTAGATTCATTTAACAGTAAAACTTCGAGAATATGACCATGGGACCACAGTCAGCTAGTCTCAGCAATGAGGTGGTTTGAATACGGGTCAAGTTAAGCTGTATATACAGGAAAAGGCATCTTAATAGTGTGGTGGTCCTTATATTGAGGTGGTCTTAATATGATGTGGTCTTTATATTGAGGTGGTCTTTATATGATGTGGTCTTTATACTGATATGGTCTTTATAGTAAAGTGGTCTTTATATGTTGTGGTCTTTATATTGAGGTGGTCTTTATATGATGTGGTCTTTATATGATGTGGTCTTAATATGAAGTGGTCTTTATATGATGTGGTCTTAATATGAAGTGGTCTTTATATGATGTGGTCTTTATATTGATATGGTCTTTATAGTAAAGTGGTCTTTATATGTTGTGGTCTTTATATTGAGGTGGTCTTTATATGATGTGGTCTTTATGGTAAGGTGGTCTTTATATGATGTGGTCTTTATGGTAAGGTGGTCTTTATATGATGTGGTCTTTATAGTAAGGTGGTCTTTATAGTAAGGTGGTCTTAATATGATGTGGCCTTTATAGTAAGGTGATCTATATATTAGGTAGTTTTTATATGAAGAGGTCCTTATATTGAATGGTCTTTATATGATGTGGTCTCTACAGTGACGTTGTCTTTATAGTAACAGGTGGTCTTTACAGTTAGGTGGTCCTTAAATTGAAGTGGTCTTTATGGTAAGTTGGTCTTTATACGGAAATGGTCTTTATATGAGGTTTTACTGTCCTTTTTTCAAACCATGGCAGCCCAAAGGAATAACAGGTATGACTGATCAGTTTTCATCCTGAACAGCATTAAACATGGAAACTACAGAGGAGTAGAGAACAAAATAAAACTTGATCAGATTGCACAATATAGGCATGCATCAGGTTTAATACAGGTTTCAAGATAGCTCTCCTGCGGGACGGAAACAGGGGAGTCAGGAAATCTACTTGACCGTCTGCTGCACACTGTGTCAGACTGGTTCATCAATCACACTCACACTTATTCCAATCAGTGTAATAACATCTGTACCCAGTCAACACCAGCATGCATCATTTTCCATCTCACCATAATAAAGAAAACCACACTCTTGCCATCGACCATCCTGGAACAAAGCAGCTTCCTTCCACTGAGGAGTGATCGTAGAATGGCCCATTTCCTCAATGACTGACGTCTCCCCCTCACCATTATACCCTTTTTCTCATATAGACTCATTTTGACGCACTCAATAGGTACTACATAAAGCCTGATCTGCAGAAAACCACAGTTAAACCTTTCAAATTTAATTACAAAATCATCATTTCCAGACCACTGAGGAGAAGCGAACAGCATAAAACCTGATCAGCCTGCGAGTTACTAGGCTGATCTGGTTTTATGCTGTTCGCATAGGTCTTTTCATGGTTTCCTCTATGAGGGAAAGGGATAAACACAAACACATTCTTAGCCAAGAAATTCTTTTGCAAGAAATCAAAACGTAGATGTCAATAGAGAAGTGTGTATATATTGATTTTGTGTCCGTCTGATTTACCCCGCAAATAAATACAAGCGAGAGAGAGAAAATGCTGCCAACAAGGAGTTTTCAGTCCTCTGGGTGGCAACACATTGCTTATTGACAGTCACTACGAATATTATACACCATCGCTCTCTGTCAGGTCTCTTCTCTTGAAACAGTCTCCATTTATACACAGTTTCTCACAATATAGAAAACACCACCACACAATAAATAATAATGCAATCAGTGGGTTCAATGTCTTCAAAATGTCAAAATTATTCAGTATGAAAATATAGTTGCATCATTAAGAGTGAAAAACAGATCAGACTGCTTTTAATACTGACTAAAACAACAGGAAAGATAAGGATGATTTACTTTAACCCGTTCCCTCATAAAGACTGGTTTAACCCGTTCCCTCATAAAGACTGGTTTAACCCTTTCCCTCATACAGGCTCATTTAACCCTTTTCCCCATACAGACTCATTTAACCCTTTCCCTCATACAGACTCATTTAACCCTTTCCCTCATATAGACTGGTTTAACCCTTTCCTTCATACAGACTGGTTTAACCCTTTCCCTCATATAGACTGGTTTAACCCTTTCCCTCATTTAGACTGGTTTAACCCTTTCCCTCATATAAACTGGTTTAACCCTTTCCCTCATATAGACTCATTTTGACGCACTCAATATGTATCACATAAAGCCTGATCTGCAGAAAACCACAGTTAAACCTTACCAAATTTAATTATAAAGTCCTCATTTCCAGACCACTGAGGAGCAGCGAACAGCATAAAACCTGATCAGTTACTCGCAGGCTGATCTGGTTTTATGCTGTTCGCATAGGTCTTTTGATGGTGTCCTCTATGAGGGAAAGGGTTAAATGATAAGGAAGTTCAAGTCTTTGATGAAATTGCATTGACCTTCAAACAATAGACTGCAAATTTAACACATAACTTTATTTATGATCAGGTTTGATATGTCATTTAATTGGAAGATATATTCAAGGGATGGTCAAGAAATGCACAGATTTGTCAACAATGCCGAGGATAAAGATGATTACAACAATAAAAGGTTTTTTCTAGAATTCTGTAGTATGCAGACAATACATGTTTACTTCACAGTAATATGGTCGATGGCAAGAGTGTGGTTTTCTTTATTATGGTGAGATGGAAAATGATGCATGCTGGTGTTGACTGGGTACAGATGTTATTACACTGATTGAAATGATAGGCAATACCCAAGAAACATGAGGAACTGGAACTCTGTCTTATGTAAACAAGGGGGTCCAGACATTATTACTGGTCTGCAATTAATATATTAGATTGACACTGTACAATAATTCATATAATGTACTGAAATAGGAAGGATTACATTACAGAAATGTTTCAACAATTGTGAAACCATAATTATATGGGGACAAAGTTTTGCAATGTCACTGTTTTCTTTGTGCTCTATGAAATAATTTTACACTTTTATAGTGAAGAAAGTGCTTTCAAGATATTGTCCAATGCAGATTAAATTTATTTTTCATTTAAAACAAATATCAATCTGCAAGATTAAGCAGATAATCTTTTCATTTAACTGGCACATGAAAACTTATTTTTTAACTCCAAATGGAAGCAACAGACACAGTTTGATTTCCACATTTAATGTTGTTGGTTGCGTTCGCGCTCAGGTGTATTGTGCATTGTTCTGCGGTTTTGGACAGAGAACGCCTTTAAGGCCCAGCACCTATTTGAACCCCAGACCCCTGGAATAGCAGTCCAGCACATTACTGTGATCCACCATTCCACCTTTCCACATATAATGAGCAATTAAATAATATCCATTCCAAACAGGAAAATCCAAAACCTTGTCAGCCATATTCGTTAACCATGTTTCTGTGCAAGGTACCTTTGAAGAGTACCTTCCTCTGCTACTTCCTACTCATTTTTGCAATGTCCAGTTGTATATAAATGCAGTGAAAATGTACATTAAAATTCATTGATACTATTTGTGTGAGCAACTTGCCTATGACCTATGATGGGGCAGGTTGTTGGATGACCTTGACTTTGCAACAAAATGACAGTTATTGAAAGATTGGCAAATGATCCTAAGAATCACAACATTTCAATGTAATATAATTTATGGAAACAAACCAAAATTTTAAGGAAACAAAAATTTGTTGCTACTAATTTATGGAAACAGAAATTTATTACTGGTACAACCAATTAAATTTAAATGTGATTCAACAAACTGCTGATAACCAAATTTTGGAAACAGAAACTTGTTACTGGTTTTACCAATTTATGGAAATAAAAATTTGTTTCAACAAATTTATTGTGGCTACTGATTAATGGGATTGGAAATTTGTTGCTATCAATTCCCAGAGCTTAAGAAATCAAAGATGTATGTGCAATATCTTAAAATACTGAATCATGGATGATGTATATGCAATATCTTAAATTAAAAGGGATGCAATATCTTAAAATACATGGATGTATGGGCAATATCTTAAAATACATGGATGTATATGCAATATCTTAAAATATATGGATGTAATTATGGGCAATATCTTAAAATACATGGATGTATGGGCAATATCTTAAAATACATGGATGTATGGGCAATATCTTAAAATACATGGATGGATGATCAATATCTTAAAATACATGGATGTATGGGCAATATCTTAAAATACATGGATATATGGGCAATATCTAAAAATACATGGATGTATGGGCAATATCTTAAAATACTGAATCATGGATGATGGATATGCAATATCTTAAAATATATGGATGTATGGGCAATATCTTAAAATACTATCAGAAATATTCTTTTTTCATAATTCTTCCATCTTAAGACATTGTGGATTAAACCATTAAAGTTAAAGAAGTGTCATCCCTTCAATACGTGTCTATATTTTAAAAAATAAAAAAGCTCACTTTAGCTCTATGTGTTAATCTGCATATAAAAAAAAGTGATAAGAGTTTTCTAAGAATATATAAGAACAGAAATTTATAATGATGAATATGAGACTACAGCCTGGTTGTCTTATTTCTCTTCATACCAACATACTATTTCAGGAACCAAATTTTCACTGTTTTTACACAGCTGATAATGGCCGACAAATACTTGGTGACCAGTTTGTACTGGCAATCTCAACATGATGATGTCCTGGTCACCGTGACCAGTTTGTACTGGCAATCTCAACATGATGATGTCCTGGTCACCGTGACCAGTTTGTACTGGCAATCTCAACATGATGATGTACTGAACACAATGGTATTCTGAACATGGTGACCAGTTTATACTGGCTATCTCATCATGTTGATGTCCTGATCACCGTGACCAGTTTATACTGGCTATCTCATCATGTTGATGTCCTGGTCACGGTGACCAGTTTGTACTGCCAATCTCAACATGATGATGTCCTGGTGACGGTGACCAGTTTGTACTGCCAATCTCAACATGATGATGTCCTGGTCACCGTGACCAGTTTGTACTGACAATCTCAACATGATGATGTCCTGAACACAATGGTATTCTGAACATGGTGACCAGTTTATACTGGTTATCTCATCATGTTGATGTCCTGATCACCGTGACCAGTTTGTACTGCCAATCTCAACATGTTGATGTCCTGGTCACCATGACCAGTTTGTACTGCCAATCTCAAGATGACTATTTCACTATTTGAATTTACCGTCCCTTCAACAGTATTTCAGTCATATAGTGATGTCCAGCTAATTACAGGTGGAGGAAGACCCGAATGCATGGAGGCATCTGGGCAGAACCACCCACCTACTACAAGCAAGCTGGAAGGCTTCCTCATATGAAAATCCGAATGACCCTGCCGGGTTTCGAACCCAAGCGGAGAGGGGCTGAGTGAGTGTTAAAGTCAGCGACTTTACCTTCTCAGCAACGGAGGCCCCTAAATCTCAAGATGATGTCCTGGTCACAGTGATCAGTTTATACTGCAAATCTCATCATGGTGATGTCACAGTGGCCAGTTTATACTGGAAATGTCAATATGATGATGTCCTGGTCACGAATGTCTAAATACTGACGGTGGCAGGGCAAGGTTTCAGTAAATTTTGCAGACCATATGGGAGACTGAGTCATTGTTACCATATATGCTTAACCCTTTCCTTCATAGAGGAAACCATGAAAAGACCTATGCGAACAGCATAAAACCAGATCAGCCTGTGAGTAACTCGCAGGCTGATCAGGTTTTTTGCTGTTCGCTGCTCCTTAGTGGTCTGGTAATGAGGATTTTGTAATTAAATTTGGTAAGGTTTGAGTTTGGCTTTCTGCAGATCAGGCTTTATGTGGTACCTATTGAGTGCGTCAAAATGAGTCTATATGAGGGAAAGGGTTAAATACATAAGGACATTACTTATTTACACATAAACTTCTTTTCCTTTAAATTGCTAGAGGAACATATTAGTATGACTGTCAACCGAGTACCATTCTTCCCTTTCAAAAATAACTGTAACCATGACACTGAGTAATAACCAATTTCTAAACAGCAGGATTTCAACTGATTCTATCAAACCATTCCCTTTTGAATTGAGAAGCCAGCATTAAAAGCATACTGTGGTTTATACAGATTTATTGAATAATGGAAGTTAAAGAAATGTTTAAAAAAAACAAAAAAAAACATGGTCCCTTTCTGGGTATTTTCACTGCAAATAAAAAAAGTTAAATTTGGTGAAATAAATAGAAACATTTCATGTGGAAAAATAAATATTGTAAGTAAATTGAGTATGTTGCTCCAGCCCTCCAAATTTTCTGATATTATCTTTCAGCCAACAGTCTGTGGCAGTTAAAATCAAAGTATCCCCATTTTCCCAATACGAAATCATTATACTTCTCCTATTAACTCCCACCCACTCCTACACTAGCTAAAAATACCTCATCACATTTTACCTCCAGGGATTCTGATTTTCTTTTATATCCACAACAAATTTAACTTTGATAAAATCAGAGAGATATTTTTATCATCAAATTAACAAGATTTTGTTTGAGAAATGGGCTTTCTCTTACAAAATAGATAGAACCATAAGATATATTGGATACAGTAATGGATTGAAGTTTCTCACTTGCAGCAGATAAAAGTCATGTGATACTGAGCAAAGGTCTCCAAAACATTATAGGAAAGTCATGATGATCCAATAAAAAGTCAAGATATTTCATTTCTAAGAAAAAAGGACATACAATTTAATGCTTGCAATTTGCTTTAAGAGGACAAAAACAATAAAAAAAAAGTTCTACCCACAAGTACAGTCAATGGATTTAGCCATTCTTAGTACATAACATTAAGTGCATGATTTTGCCACTTTCATTAAATAACTTATACATGATTTAGCCATTTTTAGTACATGACTTAAATACATGGTTCAGGACTTAAATATATGATTTAGCCATTTTAATACATAACTTAAGTACATGATTTAGCCATTATTGTACATGACTTAAGTACATGATTTAGCCATTATTGTACATGACTTAAATATATGATTTAGCCATTTTGATACATAACTTAAGTACATGATTTAGCCATTATTGTACATGACTTAAATACATGATTTAGCCATTTTAGTACATAACTTAAGTACATGATTTAGCCATTATTGTACATGACTTAAATATATGATTTAGCCATTATTGTACATGACTTAAATATATGATTTAGCCATTATTGTACATAACTTAAGTACATGATTTAGCCATTATTGTACATGACTTAAATATATGATTTAGCCATTATTGTACATGACTTAAATATATGATTTAGCCATTATTGTACATAACTTAAGTACATGATTTAGCCATTATTGTACATGACTTAAATATATGATTTAGCCATTATTGTACATGACTTAAATATATGATTTAGCCATTTTGATACATAACTTAAGTACATGATTTAGCCATTATTGTACATGACTTAAATATATGATTTAGCCATTATTGTACATGACTTAAATATATGATTTAGCCATTTTAGTACATAACTTAAATATATGATTTAGCCATTTTAGTACATGACTTAAGTACATGATTTAGCCATTATTGTACATGACTTAAATATATGATTTAGCCATAATTGTACATGACTTAAATATATGATTTAGCCATTTTAGTACATGACTTAAATACATGATTTAGCCATTTTAGTACATAACTTAAGTACATGATTTAGCCATTATTGTACATGACTTAAATATATGATTTAGCCATTATTGTACATGACTTAAATACATGATTTAGCCATTTTGATACATAACTTAAGTACATGATTTAGCCATTATTGTACATGACTTAAATACATGATTTAGCCATTTTAGTACATGACTTAAGTACATGATTTAGCCATTATTGTACATGACTTAAATACATGATTTAGCCATTATTGTACATGACTTAAGTACATGATTTAGCCATTATTGTACATGACTTAATTACATGATTTAGCCATTATTGTACATGACTTAAATACATGATTTAGCCATTTTGATACATAACTTAAGTACATGATTTAGCCATTATTGTACATGACTTAAATATATGATTTAGCCATTATTGTACATGATTTAAGTACATGATTTAGCCATTATTGTACATGACTTAAATATATGATTTAGCCATTATTGTACATGACTTAAATACATGATTTAGCCATTTTAGTACATAACTTAAGTACATGATTTAGCCATTATTGTACATGACTTAAACATGATTTAGCCATTATTGTACATGACTTAATTACATGATTTAGCCATTATTGTACATGACTTAAATACATGATTTAGCCATTTTTGTACATAACTTAAGTACATGATTTAGCCATTATTGTACATGACTTAAATATATGATTTAGCCATTTTGATACATAATTTAAGTACATGATTTAGCCATTTTCAATACATGACTTAAATACATGATTTAGCCATTTTTAGTACATGACTTCAGTACCTGATTTAGCCATTTTAGTGCTAGACTGAAGTACATGAATTAGCCACTTTTAGTACATGACTTAACCTGATTTGCCATTTTATGCAACTTAAATACATGATTAGCCACTTTTAGAACATGACTTTAATATATGATGTAGCTATCTTTAAGTATGAAACTGGGCTATCTCAAGTGTATGTCTCAACCAAATCAAGCGCGTGACCCTGCCATCATAAGTATGCAACTGATTAAAGTCATGCACAAAGTGTACAATTTTTTTTGTTTTAATTCTTTATTTTCTTAACAAAACCCTGTTATTCTTAGATTGTATATTTCATGAATTTCAAACTGAAACATTAATATACCTAATTATCTTTTTTCCGGTGTAAATCTGATGGAGAGTTAACAAGGCAGAATGTACTCGCAAAAGTACAAACTTATTCAGGTGGGCTTAGTGGGTAGCCAACAAAAGTTTAGTTTTTACAAGCAATTACGTACCCGTCACAGCATTTTAATGTTATCCGTTATCTACAGTCCGTTATCAGGCATCCTGCCGGTATCTGCTACAGACACAACCACAAACATCCCAGAATTCCACATATCTGATGGAACCGTATAGCCTCTAAAACTTCCTATATCACAAACTCATTAACTGGGTCTAAACAATTTTGAGATAACCAGTTTTGAATTGTAATGGAATACCCATGATATGTGGTAAATCAGAGTTTGGACCAATCAGGGTTATTAAACTAAGACAGGGGGTTTTGCAATATCTATCAACAATAGGAACTCATCCTGAGAGGAAAATCTTCCCATGGAAATGTTAAAGCACAGCATAAGAATGCTAATTTGAGCTCAGCTGATGACTTTATATTACATACGGTTACTTTACATTGCTTGGGTTTGATGTCTGACTGACAGTCATTCAGAAAGAACAGTTACAGTACTGCCTTACTGCAATATGATAATATTAGGCTGTAGACAGGAATGACACTACACTATAGCCCCTTTCAGTTACCCTTTAACCCTTTCCCTCATATATACTCATTTTGATGCACTCAATAGGTACCACATAAAGCCTGATCTGCAGAAAACCACAGTTAAACCTTACCAAATTTAATTACAAAATCCTCATTACCAGACCACTGAGGAGCAGCGAACAGCATAAAACCTGATCAGCCTGCGAGTTACTCACAGGCTGATCTGGTTTTATGTTGTTCGCATAGGTCTTTTCATGGTGTCCTCTATGAGGGAAAGGGTTAAAGTCCATAATGTTAGTGTTTATATCCCTGTTGTATCATAGCATACAGAGTGTAAACTGGGGACCGTAACAGTCGTGAGCGTTATGGTTAACTGAACGCAGGGTAGTAGTATTTTGGGAATATGACCCATACCTTTGAAATAGGAAATATTCACACTGTTTATGGTAAAATTGGGAATTTTTAAGTTGTATATACTCGAAATATTAACAAGTTGAAAATTTATTTGCCTTAACATTACGCAGTAATACATCAAACTTGATAACTTAGTAAGCCAGCAAAGCCAAGTCTTTGGTTTCTTTTATGTGTTTGAAGTGATTTTTTTTCTTCAGAAACTATGATTGGGAGTTTTTGTTCAGAAATTGGGGGAAAAAAAAGATATTTTTCGCATTGGCAGCATAGCCCAATAACGGCTATGAAAATTGCAAAATAAAAAACCTGGGTTTGGTGAAAATTCTTTTCTTGATCTATTACGCAGATTTTGACCCAAAACATCCAAATAATAAACCTTATTCTAAGTTGAAAGCAACATTGAAGAAAAGGATCAAAAGTTTGACTTTTTCCTAATGCTTTGACCATGTCACATGATATTGGATCTGATGAAAATGTGAAAATGGACCTTAAGTCAATTAAAAAATTATCACAAAATATAGATGTGGGTGCCAATGCTGGGTTGACATTGAATTCTGCATTATAAAGTTTATAATGGAGTGTGTTATAATGGAGTATGTTATAATGGAGAGTATTATAATGGAGTATGTTATAATGGAGTATGTTATAATGGAGTATGTTATAATGGAGTGTGTTATAATGGAGAGTATTATAATGGAGTATGTTATAATGGAGTATGTTATAATGGAGAGTATTATAATGGAGTATGTTATAATGGAGTATGTTATAATGGAGTGTGTTATAATGGAGTATATTATAATGGAGTATGTTATAATGGAGTGTGTTATAATGGAGTATGTTATAATGGAGCGTGTTATAATGGAGAGTATTATAATGGAGTGTGTTATAATGGAGTATGTTATAATGGAGTATGTTATAATGGAGTGTGTTATAATGGATTACATTAAAATGGAGTGTGTTATAATGGATTGCATTATAATGGAGTATGTTATAATGGAGTGTGTTATAATGGAGTATGTTATAATGGAGTGTGTTATAATGGATGTGTGTTATAATGGAGTGTGTTATAATGGAGTATGTTATAATGGAGTGTGTTATAATGATGTGTGTTATAATGGAGTGTGTTATAATGGAGTATGTTATAATGGATCTTCACTGCATTTAGAAAGTTTACCTACAAGGACACATACCTCATATGACTGGTCTTTTTACTTTTTGCTTTACAGAACCTCCAATCATGAAGTCGTATCTTGAAATAAGATTCTTTTGTTCCATTTGCCCTTGTTTTGAAGCAGCCTTGCGAATGAATTGTGGGAACCACTTAATGAGCAAGTTGTCAATGGGTGGAGGTGCAAAAACAAAAATCAAATGTTTTTGTCTTTTACTGATTAAGTAAAAAATAGCAGCTGCAATGTCATCTTCCCTGTAAATCATAATTTTACCAAATGCTGAAATAATATGCAATTATACAGTAACTATTTGACAGCATTTTTCCTCTTCCAGTGACTGTTGAATCCAGCTGCCCATGACAAATAAAACTCAAAATAACCTTCCTACCTACCATAAACAAACACAAAACATCTCTCCATTCTCCCTGACCAGCATGACACAATGAGTGAAAGCGGAGACTTCAGCTACTTTACAATCACATAAATCAATACACTAGTGACAAGCCACCTCTGTTGGAGACTTAAAGACATATCTGAATTTACATAAATCAATACATCAGTAAAAAGCAACCTCTGTTGAAGACTTAAACACAAATCTGAATTTACATCAATCAATACATCAGTAACAAGCAACCTCTAGTTCAGACTTCAAAACACATCTGAATTCAAATTAATCAAGACATCAGTAACAAGCAACCTCTGTTTGAGACTTCAAAACACATCTGAATTCAAATAAATCAAGACATCAGTAACAAGCAACCTCTGCTGGAGACTTCAAAACACATCTGAATTTACAACAATCAATACATGAATGTAAAAATGACTTTCTATTCATGACACCTCTCTGTCACCATGTTATACACAGGAAGGAGTTTTAACCCTTTCCCTCATATAGACTCATTTTGACGCACTCAATAGGTACCACATAAAGCCTGATCTGCAGAAAACCACACTTAAACCTTACCAAATTTAATTACAAAATCCTCATTTCCAGACTGCTGAGGAGCAGCGAACAGCATAAAACCTGATCAGCCTGCGAGTTATGCCTGCGAGTTACTTGCAGGCTGATCTGGTTTTATGCTGTTCGCATAGGTCTTTTCATCGTGTCCTCTATGATGGAAAGGGTTAATGTAGGTTAATGATTAATTCCTGTTCTTGACATACTTCATATAAAGTATGAAATATGTGATAAATTTTTTATCAGAAGTGGCATGTTTATTGCTCTTAATGGAGCAATAAAACCAGCTAATGACAGAGCCGTGATAAATTATATATTTTAATGCCATGACTGAATGATAAAACACGCTCATGCCTGTATGACAAAATGGTTTCCCACATGGAAAGAAAATTCCTTAATAAAGAAAATTTCTGACATTTGAAGAATGTTTATCCTGTATCATCATGACAAAGCTGAAAATGAAATACTTCAAGTGATACCCTGAAAAATTGTTTGTTTGCAGTTGTTACTCAAATCAGACTTTTTCAGAGGAAAAAATGCCTTAGTAGTTTTTTTTTCTGTTGCTAATGTTTTTTCTTGTTGTTTTTTTCTTGAGTTAGCAGTGGTAAATAAGTCTTAACAAGAGAAGCAGCATAACCCTGTCAGGAAAGACATACATAAGCCATTCTGAATTTGAGCTGCAAGTCTTTTAAGTTTTTGACATCAATTATAATGCATAGTTCAAATATATGTGAATTATAATTCCTACTCTTGGAGACCATGTTGACAGAGTAATTCAAGGGCTTTTTTTTTTTATTAGTTATATAGGAGCAGAAATTTCATTTTCTAACATATTTCAATATTTCTGCTCCAAAAATCAAAATGTAAACACAAAATTCATATTTTTAGGATAAAATATATCTAATAGGTTATTTTCATAAAATAAACATACATTTCAGGAAATGGTATGGTTTCATCCCTTAACCCTTTCCCTCATAGAGGACACCATGAAAAGACCTATGTGAACAGCATAATACCAGATCAGCCTGCGAGTAACTCGCAGGCTGATCAGGTTTTATGCTGTTCGCTGCTCCTCAGTGGTCTGGAAATGAGGATTTTGTAATTAAATTTGGTAAGGTTTAACTGTGTTTTTTGCAAATTTTTGCATCATATGTACCATTTGTGTCAGACTGTGATATGTCAATGTTATTTCATGTTTTTTCATGATGAAATATAATGGGCCTTTAACAAAATAAACCCAGTTTCCTTTTTGGTTAAAAGGTTTTTTATATTTAGATTTATTTAAATAATATTTCATATTTACAATGATTAATTAAATCTTCTCATTTAGATATGGATTTCAATAAGATAGACTAAAAAATAAAACACAATGGTGATTTAAAAACAAGTATTTTCAGATTTTGGCCTACATTAACTTAAGTTAAATAAAATGGCTGCCAAAAAGTTTCTTATCAGTACCTATTTAACCCTTTACATTAAAATGATAAATGTTCAAGAACAAATTTAAGACTTGATGAATATGAATTTACAGAACATTCATTGAAATACATGAAACAATGGATATTTATTTGCCGTGCAGACTGTGCTGAGAATGACCTATATTATATGAGCAGAAGAGACCCTGATCAGACAGCTTCTGAAAAAAAAGTCTGATCTGGGTCTGCACTGTTTGCCATTGAATAAAAAAGTCCATTTGTGGTAAAGGGTTAAAAAGTATTGTGAAAAGTCTATTTTCAACAAAAAATTAATAAAAAAAAAATTGGTCAAAGGCATTTCCAAAGGGTAGGTAACTGCAAACACACATTTTTTTAAAGAGAGCCTTATGCATGATTACAAACTTCAAAGGTTGAAGAATCCTTTGATAATATCAAACATTTCAAGAAATTAATAGGTCAATTAACATATGGAATTTCCATGGCATTTTTGTAATACCAATACATTCCAGAGATATCCACAGCGATAAGTCTTTATGTTAAGACTGCTCATGCTCTAACAACAAGAAAAATACGGACTGAATATATTTTTGCAGGTAACTGAGAGGTTGGTTGATCATTCTAGTCCTTTGTTGATGATGGAATTAGCACTGGAAACAAAGCATCCACAAGCAAATGGCAACTTTGTTGTTTTTGTTGTTGTTTTAATTACAGTAGAACTTCTGTAAGTAGAAGTTGAAGGCACGTTACCTATAAAGTTTCTTTTCTCGTTTCTAAATCCTGTTTCACGCATGAGCTTCCAGTCTAAAAACTTTATGTATTTTCAGAAAGTTACAATGAATTATGGTCAACAGCTTCAGAAAGGAAGATTTAAATGTTCTATAGAGATTATAAAAGGCAACTCTCTGAGTAATCTCAATAAAATCAGATTCAGTATATTTGCTCATATTTCACTAACTGAATCTGACCACATAGTGTAGAAGGTCATCTCAGATGGACCTTTGTGTAAGCCAATCAAATCAGCACCTACAAAACTGTTAGGTATAACCAGGGGAAGTAAATGCATCATTATATTTGAACAAATTCCTGTTGGGAGAATTACCACACAGTCCCGAGAGTGCCAAATCAACTTCTTTTTGTTCAGGCTTTAATTCTGGTATCCATAATTTAGTAAGAACAGCAGTTGCTGAAACATATATGTTTACTGTTTTAACCGCAGTCAGTTTGAAACACGGTATTAAATTGGTTTAAAATCGAGCACTTGTTTATGCATCTGATGTGACCTTTAATGCGATGGTGTCAGATCCAAATTGCGGATAGTAGAGGAGAGCAAATTAGAATATGATTTTAATGAGATTGCTCTCTCATGAGCACCTTGATTTTAAGGCTTAAACTGTTTTAGTAATTACGCTAATGGGTCATGAGATGACCACTTGTTCAAAATTTCAATAAATTTCAGGCCAGTTTTTAAAGATATTTTCAAAGTTTTTTTTTTGGTGTTTTTTTAAATAAAACTTTTTTGTTTTCCATGGCATCCAGAGTTCTAAATGGTTAAAGATTTCAGCAAGTGCTATGTAGGTACATCTAAGGATTATTTATGCAAAGTTTCAAAAATTTCTTCTATGTGGTTTCAGTAAAAATGTCATCTAAATGAAATTGTTGATGATGGCACAACAAGTGGTGCACAATGAAGCACAATGAACACAGGGGATCACAATAGCTTACACTGAGCATGTTGCACTCAGCTGAAAAACAAACCAATTTGCCTACAACCAATGAATGGAGCAAAATAGAACATATTGTCCATTTTGTCAGACAAAAAATCTTATGGTACACTTTCCTTCAGACCCCATAATCCTGCACCTACACATACCCCAGCCCACATACCATCTTCAATGTAACTCTGGCAAATATGGCTGCCACTCTTTGTCAGCAACTATCCACCATCATCAGTTCATCTCAAAAGATAATCATTAAAACTAATTAATGGCTCATTATTATATTGATGCTCTTCAAAAATCAATGATCAAACAATCTGTCTTCATTACGTGTATTTGCTCTAGTTCTCAGCCTTTTAATTAAGAGCAAGGTACAAATGCTAACACAAGCAGGAACTCATACAAAGTTCACAAGATAGCGGCCGATTTTCAGCTTAAAATTGTGAATATCTGTGAAAAAGTATATGTGAGTGATTTGCCATTAAAGATATTTTTCATTTAAAAATCTCAAAATTTATGAAAACTGAGCATGTTGCCATACACTAGTGGCACAGTACTGTTTACTCAATGAAACATGAACACTAAATTCTGACAAGACCTATAGTGGAAGAAACAGCATATATGTTGAAGATCCGTCATAGGTTATAATTACTAATATAAGGTAATTGCTTATATAATATGGTGCAACACTGAACCCTAAGTCTGCATTCTATAATCTTTTTTGATTAACTTCAGATAAAATTTCATAATCATAATACAGTTTTTTCTAGACTTGGACCCCAAGCATAGTGTTATAATAGAGTTGCTCTGTTTTATATGGTCAAATATAATTCAGTATCTAGACTTGGACCCTTAACATAGCATTAAAGTAGAGCTGCATCATATACTATAGTCAGTCTACGTAGACCTGGACCTCAAACATGGCGTTTACTGGAGCTTGAGACCTGGACCTCAAACATGGCATTATAATGGTGCTGCATCATATACTTTAGTCAGTCTACGTAGACCTGGACCTCAAACATGGCGTTATAATGGAGCTGCATCATATACTTTAGTCAGTCTACGTAGACCTGGACCTCAAACATGGCGTTATAATGGTGCTGCATCATATACTTTAGTCAGTCTACGTAGACCTGGACCTCAAACATGGCGTTATAATGGAGCTGCATCATATACTATAGTCAGTCTACGTAGACCTGGACCTCAAACATGGCATTTTAATGGAGCTGCATCATATACTATAGTCAGTCTACGTAGACCTGGACCTCAAACCTGGCTTTACTATAGTCAGTCTACGTAGACCTGGACCTCAAACATGGCATTATAATGGAGCTGCATCATATACTTTAGTCAGTCTACGTAGACCTGGACCTCAAACATGGCATTATAATGGAGCTGCATCATATACTTTAGTCAGTCTACGTAGACCTGGACCTCAAACATGGCGTTATAATGGTGCTGCATCATATACTATAGTCAGTCTACGTAGACCTGGACCTCAAACATGGCGTTATAATGGAGCTGCATCATATACTTTAGTCAGTCTACGTAGACCTGGACCTCAAACATGGCATTATAATGGTGCTGCATCATATACTATAGTCAGTCTACGTAGACCTGGACCTCAAACATGGCGTTATAATGGAGCTGCATCATATACTATAGTCAGTCTACGTAGACCTGGACCTCAAACATGGCGTTATACTGGAGCTGCATCATATACTATAGTCAGTCTACGTAGACCTGGACCTCAAACATGGCGTTATAATGGTGCTGCATCATACACCATGGTCCCTCAAGACTTGGGACGCCAAACATGAAGTCATACCATGGTCCATTAAGACTTAGATTAAAGGCCCTTAAGGAAAAAACATGGCATTATGAAGAAGCTGCATTTTATACTATGGCCCTTTCAAAACTTGAACCTCAAGCATGGCGTTTTATTGGAGCTGCATCATTTACCATAATCAATCAAGACTTGGACCTCAAACATTGCGTTATAATACAGCCTCACAATATAATGATCATAAAATATAACTTACCTTCTTATACACAAGGTAGTTTGGGTTATCTTCCTGATTAATCTGCCCATTTCCAAACATAAGGGCGTTGGGCAGCGTGTTGGGTAAGGACTCCGTCCTCTTGTTATAGCGATGGCTTGCCGCCATCTCCACGCCCCAAACTGCAAACAACTAATCCCATTGAATGTCACACCATACTGAGGCTACACACAACTGAAACAGAAACAAACAGACGCTCAATAATCTGCTAGCCATGAGCACCTGTGGAAGAACTTGAATTATCACAAAAGGTGGATTAATTCTCCAACTCATGGCATGGCTGGAAGATAATGGCTAAATTTGTTTTACAACAATTGGACAAGAAGTGATATCACTTATAAATTTTTTAAGTAAAAAAAAAAGACTTGTAAATAGTAAATGCTTCCCCTAAATGTATACTCAGTAAGTAAATAAGTTTTTTTGTTTCAAGTGGATAACATTTTTGCCACATAGAGGATAATTGTTTGTTTTAGTGTAAGATCGATTAATAATTTCACTGAGTGAACATAAAAAGTGATATTTTCACGAGTGGCAAAGCCACGAGTGAAAATGCATCTTTTTATGTTCACAAATGAAATTATACATTGATCTTTCACCAAAACAAACAATTTTTCTTTTTATTTATTGCTTTAAAGGCCAGAAATTAGCTGTTTTTATTCACAAAAAACATCAAAAATGGCGGGATTACGTCGTGTGTGAGACGTTATTTATGACGTCATTTCTTGTGTAAAACCCGGCACAAATGATGCTCCGATCAGTTTATAATGTAGGGTCGGGTTCAAGTTCCTGATATTTCTCTATAATCCACCAAATAGAGTTAAATAAAAACCAATATTCCATGTGGTCTAATATCTAAACCATGTTATTATATGTAAGGAGAGTGTATTTAATAAAGTCAAAGTCAGGTTTATATCACTTTTTGAGACCTGAAAGTAATGCCCATCTCAAAATTGTGCAAATAATATTTCTTCAGATTTTTTAATGAAACTATTCTAACACCATAAAGAAAAAGAAGGCTTACAAATATATCATGAGTTAACAAAAGGAAATGGATGATAATCATTCACTTTAAGATCAACCAACCCTCACAGGAAATTCATCCAAAAATGAAGAAGTTAATTTTTCAGACAGAGCTCTTCAGCAGGTTGTTGCCCTGGTATTGATGGCATATACACACAATTTTCCAATGACGATTGATTTTTGAATAGACTGTAGAGAAAGAACAATCACATCCGCTGATGCACAGTGTTATTTAAGTGACTATTTCTAACTTTTGACACAGAAGAGCTATCATGAAAATGGCATGAAAATGGCAAGTTAAACTAGATCAACTAGAAACCTGAAAGTTTAACTAGATCAACTAGAAACCTGAAAGTTTGACTAGATCAACTAGAAACCTGAAAGTTTAACTAGATCAACTAGAAACCTGAAAGTTTGACTAGATCAACAACGTCCTTTTGCTAACTGACTGTTCCAAGGAAGTTATATTTTTAATATATGTTGAATTTCCCATAGGACCTTTTTGTCCTCCCTTATACTGTTAACAATTCCTTATTGTCTTTGATAGTAGGATGATATGCCATAAAACTTGTTCAGACTGTGACTATTTCAGTCTGATCCAGCTTCTATGTAGTACACTATGGCATAAAACAGTTTATCTGAGAAAAACAACACATACAACAAGGAACACATCAAATGACCAGAAACCAGATTTTCAAGTGTTGCCCTAGGCATAGCTATTTTTAGTCTATTTCAGTGACCTTGACCCTATTGACCTAAAAATCAATCCCAATCTTCCTCTTCCCATAAGGTATCTATCTACAAAATCTGATCATCCTACTTCACTCCTAAAAGGAGTTATTTGATGGAAATGAAAAATCTATTTTTAGTAACAGTGACCTTGACCCTATCACTCTGAAAATCAATCCCGATCTTCCTTTTCCCATAAGGTACCTACCTACCAAGTACGAAAACAGTATAGATCTCTATTCTAGCAGGAGATATTCGATGGATGACGTACCCCATTCTAATAACCAGGATTTTCATAGAAACCTGGTTAGTAAAGTATGAACCTCACATTTCCAGTAACTATGGGCCTCTATAGTTTCTGACTTATCCTACTCTCAGAGACCTTGTCAAGGCCCAATAATGCCAAACCATGGCAATCTGACATGAAATCTAAATTAAACTTAGTTAGAAACATTGCTGCGTGACAGTCTTAGACATTTTACACAAACTTTATCACTTCCCAGCTTTGTGTGTCAAAAATTCTCAGGAGCATATAAAGAAGATAACATAATAAATCTTCCAGACATTTTTTTTTTTTTGAAGAAATATTGATGAAATGAAATTTGATGAATGATGAAAAATATCTGTTTCATAACTTTGATCTAATTAACATTCCACTAGAATCTTTACCATGTGATGTTTAGATAATCTTGAAACATCTCACGAGTCGGATTGAAGCAACCTCCTTCTATCAGGACCAATGTGACTTCACTAACAGATCTCTAATCTACATAACAGCCCCACTTTCTGATGTTTTAATTGCATTTATTTCAGGCTTGATTCCAGTGCCTGAAATCTGCACTCAATCAGAATTCAGACACTTGAAAGATTGGAAAAAAACCCTCAGAATTCTCTATATTAAATTGAGCATTATCCATGAAATGACTTTCTGATTAAAAAATAACATCTCAACTTCGCCATAACATTTTTCACATCCAGTAACTTCATGTTCTTCTTAAAGGCCTCTGTGTTTTCAAAATACAATCAATTTTTACCTCAAATAACTGAGAAAAAGTAACTTTATGCATACCAAAGATTAGTTAGAACCAAGAGGTCAATAAGTCAAATCCCATCAAAAGTGAAGATCCATCATCAGATTCAACTTTTTTGTACTTTTTTAAATGTATGTTGTTGTTGTTTTTGTTTTTTTATTATTAATTCCAAGAGGAAGAATGTTTCTGCTTGTCAATAACCAGGTACCATGGACTGATTAATACAACTCTGGGGCCAGTTTCACTGAATTTTGTATGATCAATTGGATCTTAGTCAGGCAAATGTTGTCATACATAAATTACAAAATGTCCAATAATTTCTGATTTGCACAGGAAAACATACAGAAAGGTGACCTATCTCACTACATAATACCAAATCTTCAATTTTTAAGAAGAAAAAATACACAATAACTAAACTACCTTAAATTATCTGTGAACTTTAGTATACATTTTTTTTCTTACAAAGAATATACGAATCTTAAACTTTAATTATAGAATGTGTTCAGTCCACTGTGGACCCGGAGTACCAAAGTTTCTGTGTAAATATCTGAAGGTCAAAGTCAAAAATCGTCATACAAAACCAAATATTGGGGCTGAAAAAAAAATTGGTCTTAATATACATATAGTGAATTTTACCAATTTAGTTAAAACAGACCTAGGTTGGTTTTTAGAACTGCAAGCTGGTGTAGTCTAGTTTTTCTACTTTAATACTGTGTTAGTTTTAAAATATATGAAAAAAAAATTGTATGAAAAAAAAATGCTTTCTGTATGTCATTGTGAAATACATGTTACAAGGAATCTTGGGAATGAATCTCAAGTTTAAGAAAGCTGTGACCTACATAGGGGTGTTTCACTGATTTTAAAAGTATTGACCTTGAAAAGGGTCAAATTGAAGGTCAAGGTCAAAAACCATTACATCACTGACTAAGAATGTTGTCAACTGTAGCCAATATAAATTACTAATCTACTTTTCAGTGCTGTTACAAAGAATACTACATGTGGGATTATTTACGAGACATCTATGAAGGAATAAAGTAGTCCAACACAAATATAAAGCTTTTGCATCTTGATGCAATAACAACAAAACAGCAACTTTTATTGTATTGTATAAAGGTTGTTGTTTTGTTAATGTTATTGTATCAATATGCAAAAGATTTTAGTGTGGCAATTCTTTAACCTTTTTTCTTCTTCTAACAGACTAACATTAAGTGTCTTAGAGGCAAAGTATGGGACCAAAATGGATGCATCCAAGTGGTGACCTTTTAATCTAGTTCCGAAAGAACTTGAAACCCACAAACATTGCCATGTGGAATGTTTTTATACCCTTGTCTTGTATAGTGTACCTGTAGAGATAAGTCATGCAAGTTCAAGTCATAGATCCATCCTTTCATTATAAGGCCCTTTGTGTGTGTTTCTCTCTCTCTCTCTGGCTTAGCTGGCAGGTTTAGGAGAAATCTGACCACCAATTTGTCTTACATTCAAACAGGATTTGTTGGACTCCATGCTAGACATGTATACCATACTATACCACAGAATCACAAGCATACCAAGTTACAGCAACCCAAAAAATGATGACTTTATGGCAATATTTGCTGATGTGGTACAGGTACAATCTTTCTAAGCACTAAAATCAAGGATGACATTTTTATGGCATTTGTTTCTTAACCCTTTCCCTCATATAGACTCATTTTGACGCCCTCAATAGGTATCACATAAAGCCTGATCTGCAGAAAGCCACAGTTAAACCTTACCAAATTTATTTACAAAATCCTCATTTCCACACCACTGAGGAGCAGCGAACAGCATAAAACCTGATCAGCCTGCAAGTTACTCGCAGGCTGATCTGGTTTTATGCTGTTTGCATAGGTCTTTTCATGGTGTCCTCTATGAGGGAAAGGGTTAACCTGAAATATACTGACATCATAAAACTCTATCAAGTGTTTCAAAAGATTCAAATACTGCTGGCAGTGATTTAAAAATATCCACCACTGCTGGATTAATGGCTTCAAAGAAAGGGTATGCCGAAACTCTATCTTAAGCCATCAATATGAATTGACAACTTAAAGTTAAACCCGCATTTCCACATTAGAGTAATCAAGTCAATGACCTGACTATTGACTATTTGAGTTTACCGTCGCTTTGACAGTATTTCAGTCATATAGCGACGTCCAGCTAATTACAGGTGGAGGAAGATCCCAAATGCATGGAGACATCCGGGTAGAACCACCGACCTACCACAAGCCAGCTGGAAGGCTTCCTCACATGAATATCCGAATGACCCTGCCGGGATTCGAACCCATGTGGTGAGGGGCTGAGTGAGTGTTTAAGTCAGCAACTTTACCCTCTCAGCCATGGAGGTACCCTCAACGACCTGAACAAGCAGTATAAAACTAGAAATATCACTGAAGGTGATTTAAATACTAACACACACAAGTTGATACAGACCATTAGGGCTTTCTGAATGTACAAGGTATCTTAAGCAACTTCTTGGTCAAAAAGGGGCCATAACTGTATTAAAAATTTATCAATCCAAATAACATGACTGTATGGTATGGCGTTAATTAACTGGTAATCTCAATGTCATAATTCTGAAAATTTCAAAGTTAGCATTGCAAATGAACCTACATTATTTTACCATTCCAGGAGTGGATTAAACATGTTATTAAATTATCAGGAATATGCTATGCTTTTTTTATTATTATAAGGATTTGGCTGCATCAATATGTAAGGAAGAATTTTTGTATTTTTAGCCTTCATTTCCATGTGTTTCTTGTTTTTTCTCAGACTGTATGACAGATGGAAGGAGGAACATACCCAACATTTCATCACCTGGATAGCAGTATTATGAAATTCCTTCACATCAGCTTAACATGTTTGACTGCTAGAATTATACAACATTTTATCAAGCACAAACTGGTAGTGGGTATTTAACAGCTCTAATGATCTGTTTAATTTGTCAAGGAAATTAGCCATGTCTAAAAGAGCCTTCTCACAGAAGCTTATCAAAATCTGTGACTCAGGTAAAAATCTGTGCCCAAGTGAGCCAAAAAGCAAAACAAGGAAGAGAATTAATAGTGAAAACATTCCATTAAATCCTGATAAAACAATTATATTCCAAAGATAATGATTTATTTTTGTTACAGTGGGGTTGTCCTATGTAATATACAGTAAAATCTGCAAACAAAGGCCACCCTAGAGGTGGCGGTTTTACAGAGGTTCAATTATTTATTATTTCAGTTCCTGGTGTCTGTTCACAAGATTGCTATTATTCAAAGGTGACCACAAATGCAGATGCAAGTATATTTGTTTTATTCTAAGATCAATGAATGAATCTACAGGCAATCAACAGACACTGACAGTAACCTCAGCAGTATCACTAACATTAAACACCTGGCTGGCAGCCTTAACCCTTTCCCTCAAAGAGGACACTATGAAAAGACCTACGTGAACAGCATAAAACCAGATCAGCCTGCAAGTAACTCGCAGGCTGATCAGGTTTTAAGCTGTTCACTGCTCCTCAGTGGTCTGGAAATGAGGATTTTGTAACTAAATTTGGTAAGGTTTAACTGTGGTTTTCTGCAGATCAGGCTTTATGTGATACCTATTGAGGGCGTCAAAATGAGTCTATATGAGGGAAAGGGTTAAAATCTTCATCATCAGTTGTTTTTTTCCCATCTCAAAGGTAGATGGTGTTAGAAAACTCTAATATTGCGCAATCCAATAAACCATGCTTGGCACCTCCTTCAAGAAAAACGTTTATAGGCAATGAAATCTTTATATGTGGTAAACCCATCACTGCAGGAGAAATAGGAAGAAAAGAGATACCTGTCTGACCTGTATAAAACAGATTAAGCTGTTTACTGTTTGATGCTTATCAGCATCACAGACACAAGGTGTGGGTACAGCACAGTTTCTCAGACTTCAACTTGACCAATGGATCTTGGACACACCTTTTTACATGTAAACATACCGTTAGCTGCTAATAAAAAATTATAAACCTCTCAGTTATGTTCTGACAACTTTGTCAACACTAGTAAAACCTCAGACGGACCATGTAAAATATATATTTAAACCGCTGATAGAAAAAAAAAAGTTATCACCAAAAGTGATGAATACACCTTGACAAACAATGTCATAGACATAATGATCCAAAACAGGACTGGAAGATGTTCATGTTTCTTGTAAAGCCCCAACTTAACCCTTTCCCTCATAGAGGAAACCATGAAAAGACCTATGCGAACAGCATAAAACCAGATCAGCCTGCGAGTAACTCGCAGGCTGATCAGGTTTTATGCTGTTCGCTGCTCCTAATGGGTCTGGAAATGAGGATTTTATAATTAAATTTGGTAAGGTTTAACTGTGGTTTTCTGCAGATCAGGCTTTATGTGGTACCTACTGAGTGCGTCAAAATGAGTCTATATGAGGGAAAGGGTTAAATGAGTCTATATGAGGGAAAGGGTTAAATGAGTCTATATGAGGGAAAGGGTTAAAATGAGTCTATATGAGGGAAAGGGTTAAATGAGTCTATATGAGGGAAAGGGTTAAAATGAGTCTATATGAGGGAAAGGGTTAAATGAGTCTATATGAGGGAAAAGGGTTAACTTTCTAAAGTGATGGTAGTTAAAGCAATCATGTCTAATAATTCATTTGTGTGTTCCTTCAGCATATTGTCATATAACCATCTCCAGCAACTCCTAGGAACATGGTGATAAGTCATTACTAACTGCGACCACGTTAGTCCTTGAGACACTTACAAATATAAGAGATTATCATCATCAAAAACATAGCATCAGATTATCAATCTAATTAGGATTAGGACAAAAATCTGTATTTTGAGCAAACTGACTTACTATCACATAGCCCTAAATTACTGTGGGTTCAAATCCCAGACTGGTCACTCACGTTTGCCTTCCAGTTGGCTTGTTGTAGGTGCTAATTAGTGCTACCCAGAATACCTTATCATACCTGTAATTAGCTAGATACATGTACATGTAGTATTCTTCTTTTATTTACCACTTCGAGTAGAAACTGGCCGTTACACTAAACCAAAAGTACTTCAAGAAAACAGGTTATGAAAATTCTGTACCAACTCCTCTGTTGAAGATGAAACTCATTTCATTTTAAACTGTGATTTATATTCAGACACAAGAGAAAACATGTTTGATAAAGCAAATGATATTAATCCAAATTTTACAGCATTTTGTGATGAAGAGAAACTTATTTTTATTATCTCAAAAATGTTTAACCCTTTCCCTCATAGAGGAAACCATGAAAAGACCTATGCGAACAACATAAAACCAGATCAGCCTGCGAGTAACTCACTGGCTGATCAGGTTTTATGTTATTCGCTGCTCCTCAGTGGTCTGGAAATGAGGACTTTATTATCAAATTTAGTAAGGTTTAACTGTGGTTTTCTGCAGATCAGGCTTTATGTGGTACCTATTGAGTGCGTCAAAATGAGTCTGTATGAGGGAAAGGTTTAAGAGGCACCAAGTTTTTACTTAAGTTTTGAATTAATCATTATCTGAACATATTATTTTGAATTATGATTTCAAATCCATCTTCTTATATCTTAGTTCCAGATTTTAAGTATTATCTTCACAAATACAAAGTGCGCCTTTTTAATCATTTTAGCCTATCGCAATTACTTTAGATATAACTATGTAATTCAAACTGAAATGTAATATGTATATATTTTGAATTTTATGAGTCTCACAATTACTTTGAAAGCAATTATGCAATTTTATATTGAAATGTAATATGTATATATTTTGAATTTTACGTCTTAGTGTCTTAAAAAGCTGCAAGTGGCTGGGTGTCATTGTGATTTTTGTATTACATTGTTTTATTGTACATATTGACATCTGACACTATAATAATTTGTCTACTTTGGTATATGACTAAAATACTATCACAGAGACAGTAAAACCCAAAATAGCACCACCCAAGTGCTGAGGATTGCAGTAGGCCTGTGGTTTTAACTAGCTTCTTCTTGTTTACTCTGGGTTAATTAGCTGGAAATTGTTTTATGACCAAAATATACTGTCATAGAGATAGTCAACGCCAAAAGAGCAACACTCCAGGTG
>CM037784.1:52307072-52357072 GCA_021229015.1 Solen grandis | reverse complement strand
TTATTTTGCAAAAAATCACTTTTGAGGATAGGGCCAAAGTGCCTGGACCTTCTTAAAGATAGGTACTAATTGCTTATAGCAAAATCATAGGTGGTATAAGAATATTACAGAAAAATGACAAAAAAAACAAAAACAAAAAAACCCATCATTTTCAGTGATTATTTTTACCTGAGACAGCATCCTGGATACAATGTTTTAGCTGTGGATGTATTTATTGATTTCATTGCATCCACTGAATCCATAAAATATACAAAAATTACTATTAAAATTAAAGTAGAATGCAAACTTTCCATATTGCGAATCATAATTTTTTAGTCTTGTGAGTCCCAGGACCTGCGCAGCAAAAATTGTAAAAAATTCACTGCATGATTTTTTTTAATGGGTTCAGGATTAAGTTGATAGCTTATATATTTGTAAAATAATAATACATGTATTCATTCCTGGTTATTTTGAAAAATGTAAGTAATAAAAAATATCTAAAGATGAAAGGAAGAAAGACATTTTGTCTACCATCACTAGTTAGGTAGTCACATCAACCTGAATGTATTTTAGGAATATTTTCAATTACATGTAGATATAAAAAGTCAGTGAAAACAGTTTTTTGATATACAGAAAGTAAATCCTCAGTAAATGGGCTTGTGAAGGTTGGTGTTTAGGGTGAGAGGCTTAACCCTTTCCCTCATAGAGGAAACCATGAAAAGACCTATGCGAACAACATAAAACCAGATCAGCCTGCGAGTAACTCGCAGGCTGATCAGGTTTTATGCTGTTCGCTGGTTCTAAGTGGTCTGGAAATGAGGACTTTATTATTAAATTTGGTAGGTTTAACTGTGGTTTTCTGCAGATCAGGCTTTATGTATTATGTACCTATTGAGTGCGTCAAAATGATTCTATATGAGGGAAAGGGTTAATTAAGCGGACTTTTTAAGAAATACATTGGTCTAAAAGCTCCTTTTCTGCACCTCATCTGTGTCATTGTAAAGTATGTTTAACACCAGTCAAGGCCAATTAAACCACTGACTTTTGTGATGTTTATGCGAGACATTTGTATGTTCATGTGATTAAATGGAACTCCACAAAAGACAATGCTTCATTTTTCATTTTACATAATTATTCGTCCAGTTGAATGATTATATTATTTTCTCTTTCCATGCAATAGCTGTTCATCATGACGATGAAATCTTAAATGAATTAAGTTTCAAATGATGTTAAGTTAAGTATTAGTAATGTTAAAGACATTGTTTAGTCTATGTTTCATGCTGTTGGCACTTTTACAGACTTAATTAACAGTATTTACCCCTGGTCATCAAGCTATTAGTATCCACCTATCAATTCCCCTGGGGAGTCTTTCACTCTGCTTATGGTAGCCCACATTAACCATTACGGTGCCACCGAATTATACAGCCCTCTGAAGTACCCATTCACATCTGGCTAAAATGATACAATGCAGAGTAAATTTCTTGCTCAAGGAAATTAGCAGTGTCCGTGGCAGGACTCAGACCTGGGATCTCTTGATCCAAAAAGCATGTCCTACCTCTTGACCACTGGCGATGAGCTGGCAGCTGATTGATTGGATGGGTTACATCATCACAATGAGATACCATTAATTTTCTACTAAGCAATGAAATAAGTACATTTACAGTGCTCTTTCCTGACATATCTCAAAATGCATCATGCCACTTGTTAACAGGCTGGTACATGTATATTAGTGAGGCAGGGCTATATTAGTCTCATGAAAATAAAGTCCACATTGACTGAAATACTGTTAGTAGGACATTAAAACCATGTAAACAAACTTATCAAACTTCACTTTAAATGGATGAAATTACAGTATCAAATGATATATTAAATGTCACTATGCTTATGCAATTTCTTATTGATAAAATACATATAAGACGTACAGTTTTTTCCTTCACATTTTTCTGTCAGTGTGAATATGTATAAGCAACAAAACATGAAGGTTTATATTTGATGTTTGTATTGTAGATTTGTGTTCGCTATTAAAACTTGAAACTGTTTTTATTGTATTTGTATAACATAATTATCACATTATGCTAATCATAAACTGCTTATGTTCAAGTGTGTGCTACTTAACAAATAAATTGCAGATTAAGATATTTCCTGTTTGGCTTCATATATTTATAAGTAAGCTAAAGTTTCAAGATATAGAAAAAAAATTGATAATTTGTGTATACCAATTTTTTCTTTCTATCTCTGTCTCTCCTCCTCCTCCTCCTACTACTACTACTACAAACACACAACTTCCTATTTTTACCATGCTTACTTTCTATGTCAAGCCTTCATGTTACATAATTATGCTAAATTTCCATGTAGTATTTGCTGTATACCAGATGATTTATTGACAATCTTGTTCTATTGTATAAAAGGTTATGTAATAAGATTTAAACAGTCATTGTTAGATATATTGTCATGCAGAACTATTGCTTCATCCACAAAATGATCATATTTATTTAGCTCACCTTAGCACAATGTGCTCATGGTGAGCTATTTTGATCGCCTTTTGTTTGGCATTCATTTGTCTGTGTGTCTGAAATGATAATTCCTCCTAAACCACTAGGCCAAATTGGATGAAAATTGCCTGTGATGTTTCTTGCATGAAGCTCTACCAAAGTTGTTCAAATGGTTCTGGTCTGTTGCATATCTGGGTCACAGGAGCTAAAAACAGATTTTTAAAGTGAAATCCTTAAAAAATCTTCTTTTCTGAAACCACAAGGCCTAGAGTTTAGATATTTGGTGTGTGGCATTGTCTTATGAACCTTTACCAAGTTTGTTCAAATCATGATCATGGGGTTCAAAATTGGCCCCGCCTAAGGGGTCACTTGATTTAACATAGACTTGCACTGGAAAAACTTGAAAAATCTTCTTGTCAGAAATCACAAGGTCTGGAGTTTATTTGGTGTGTAACATGGCCTAGTAGACTTCTATCAAGTTTGTTCAATCGTGGCCCTGGGGTCAAAATTGGCCTGCCCTTTGGGTCACTTGATTTTACATAGACTTATTGAGGAAAAACTAGAAAAAGTTTTTGTCAAAACACAAGGCCTAGAGTTTAGATATTTGGTGTGAAACATTGCCTAGTGAACCTCAACCAAGTTTGTTCAAATCTGACATGGTCCTGGGGTCAAAATTTGCCCTGCCTTAGGGGTCACTTGATTTTACATAAGACTTGTATAGGAAAACCCTGGAGTTAAGATGTTTACAAGTGAACCTCAACCAAAAACAAAGAAGAAAAGAAATGATTGTCAGTGTTTCTCAGGTGAGTGATTCAGGGCCATCTTGGCCCTCTTGTTTATTGGAACTCATTTATTTTATTAATTACAACTTGTATTAATCAGTTCCTGGGTAAGACCAGTACTTGACACATAGGAAGACACATGTATCTTGGGTACCAGCTTTTGTGCGGAAAATAGGCAAATCTTTGCTCACCAACATACTGCAAGCCAGTTGGAAGGCTTCCTCACATGAAAATCCAAATGATCCTGCCGGGACTCAAACTCTTGCGGTGAGGGGCTGAGTGAGTGTTAAAGTCAGCAACTTTACCCTCTCGGCTACGGAGGCCCCAGATTGTATATGAAACAATGAATTTTTCTTTACCATGCAGAATGCGAGAGTCTGAACTACAAAATTGTATGAGCAAACAGAGAAGACCCTGATTAGACAGCTCCCTCCAGGTGCAGTCTGATCTGGATCTACTCTGTTTGCCAATGTGTTTATTAGAGGTAAAGGGTAACAGTATAATATTGATCAATGTTTTGAAAATGTCTCAAGTTAAATATGTGTCAGGTCATTTTGATTGATAATTATTCATTGAAAAATATTCCAATGATGTGAAACTCAATTAACCCTTTCCCTCATATAGACTCATTTTGACGCACTCAACAGACATCACATAAAGCCTGATCTGCAGAAAACCACAGTTAAACTTTACCAAATTTAATTATAAAATCCTCATTACCAGACCACTGAGGAGCAGCGAACAGCATAAAACCTGATCAGCCTGCGAGTTACTCGCAGGCTGATCTGGTTTTATGCTGTTCGCATAGGTCTTTTCATGGTATCCTCTATGAGGGAAAGGGTTAAGAATTCAAAGATGTATTCATCCCAAGAATTTACACATTTTTACAGTTTTGTTTTTATATTGTTACATTGATGTAGACCATACTGCTGTGGAAGATTGGTTCATTCCAAATTAATACATTATCCACCTTAAATAAAGAGTTTACTTTCTGATTAAAATACTGATTGATTTGTGTTATACCTGTCTCATTCCACCAATCCTATTTAGCACCAAAATACCTAAATACTTAAGGGAAACTCATCATTTTTGCTTCTCTTTAAAAAACTGGAACATTTCATTTCATAATTAGTATTGTTAATTATTAAGATAATCCATGTCAACCTAGTCATGCTAGGAGTAATTTTTAAAAAGGAATGGTGGAATGCACTAAATTAAATATTACCTAATTAAAAAAAGTAATACATGTACTTGGTGTTAAGAGTTTTTGGGTTGAATTTGAACCAGTTTTTGTGAAATGGCAAGTGTCATTAGCTATCCACTGTATCATATTGTAACAAGATATATTGTCTTATAACCTGACTCAGAATATATCGATTGATTGTAACATTTTCTGCTCATATGTCATGATAAGCCTGGTTATTAATTGCAAGTAACATAATCATTGAATGTTCCACAGCGAGGCGACATCATAATTAATCAGGACATGTACTTCTAATCCAGGATTCTGACATTTGAGATAAATCATGGCTGTTAGGTACTGGACATTTTATCATTTTTATAGAAATGAATGTATTGTTATCAGTGCATGTTTATTTTAATAAAAATCACAAAAAATAAAGCAGAAAATGAAATACTGTGCATTTTTAAGAATATGTTTCTGACCAGGTATTTTGTCAGTGTTATTGATGACTTGGGTAGAGATACCCGACTTACATGACCATGTCTTATATTTTGTTATAAGATTTACCTGTTATTAATTTTTAGGAAAGAAAAGCAATTAATAAAAAAAAAACTCGGAAATAAATTTTGCCAAATTAATATTCATATTTACTTTTTGTTTTATGTACATGTATTTCTTAAAAGAGTAAACAGATTTTAAACCTGTCATGGTTTACATGTCTCCAATTGATGGTTTTGTTACAGGGACTGAATGTAACAATTTATTTTCAAAAAGAAAATAATACAGCTTTTCTTTCTTCTCTTTCATATACAAATGTATATCTCTTTGTATATGGTCCTGAAAGCTTATTTGGCTTGGTAAAACAAGACTGCTATTCTAACATAATGCTAACACTGTATAAATCCTCCAAGCTCTTTTTCTTCAGCTTTGTGAGTGGGGAAAATCACAACTGTAATCCATAACTTATGTGTGTATTCTAATTTTATTGTTAATTGATGGACTTTTAGTTATTTATTCCAATATGTTAATGATTTGCATATTTTGATAATTATGCTATTTTAATGATTTTATTAAATTTTCAGACACAAAATATTATTTGAAAAGTTTGTTATAATAATGATACATATGCCTACAGCAATTATACGAGGGTCATTGGGAAATTTCCTAGATAGTATTAGTTATACAGTTTCTTGACAGGGTACATGACTATTTATTCCCAGCCGAGGAAGTCATGTCATCGAGCCACTAGGCGAGGTCGACATGATTTTTCTCAGCCAGGAATAAATAGTCATGTACCCTGTCAGGAAACTGTTTAATGGATTTATTATACTGCAAAGTTCAGTCCAGTTTCTGCATTAATAAATACTGATGATGCATTGCATACATATACCGAGTGTACATGACATTATGTACATGGCTTATTGACCAATCAGAAGAGAGAATTTTAAGTTGCAGTATAATAAGGTTTTATATAATAATCAATTCACACAAAACTTTGTGGTCATTTAATTTGATGTATACTTAATCTGCCTTAAAATTCTTACTTGAATCAGGCAAACTATTAAAAAATAGTAACATTAAATACATACATCAACATAACAAAGGAGCAGTTACAATATTGACATGATGTCAAACTAATCTGATTATTCAAAGTACTCTCCCGTCTTCTAGAACACACTTAATTATGGTAAACATCTTTTTCAAATGTAGAAAGTATACACTACAAACTGCCAAGCGAATTTCAGTAAGGTAATTAAAACACTTTCTAATTACTCCTGTACTTTTGCCCCGATGTCCTCACAGGCTGGTCGTCCGGATAGCTTGTTGTCAGAAGTACTCTTTCTGTTCGCAAATTTCTTAAACCACTTGAATACAAGTGTTCTGGAGCATTTCTTAGATTTCTCTGCCTATGACACAAATTTCCAGGTTTGAGTAGGCATATAACCTGCATTAATACAGTATTTTATTGCAGCACGCTGCTCTGTCTTTTGACACGTCAACCATTTTTGCTCACTTGGCTGCTTTGAATAGATCTTACATAATGATTTAACCAATTATGATGTCAAAATTTGGAACATTAGTAGCATATTACATAACATCATTTAAATGTCAAGTCTTTTTAGCCATTATTTACAAAAATGTATAACTTTTAATTTGTATTCAGGTGCGATTTGTTTTTAAAAAAATCAAAATGCTCCAAAGTTATAGAGGCAGTTCACTATAGTAATAAATTCGGTGGATCGCATTGTCATATTTTTTGTTTTTAACTCATCAAACGATACAAGTTACTTCTACCAATGACCAGACAAAATTTCTGCCTGAAGTCTCAGAACTATTTTTAAACACTGTCTACAAACTTTCCAAATGACCCTTGTATATACTAAATTTTACTTTTTGATTTTTTCTGTATTCAAGTATATTTGTTTACTGATGTTTAAAAATCTTATGGATATTGACAGTCACTGATTCAGTGGTTTGAGTTAAGTTTATGATAAACATGAAAAATGAGTATAATGTCTGTTGCAAACATTTTATTCACATTAGTTGTAGGAAAAGCATGGAAATGTAATGACATACCTCTCTCACGATATCCAAAGATTCTGATCCATGATTTGACTAAATTTTACATGTTAATTCTTTATTGCCGTAACACATTATTATATGTTTTAAATGGAGAAATTGAAAATATACATCATGTATCGAACATGCAACATTTCTGTCTACAGTCTCGCTCTTGGTCAGTCCCACAATCCTGTTCACCAAGGAAATCGCTGTCATTTGTTGACCTTGACACAACACGCCACTCAAGGTCACATGGTTCCACTTCTTCTAGTCTCAATCAAGCCATGAAGGTGTATCAAGGGTATGTTTAATTTATCTACTTTATGTTGCAATCATTTGATGTTAACAGGGAATCTCTCGATAATCTCTCTGGGCAGTTTATGGGTTGAACCAGTAGTTTGCAGGGTCTCTAGATCCAGTCATGTATACTACTAAAAAGTCTTTACATATTCATCATACAATGTACATAATATATAGAACAAATAATTATTATTACCAGTATGCTGAAAGTGCATATGGCGAGATAATTCTTGAGACAAAAATATATGTCATAATAAGGCATTTTGGTCTGCAAACATAAAAAACAATCCCCTTATCAATAAGCTGAATAAAACAAAGTTAAAATGATTTTGAATTGTAGTTTTGGACTCTTGTAAATTTGTAATCTTGTTCCAATGGATGATGATTAAGAAATAGAGATTTGTTTTGCTTGATATATCGCATAATGTGACGTTCAGATGTGCAGTAATTTAAATCACAAAGGCCTTTTTGATTAATTACAAAGCATCTGAATGCAACACCATGCATTATTCTGTGATAAATCATGAAAAAACTATTTCAATTCAACACGTTGATGGAATATAAAGAGTTGGTATATTTATTACAGATTTATTTAAGGAGTTATACGACATCATATATGTCTTCTTTGATAATACACGCCACACTCATTTGCTTATAGAAAGCATATTTTGGTGATTGCGTTTCTGGTTTTAACACTTTGTTATAGCTGTTGACTCTTTTCTCAGTAAATATTTTTGTCAGTTCTCAAAGATGGCTATTAAATATCTGTCTGTTTTCAGAAGCAGTACTGGCCAGGGCTCAGTTCCTGGTAAGAAAAGTGAGTCAACAGATCTCGGAGATTACCAGATCAGGATATGATTAACAACGGGACTGCCACTAAATGTTCCAAATATGTTGTGACTCTTGCAACGTGTACATCACAAGATATGAATACAAAAATCACTCAGAAAATTCAAAAACCCAGAAGGTACTGTTATCAGAGACTATGCTGGATAGAGTACAGGATGATTATTAGCTGGATTCATCTGAGGGACAGTACTTCAGAACGCCTGGTTTGTCTTCAGAAAAATCAGATGTCTTCACAGAAACATCAGATTTGCCTTCAGAAATATCATATATGTCTTTGGAAATATCTAGTATGTCTCTTGGTCAGCTCTTTCTTGAAATTATTTTCACCTCAGGCTTTCACACGTACCAGTAAATTCAGCAGGAAGGTATTCATGAATACAGATCGAAATGGCGATTACACTTGACCATGTGACATCAGAGCAAATTACCTGGAGGTTTTGATAACAGGGATAGTATACACAAGGCAGGGGAGAGTACCTGACTTCTTATCAGAGGCACTTTAGGCTATACAGACATGAATGAGCATTATATGACTGAAAATTTCAGAGTCATATTTGAGGCAAAACATAAACTGTGTAAATGATAGAAAAGGTTATTATATATTTATTCATATTTTGTTACTTATGTAAATGTATAAAAAGTCGAGCATTACCTGCATGTATGCTTCTTGATAAACGTTTTATTTAATGGTTATCAGACAACTGTGTATGAATAACTTTTATATGAAAATTTTGAAACTTCCGTCAGATTCAAATCAGCAAGAAATATTAGGTGTTGTAATGAATAATACCAATTAAAATATTGGGTTTAACTGAATAGAATATCAGGTCATATTTTCTTACAGGTATGAAAACAAATAAAAAATTATTTGTGAGCTGTTTTGAGTTATGCCAGAAATTTCCCTTTGAGGGTCAAATTGGATATTACTGTGTGCATTGTGGAATACTCTGGTTATGCAAGTAGGCTCTTACTGTACCATCAATACTTGGTGCTAAGTATTATACTGAAATCATCATTTTTTGTTTCCCTAATAAGGATATCTGAATATTTACTTTTTTGATTTCACAAAAAATATTGTTTGTAAGGTAAATTTTATGTCAACTTAGTTATCTGCTTTGATATTTGGTAAAACAAGAGTAGAAGAGTATGTACCTAACAAGAGTAGAAGAGTATGTACCTACCTTATTCATGATTTTATGTATCACATTGTGTGAAGTATTGTTGATAAGACTCAAACTTTAATGTTTAATATTTTAAGAATATTTAACAATCTACAGGTTTTCCTTATGAATAAATTTCTGATGAAATATGGACACTGGCGAAGAGAATGGGGTTGAGTGTGGAAATATCCAACTGATATATATGTGTCTTGTAACATAGGCTGCCATGGTCCAGTGGTTATATACCCGATTATGGATCCAAAGTTGTGGGTTCAAACGCCATTGGAGGGAGAATTCTTCATGACCTTCCCAGGCGCAAAGTACTGGTCCAATCCAGGAATCGTCTAGAGGGATTAGTATTAGTTGTAAGAATTTGTTTCCCAATCAACATAATATAAATAAGTTATAAACTAGGTGTCTTATGACTGAATACTGTAGCAGAAATGTCCAGAAGTACCCGGTTTCTCTTTATTTTTGAGTTTTACACTGTCCAAATCTCAAAAATGTTAATCATCTAGTCCTTTAAATTTCCATATATTTAATTGATTTTTTATGTTCAAAAGTTTCAGATGCGAGATTATTAGGGGCAGAAATTTTCAGTATGAAATTAATTTATATAGTGAAATATATGCCAGGTCTCCATGATTAGTAAATAAATATCAGTTTGTTATTAAGGGTTTGCTAAAGTGGAAATATTAGAGTTATCTTGTTGTGTTTTGAAAACTGTCTTGTTCTTGTTAATGTTTTTGGTATATACACTTACCATATTTTTCAACGGATTTGGCCCAAACTTTTACAGAAGCATTATTACATAGTGACCTGGTGTATATTGTCAGGGTTTTATGGTTCGACTATTTTTGATGCAGTTATGGCCCTTTGTTATTTTTTTTACATATGTAATATATAGGGAAATATTCTTCTGTGCGCAACTTCTCCTACATTTTTCAACGGATTTGGCCCAAACTTTTACAGAAGCATTATTACATAGTGACCTGGTGCATATTGTCAGGGTTTTATGGTTCGACTATTTTTGATGCAGTTATGGCCTTTTGCCCCTTAACAGATGTAATATAAAGGGAAATATTCTTTCGTGCACAACTTCTACATTTCTTAATAAATTTTGTCCATACTTTAACAGTAACAGAAGTACCTTCACTAAGTCACCCTGGAGAATATATCCTGTGTTTTGCAGTTTGACCATTTTTGATGGAGTTGTGCCCCTTTGATAAAATTCCTTGACCGGAGCATAACTCCTACATTATAAGAGGTATTGACTTGAAACTTTATAGGTGCATACATCTCATTGAGTGGAATGCAGTGCATAGGAACATCACTCTGTGATTCATAATTTTGGAGTTACATGTTTGCCCCTTCGTAAAAATTCCTGATATGGAGCATAACTCCTTAATTTTAAAATATATAGTAATGATTGATTTTGCAGTTTGACCATTTTTGATGTTTGCTTTATACAGAATTGAGCACAAAATTATTTGACTGATACAAATAATCTGTACTGGGACGAAACATTGCAAAAAGAAAACCTGGTTTTGTGACAATTCCTGTCACTTGTTTAATGAGTATCTTTCAGATGGTACTTCAGTTCCAGGCCTTTGTTTCATGGTTTCACTCATATTGAGAGATTCCTCACCTTAAAAATCACAAATTTTGTATCACAACAATTTAAATTTTTTTAAGAAATTGAAGACCATTTTCAGAGAAAACATGTATGCTAATAAAACGTATGTTCTCAGAGTCACATAGTGTTGTTTCCAATCTTTAACATATTGTGTTAAAGGCAATCTTAATTTGAGATGTTTAGTTAAGAGCTTGAATGATTCAATTTCCATCTGTATGTAAAAATAGACATTGAGATGTTTAAGTATATATATCTGTGTATTGTTATTTATCATCAGTGGATAATGTTTTATTTTATGCTAACTGATGAAATACTGTGTTGTATCAGTGATATAAAAGCCATATCCCAGTGTGATGATATAGATCTGTCGGGACTACTTTTTGAAAAATTCTCGAAGTGTTACAATTCACTTTTTTCACTCGCACTATGCGCTCGTGAAAATATGAAATTGTATCACTACTGATGAGATATAACCCATATCCACTCAAAATAAATAACTATCCTCTATGCATGATGTACATGTGATCTGATTTGAATTTACATACTGTTTAAGTTTTGTATTTTCATATAGAATACTCATGATTGTTGTTAGTTCTTAGAGTATATTTAAACATGTTATAAAAATGGCATTATTTCCTGTGATGAAAGTCATTCCTTGCCTACTTTTGTAAGGGTATTGAATATCATATACAACATGGCAGCAGTATAAAGGTTAGAAAATTTAATTAGTATTTGTATTTCTCGAAGAAAAAGTTTAGTATTAATATTGTGGTACTGTGGTAGGGTTTATTGATAGAAGCTTGCTAGTTTGATCATTGCTTCAGGCAAGCACATTTTAAGACCAGGCACAAAGTACTGGTCCAACCAAGGGACCAGTAAGTTACATTTTTATTTTAAGATAAAGATTGATTATAAGTAAATGGTTTTAAATAATCTCCTCTTTACTGCTTTTAGTTTTGTTTTTTCCAATTTGCTTCATGTATGTCTTTGACTACATTGTGTTTATGCAAAAGATATGTGATCTGTTATTTAGAATGTGATATTTGTATGTTTTAATTCATATACGACTGATACAATATATAACATTGTACATTTTTACACTGACTGTGATAAAACACTACAATCTCATAGTTGTAATGTGTTATGATCCTTTTTCACCGGTAACCACACATTAATTTATTTATTTTTCTTCAGTTTTTAGAGAGTTTAACATAAACATAGATTGTCTTTATATTATATGAAAAATGTCCGAAGATTAAATACTGGGTTGCAACAAGCAAAAAAAGAGGGGTGGGGGGGTTATAACAGAATTAGCTTGTTGATCCATGGATATATTTGCTTTGTCTGATCAATAACTCATGAAATGATTTACAGATTTAAAAAAGGTTTGGTATACGTATTTATTTAAAAAAAAATGAAGGCTAAATTTTACTCCAGGCACATAGGACAGAAAATAATGTGAAAGCCCGCAATGGGAATGTCCCCCCCCCCCCCCACACACACACACACAAAAAATTCAAATCCTAGAATGCAAATGGTGATGTCTGGTACCTTTTTTTGTGATTTCTTTAGTTTTCCATGAATTACTGCTGCTACCTTAAACAAAGTCAATTATTGATTAGAAGAAAAGTAAAATTAGGAAAATAATGTGCATGCCCGGGCTTTTTGGTGTAAAGGCAGCCACTCGCCTATACCCCATAAATATTTTCCACTTAGAATTTGCAAAAAATACCTTATATCGAAAAGGTTTCATATTCTGTGTCAAAGCACTGTGTGGGGGTATTTATCACCTTCAGATAATATGTCAAGTTAAAAATAATGCTGGAAGCATTCATGTCATGACTTTGTATTTTCTTCCCTTTTATACTGTCTTATGGTGATATATTTGGCTTTCCCTGCATCAGAATAACAATGTACACATTGGTGGTCCCTGTGGATAATGTACCTTCTGAATGATCCAGCTGATAATGTAAACACTGGTGATCCCTGTTGATAATGTTCCTTCTGGATGATCCAGCTGATAATGTAAACACTGGTGATCCCTGTTGATAATGTTCCTTCTGGATGATCCAGCTGATAATGTAAACACTGGTGATCCCTGTTGATAATGTTCCTTCTGGATGATCCAGCTGATAATGTAAACACTGGTGATCCCTGTAGATAATGTTCCTTCTGGATGATCCAGCTGATAATGTAAACACTGGTGATCCCTGTTGATAATGTTCCTTCTGGATGATCCAGCTGATAATGTAAACACTGGTGATCCCTGTTGATAATGTTCCTTCTGAATGATCCAGCTGATAATGTACACTCTGGTGATGCCTGTGCATAATGTACCCTCAGGCTGATAATGTACACACTAGTGATCCCTGTGGATAATGTACCCTCAGGCTGATCCGGCTGATAATGTACACACTGGTGATCCCTGTGAATAATGTACCCTCTGGATGATCCAGCTGATAATGTAAACACTGGTGATCCCTGTTGATAATGTTCCTTCTGGATGATCCAGCTGATAATGTACACACTGGTGATCCCTGTGGATAATGTACCTTCTGAATGATCCAGCTGATAATGTACACTCTGGTGATCCCTGTGCATAATGTACCCTCAGGCTGATCCGGCTGATAATGTACACACTGGTGATCTCTGTGCATAATGTACCCTCAGGCTGATAATGTACACACTAGTGATCCCTGTGGATAATGTACCCTCAGGCTGATCCAGCTGATGATGTACACACTGGTGGTCCCTGTGGATAATGTACCCTCAGGCTGATCCAGCTGATAATGTACACACTGGTGATCCCTATGGATAATGTACCATATGTACGATCCAGCTGATAATGTACACTCTGGTGATCCCTGTGCATAATGTACTCTCAGGCTGATAATGTACACACTAGTGATCCCTGTGGATAATGTACCCTCAGGCTGATCCAGCTGATAATGTACACACTGGTGATCCCTGTGAATAATGTACTCTCTGGATGATCCAGCTGATAATGTACACACTGGTGATCCCTGTGGATAATGTACCCTCTGGATGATCCAGCTGATAATGTACACACTGGTGATCCCTGTGAATAATGTATCCTCTGGATGATTCAGCTGATGATGTACACACTGGTGATCCCTGTGGATAATGTACCCTCTGGATGATCCAGCTGATAATGTACACACTGGTGATCCCTGTGAATAATATACCTCTGGATGATTCAGCTGTAATGTACACACTGTGGTCCGGGATAATGCCCGGTCCCAATTCATGATGACACATCTTATAAATCAAACCTTTTCTAAGGTGAAGTATGATCCTGATGGGCACAACAATATGAAACCCTTGCTGGCAAAGCTGATCTGACTCGAATTCTACCAACAGTATTTAGCACTAAATAATACTCAAAATCTTAACATAGTAACACATCCATAATTCTTGCTCTCCTATGTACATGTACATGTATTTAAGTAAATGAGTAAGATATAAACAGAACTTCACTACATTCAATGCCAATATTTGTCACAAAATTTGGAATATTTAGGTACAAATATATTAAGAATGATGGGAAATATCCCTAAGTATTAAGGTATTAAAGTATTACTTAGTGGTAAGTAAGGTTGGCGGAATATGTTCTTATATTAATTGAAAAAAAGTAACTATCATATTAATGTACAAGTTTAAGGAATGATGTTTATCAGCATACTGAGATTTGAGGAAAGATAAAGAAAAAAAAAGAAATATTTTGATAATTACTACAGCTTCGATCAATATCATAACTTTGCCAACATAATTATGGACAAATTATTTCCATTGTCAATGCCGTAAAACAATCTTCCATATCTCATACTGCATGTAATGCAGAGATGTACATCTAAATGAGCCTTTGAAAAGTCACATCTGTGACAAAAACATGTGTAGCAGGACAAGGCTTCCAACCTTTTACACCAGCAAAGCCTCCACTAAGGATCTAGGGGAAGCCCAGAACCTATCCAGATTCTTTGCCTGAGAAATAGAGATTATCAAGGACAATAATACTACAACCAAAACTATGCGAATATTAAACTACTCTTTAATGAGTCAGAACTTGACAGCTATATGACTGAGTCAATATGTAAACATGTCAGTTATAAAAAGTGGACAGCCATTTCAAAGTTTAAGGCAAACATGGTACCTCTGAACCTGGCAGAAAAGGCACTATAGCATAACACAGTTCCCTAAATATACAATAAGGTATATGACATTGAAACAGGATTGTGAATACACAAAATATGGTAATATAAAATGCCAAGACAATACCAATTGTAGATATTTATACACTTTAAACAATTCATCGGTCACTAAAATAAATACTGCATAACAGAAGAATGCGAGGATACAATTATGATTGATTAAATTATCCCCCTTTTTCTAACAATGTTGAATGAACGTAATTAAGAAAAACAAATTCCTCTTCATTCCTCCCCTCTTAAACTAATGTAAAAAAACACACATTTGTTTTAAAAAAAACATTAAGAGCAGAAAAAAACAGAATACATAAATTATATAAATACAAGCAATACAGGCTATCAGTTTCTCTTCATCCAAATTGCGTTTACACATTTGACTTTTTTGACATTTTCCTTTTCATCGGAAACCAGAAACACAGACTCATCCCTACAGTCAGCTATTTCCGTGCACAGACTGAAAGTAGAATTTTCAGCCGATTGCTGGCGCTGCCTTGCAGCGGCTTCCCTACTCTCTATCGTATCCCTGTCATGTAGTACAGACCTCCGCTTGTAGCACTTGTTTTGGCCAGGATTAATAAAGTTCTTGTTTGGACAACTTGATGCTTATACAACAGTTCCTGCCCAGGGTGTTTCCTACTGTTGTGGCGGCGAAGTTGGTTAGTGTCTGTAGTTTGATAAGAGCACCGTAGGCAGCACAGTACACGAACATTTTGGCGGTGGACCCTTTTCCAGTGTTTGAAGAATGTATTCAAAGAATCGTACACTTTTGGGCCACACTCCGGAACAGTACAGTTTACACCAGGACGAAAGTCAGGCCTAAGATCATTGTCCAATCCCTGAACCTCATCCTCTGTTACATCTAAGACAACAATATCTTCCATCTAAAACAAAACAAATAAACCCTCAGTTATATACGTACTGTATTGATAAAAAGATATAACTAGAACTACGGCACCAGTAGCTACATGGGCTTTTGCAACTCTCATTCTAGTAGATGCAAACTCGATCCATACAATACACAATCACTTTCCAGAAATCCCACATGACCAACATACCATAATATGTCTCCTTAAATTGAATTACAATTTCTCGGTCAAACCAGTCTTGATTTCTATCACATTACATTGCGTTATTTTCTGCTTAACAATTAACACTAAGAAAGCTAAGGAAACACTTTAAATGTATAGTGTTTACTCTCACTTTCCATCATAGTGTGTTTAAAAGCAATAACCAAATTAATGCGTTAATACACCCTTTATCAGTATTTATTTACATGAAAAATAAATGTCTTAAATGTAACAGGATAATAGTTCATACTAACATGACCATAAACAAATGTATCAATTTTACGGGCAAAATCGGTCGGGTTGTCTAATTTGTCGACTAAACCGTGTCATTTCAACATTTTCTGTACTAGTTGAATTATCAATGACTGTGTTTTGCCAATTATAAGGCGTGGTGCTGCCTTGGTATTGCTTCAAGTCATCCACATGAACCACTATAGTTTTTGATGCAATGTCCTTTGTACTTTATATGTAACACCGTGAGTTTTTGCAGGACTTTATATGGTCCTGTCCAACCCAGACCCAGTTTTGATTTGGTTGAAGGTGGATACCATCTCCATACAAAGGAGTTTTCTTTGAATCCTTTTGGTTCTAAACCAGTGTCATAATTTTTCTTTTGTCTCACAGCCGCCTTCTCGAGATTTTTATGGGCAAATTGAAACACCTTAATTATCAACTCCGTGAACCAATTTACATACTCATTCGGACAACTCAGGGAAGGTGTTCCCTTTGGCACACCTGCAATTATGTCGATTGGCAAAGAAGTTTCTCTTCCTAACATGAGTTTGTTGGGAGTAAGGCCAGTGCTTTCTTGCTCAGTTGACCTATAAGCCATCAACAGAAACGGTAAATGCTCATCCCAATTTGAATGATTTTCATTTACATAAAAAGAGACAACATTTGAATTATTGTCCAGTTCATTCGTTCAACAAATCCATCAGACTGGGGCCAATAGGGACATGTTTTTTTATTTCTAACTTTTCACACATGATTCTGAATAGCTGATACCTTGATCAGTGTGAATGACTTTTGGTACACCAAATCTAGTTACAAATTCATTCAACAATTTGTCAGCTACTGTTAGAGCGGTATGATTAGGTACAGGGTAGCATTCAACCCATTTAGTGAAGTAATCACCAACCACCATCACATATATCAATTGCAACCCGATCTAGTCAACTGCTGAAGGGGGAATTTGGAAAATCCTGATTTTTCCTTTGACAGGCATCACACTCTCTTATCCAGAGACAAATTTGCCTTGTCATTCCAGGCCAAAAGAAACGCTTCCAAATTGCCAACAAAGTCTTATTTCTACCAAAGTGACCTGATGTGCGCTTGACATGTAGCTTTTTAAAAATGTCAAATCACTGAGGAGGTTTAGGGCATCTCCCCTCAGTGTCATAGCTAATTGATGAGCCATGTCCTCCTCTGACCAATCATTCCACCTAGCTACTCGTTCAAAGTGTATCATATAATCCCTCAACTGAATGGAACTACCATCAAATGAGTCAGGCTCTTTCTCTTTCTTGTATGGTCTTTCGTGCGACTTGAGTCTTTGTCTGCAGTTCTTGTAAGGGTGTGTAACTGTTTATCTTTACTCAAGTCTTGACCTACATTGCTTGTGACCGTATGCCACTGTTTCTTTTGAACGGGTACCACTTTCCCTATTTGCTCTTGAATGGTTTTGAGTTGTATAAGAATTGAATCCATTTGTTCAGTATCTAGGCCAAAGTGAAACTTTTTCGATTGTGAGGTAGATAATTTTGATTGAGTGCTGCCATGTTCAGTCTTAATTTGATTTTTTGTTTCAGACTATGCAGTATGAATCAAATGGCTAGTTTGGGGGAGATTTAAATTGACAGGAGTTTTTGGGTGGCTTTCATATGAGCTGTCAAGTTCTGATTCACTAAATGATGTTTTTTTAGGTCTACTCATCACAGTATTTTCAAACCCTGTAGCCATTTTTAAGAATACTTGTTTAGCATATACAATTAATTTTTCAGACAATTGGACAAGCCCCAAAATTTGTAGCGGGACAAGGCTTCCAACCTTTTACACCGGTGAAGACTCCACTAAGGATCTGAGCTCTAGGGGAAGCCCAGAACCTATCCGGATTCTTTGCCTGAGAAATAGAGATTATCAAGGACAATAATACTACAAACAAAACTATGTGAATATTAAACTACTCTTTAATGAGTCAGAACTTGACAGCTATATGACAGAGTCAATAAGTTAACATGTCAGTTATAAAAAGTGGACGGCCATTTCACAGTTTAAGGTAAACATGGTACCTCTGAACCTGGCAGAAAAGGCACTGTGACAAAACACAGTTCCCTAAATATACAATAAGGTATATGACATTGAAACAGGATTGTGAATACACAAAATATGGTAATATAAAATGTCAAGACAATACCAATTGTAGATCTTTATACACTTTAAACAATTCATCGGTCACTAAAATAAATACTGCATAACAGAGGAATGTGAGGATACAATTATGATTGATTAAATTATCCCCCTTTTTCTAACAAACGTTGAATGAACGTAATTAAGAATAACAAATTTCTCTACACATGTACAAGCATCTTTCATTCACAGCAAACCTTGGTTTTTACCTATACAAAATAATCATACATGATGTAACACTTTCAAACTCTTAATGGATTATTACAAAATAATCAATACCTTAAAAGCAGCTGCAAAGTTGCTCTGGTACAATTTTCATTTCAGGGTGGATTTATCTGTTGATGCCATCATTTTGTAAAGCCTCTGTTCTGCATTTTTAAGAAGCATAATTATGCTTTTGAAAGAAATCAATACACTTGATGGTGTACAGACCTTAAACTGTTTTGTAGACAGTCAAGGCAGGGGGTTTTTTAAGTGGTAGCTCACTTGTTCGCGACGGGTTAAAATCACTGAGTGATTTTTCAAAGAAGATAGCCCGATGGGCAAGTTTATTTTCATAAAGAAATCCTTTTTTTTTTTCAAGAATAAGTTGCTTGCACATTGTGTTTGATACATATTAACTTTAATTCAACTTAATATTACACATATTTTGTTTTAAACATTAACAAATACCAACTTAAAAATCGGGAAGATCGGGCAACCTGTTTTCATTGGGGGCAACTAGATGTTAAGAGTAACTTGCCCCCTGGGCAAGTGGAAGTCAAATCCTTAAGTAAACCCCTGCAAGGTGCTGGCACGGTATTACAAAATACAATGTATGTCAAATCTTCTGTTAACTATTATCTACAGTCAAACCTGTGTTATACATGTATGGACATTCATCGGAACATGACAAAAAGCCCAATTTGTTTAATTAGGTTAACCCTTTACCTCATGAATATTCAAGTACAAATCTATGACTTGATGAATATTCATTCACTTAACTTTAAAGCAGCTTGTTCACAGATGGTCACTGACTAAGAATTTGATTTTGAACTGTATGTGTGTATTACATTGATCAATACCTCATCACAGGCAATGCCGTCACAGACGGTATTGAAACTATATTTAGAATTATAAAATGTATATTAAGAGTTTCTATTTTCACTTTCCATCGGGGTCTCCATGGCCAAAGGGTAAAGTCGCTGACTTTAACACTCACTGAGCCCCTTACCGCATGGGTTCGAATCCCAGCAGGGTCATTCGGATTTTCATGTGAGGAAGCCAGCTGGCTTGCGGTAGGTCGGTGGTTCTACCTGGATGCCTCCGTGCATTCGGGGTCTTCCTCCGCCTGTAATTAGCTGGACGTCGCTGTATGACTGAAATACTGTCGAAGCGACGGTAAACTCAAATAGTCAAGTCACTTTCCATCACTTGGCTGATCACATTTACACTTCCAGCATGTGCTTATTTCATAGGTTAAACTTGAAATTGCTACCCTGAATTGGTGAGGACGCCATGTTGTAGAACATGTCGCGTACCACAAGCACTGGCTGCTGAGATACTGTATTCTATTTTTACCTGGTAACCGATTTAACCGAAGCTGTGTTTACGAATACAGCATTTTCCCGTTTAATGTGATCTATACACTTGCCGAATTTATTTTTCAGGAAACAAAGACTTTAACATTGATGAGCTAGAGTAGAACTTTATGTTTTTTTCATTTCTACTGATTGTCTGTGAACGAGCTGCTTTAAATGGATTTTTCTTTGTAGTATATATATATATAGACAGTGTAGAATCTGAGTTATAATATTAAATGAGGAAACAGAGGAGACCCTGATCAGACAAATCCAGAAAATAGCTGTCTAATCTGTTGTTGTTGTATTGGGGTTTACCGTCGCTGCGATAGTATTTCAATCATATAGCGACGTCCAGCTAATTACAGGTGGAGGAAGACCCCGAGTACACAGAGGTACCCGGGTAGAACCACCGACCTACCGCAAGCCAGCTGGAACTGTTCTAATCTGGGTCTGCTCTGTCTGTCAATGCATCAAAATGAGTCTATTTGAGTCTATATGAGTTAAAGGGTAAAAATTATTTATTTTAAGTTGATTGGGGTACAAGTTCTTGAAATTTAAACCAGTCCCTCTCCACAGTTCCTGGGATGGATCAGTACAGTGTGTCTGGGAGGACATGGAAAATCATTATTTGCCCAAAACGGGTTTCGAACCCACAACCTTCAGATCCACAGAACTTTATCTACATTACCACTGGACTACAGTGCCAATATAGCACAGCTGACCACTTGATGGAAGTAGAATCATGAATGTAGAAGAAAATGTCAGTTTGGATATATCATAGCTGGTTGCTATAAACCACTTAGCTGCTTAATACAGATGGTATCACTCTGATACACCATACTGAACCATTCTACAGCCAGATCAGTCTGAAAACCTATCTCAGTCAGAACACTGATCAGTAGGACCTTTCTTTTCATTTCCAAAGTATTGTTGAGTAATATAATCATACTGGTTTCAAAGGTTGATCATTTCTTTTGATTTTATTTGTGTGATATATAATTATATATTATACAATATAACAAGTAGCAACATCGCACAATTCAGATTAAAATATAGATACATAGACATTGCACAGTAACATTTGAAAAATAATAGTAATAATAAATAATAATGGCTTTTTAAGGTATGTTATAAAATGAAAATATAACTAAACTTACACTATTACAGAATTAAGATAATGAGTTACATATTAAATAAAATGTATAAATGAAATAAATAACAATTTAACTATGACATATGAATATTTAACAGGATGTTTTACAAATTATTTCCAATGGGGTTCCTGTAAATATTTTGAGAGTCGGAGGTTAAAGTGATATTAATAAAAATATATAAGCTACTAATAAAATCGAGTATATGATCATTTGTTTACTGCATATTGACTTAAAAAGACTTTAAATAATCCTCTCCTTAAATGCAAATCTTGTTTCTTGAATCCCTTAAACAAAGTGGTGAATGATTCCAGTCTAGCATGGCATTCATCACTAAAAGAACAGGTAAAACTACTTACCTGCGGAACAACTTCAAATATCAAATAATTAAATAATTTTAGACATTAAATAAAAACATTAAACTCGAGTGTTTATGAATATGAAGAATATAACAAATAAATTACATCAATAAAGATAGCTCGAGATATCATGATAAAACGCTGCAGTTTGTTATTTACTGGCAGTTCTTGTCTAGGACTCGGGCTCTGAATATTCTTAACTTAAAAAGTAATATCATTTCACCTATACCGTAAAATATAGCATAAATATATACTGTGCTATACAGAGAATGACAGAGGAACAGCTAAAACGTGTATACATGACTCTCTGTCATCCTTCCAGTTTAACGACACATCCAAATACTTTCTCTGATTCAACTTGCTTTTACGGCCAAAATCTCCGCGGCTAGACACTTACAGAAGGGAAATAATTCATGTTTGTTTACATCGCGAGGTCAAAGGTTAGTCTGCCAGCCTCAGCAGCCAATAAAAGGAAGCTATTGATTGGCAAAATCAATTCAAGATGGTGGCACTGCAAGGTGAATGCCGGAATGTCAATTTATGCTGAAAAGACGGACTATTTAATAATGGTTAACTAATGGCCAATATGAAACAGATATTGTGATTCTGTCTGCAATCTTACAGGTAGGTAAACTTTAAGTATATTCTTGACATCGTTGTAGGTGTGGTAAAGCTATGATTTTCGCCCAATTAACGGTATCCAATTTACTAAATCTTGCGCCCCACTAAAAGATTCCGGGTTATGCTGCTTGTCGAAAAAGCGCTCGTTTAAGATTTTTAATTTTAACCGGAAAATGGAGTTCTTTGCACTTAAATTATAAAAAGTGTGTTAATGTCGAATTTATCTTGTTCCTCATTTGAATAACGGAGATTGAAGATTAAAGACATCGCTAAGATGGAGAGGAGTATTTTTAGCCAAGTAGCCGCATGTAAATGTGAAGATTTTATGGCATTGACTAAGGTGTTATGTTCATCTACTCGATTTCCTGGACTTCTAGTAATTGGCACACAGTGTATTATATGACCGTTTATTGTTGTTTATGGCATCAATTGTTAGAATCAAAATACCGGCAATTAACACGAACTATGCTGCTGTTGTCACTGGTACTTTATGAATACTAAATTATAAAAATCATGTAGGTTTGTTGGAAAGGCCTTAAATAGATTGTTGTTGTTTTTTTAAGAAGGAAATAATAGCAAAAAAGAAGTTACAACTGCCATGCAATGAATTAATTTTGTAACAAATAGATTAAATGTTAAAATAACAGAATTTACTAATCATGCTAAATAAATAAATATAACAGTAAAGTCATTTCATTTAAACTCATGTTGTTGTTTTTTAAGTTAGATTGATGTTTTTATTGAAGTGAATTTTCATTTGATTTTTGTCATAAATTATTATATTTTCAATTCATCATCATCATCAGCAGCAGCAAAAACAGCAGCAGCAACTAAATCTATCTTTGGAAGCAGAATGTAACATAAAAAATCAGTCAGTATATCCATCAATGCCCTGTTTTGTGTGTTATCAACAAATTTTTAGAATTCAAGCACCGTCAAACGTTCAACAGACAAATTTTTGTCCATGTATTTAACTATTAAAAATTATTTTTAAAAAAAATCATTATACATCTTACTGCATTTATTGATTTTTATAGTCATATTGCATAGTAAACAGTCAAATTGTTTGATCTTAAACACTCATTATAGACGTTAAATCATATTTGTTTAAGTGCTGACAACTGTATATATATATAAACATATTTATATGTGTTATTTATGAACTATTGTATGTGACATTTGCCAGTTTGCATACATAACAAGAGTGATACCCCCCCCCCCCCCCCAGTAGAACTTAATGTAATTTAATTTTATGTTGTGCAATTGAAACAAGTGCCATATTCTCAGCCAGAAAAAGAAGGTGCATTTTAAATAGAAAAGAAAATGGAAAAAGGGATTGTTTGTATTGATGAAAATTCCTTTTTTCTATAGCTAGACCTTTATACATGTAGAAAGTGCTATAGTTGGCATGCCAACAAGTGAACATCAATAGGTATAGCCGTAGGACAAATATCCATCTATTCCGTTAAAATAATATTTTATCAAAGTTCACACTGTGTGATGCCTTTATACAGTTTATTTCATTATTCCTTTTCCTCATACACAGTTTTATTATTCCTTTTCCTCATACAGGCAAATTTTTAATGCCCTGGCAAACAGAACAGACCCTGACCAGACAGCTGTTTCCAGGGCCTGTCTTGTCTGGTTTTTTCTGTCGCCAGTCTACAATCTGGGCCCAGCTTCTCAGATAAATCTTTATATTTCAACATTTCAGTAAATCTTATGGTAATAATTACAAAATTCAGTGACAGTAAATCTCAATAATTACAACATTCAGTGACAGTAAATCTCACTAATTACAACATTCAGTGACAGTAAAGCTTACGGTAATAATTACAAAATTCAGTGACAGTAAATCTCACTAATGACAAAATTCAGTGACAGTAAATCTCAATAATTACAACATTCAGTGACAGTAAATTTCGCTAATTACAAATTCAGTGACATTAAAGCTAAATAATCACAAAATACATGAGAACGGTGGTCTCAAAATGCGCAAAACTTGTGGGCTTGTAGTAGGTCATTGCCAAAATACAGAAAAATTTATGTCACAAAACATTGCTTAAAAATATTTTCAACTAAGTCATTGCATTATTCAGAGCCAAAATACATAAACTATGCTAAAAATAGATCTTCTTGTCTTTTTGACTAAAGCTAAATAATCACAAAATACATGAGAACGGTGGTCTCAAAATGGCCGCTAAAAACTTTTGGGTTGGTGGGTCTTTGATAGGTAGGGTCAGGTTGCCCAAAATACAGAAAAAATTTTATGTTCACAAAACCATTGCTTAAGAAAATATATTTTTTTCAACTTAAAAGTCATTGCATTATCAGAAGCCACAAAAATACATATAAACTATGCTAAAAATAGATCTTCTTGTCTTTTTGACTGAAAAACGATCAGTCAAACCATGATCAGACTGCATGGATGTGCAGGCAAACCTTGGTCTGCACTGGTCAAAAAGGCAGTCACAATTGCCCATAGCATTGTAAAGGTAAATAAATGGCTTTAGACTGTGGTTTTTGTGTTTGATGAAAGTTAATTTGCTCTAATTTTGGCTTTTGTGAAACTGTAGGATACTATGCATTACAGATTTACATGGATTTACTATTTCTAATATGGTTACCATATGATTTTGGCATGTTATTAATGTTGTTTCTAAAACAAATTACTATATATAATCACTGATATCTAGATATTGGAAAGAATCTAGCATGAAAACACATTAGAATTGCACTAGTTAGTTACTAAAGCACTATGTCCCGGTGCGAACTTAATTGTTCTATAATTTACCAGCTTCAGAGTAAAAACCAGCCTGGCTTGGGATTATTTGGTCATTTCATTATTTGATTCCCCTCCCCCAACCCCACATCAATCATAAAAACATCACAATATTACTGCATAAAAAAGATGCTAGTGTTGATACTGGGAACTATACCTTTTTAATGTTATTTGTTAGTGACAAATGGCTTTATTATTGGCATATAACAAGATAATGGCCGGGTATTTGTTGAATTATATATAAGTCATCTCCTAGCATTGTTTTCCCTTTGCTAATGTGTTAATGACTAGTGACATATGTAATTGAACAAAGAAGTTGTAGTCAGGTTACAAATAAATCCTTCTTAGAATGGTAAAGTACCAGTGTTGGGTGAATAATGAGTATTTTATTACAGTTGAAATGTCCCTTTAATATGATATTTGTTGTTATAAGTAATTTTTTAACAAGTTATACAGAAGTTATTAAAATGTTTTATATTGAATACACATAGTTTATATGCCTCAACCAGTAAATAGGCCTTTCCATACAGATATATTCAAATTGACTTGAAGACTATTGAAAAGCTACACTGGGATGATGGGTAGTCAATGGTTGACCTGTTTTATACAAAAAAACACATTAGCAAGGAAAAAACAATGTCCGAAGCTAACATATACAATTTAACAAACTCCAAGTCTTTTGATTGTGTTAGTTAGTAGTTGACCTAACCATGAATCTTGGTAGTAGTTGACCTAACTATGAATCTTGGTAGTAGTTGACCTATGAATCTTGGTAGTAGTTGACCTAACTATGAATCTTGGTAGTAGTTGACCTAACTATGAATCTTGGTAGTAGTTGACCTAACTATGAATCTTAGAAGTAGTTGACCTAACCATGAATTTTGGTAAGGGAAAAATAAACTCTGTGACTTAATGAGGCAAACTAATTAGATTTCAGTTAGTTAAACAAAGGTCTTAAACGCAAAGTTTTTCATAAGTTTTCATGAATAAATATAGTTCCACAATAAAAAATATGTAGTCTTTTAGAAGTGGGTCTGTGTCCCTGATATGTTTGGCATTATTGGAGGAGGCAGGTTGGGGGGATTTCTCTTCACTTCATTTTTTCACTGGCATTTTTCTAGTTTGCTGGTACATATATTAAATTGGGGCAATTAACTTATATTTTTATTGCCAGTGGACACAATTTCAACTAGTAGAATAATACTTTACGGCATTTTTCAAGTTTGCTGGAATCAAATCTGAGCAATTAACATGTACTTTTCTTTTAAGTTTTATGCCAGTTAAAATTTTTAAAATTTTTCTAATGGACAAAATTTCAACTAGCAAAATAATTTTTCTCCGGCATGGCATTTTGCTAGTTTGCTGATGTTAAATTTGAGCCCCAAAATTCCATGTCCAGTGCTGTACAACAAACAGTACTGTAATGCAGTACTATCTTGCCAGTATTCATTATGATAATGCATCCATCATTAAATTGTGATCTTGGTCCATCAAGTGATCATAGGAATTTTATAGTAAATGCAAGCCTTTATAGACTTTGAGCAAAAAGCCTATCCAAGTCAATAGATGCTCGCATATACACTGAAGTCTTTTTAAGCATTTGCAGGACCATGATTATAATTTATTGATAGATGGGTTACCCTGACAACATTTCTGACACGCTCAACCATGTCAGTGTCAGTGTATGATATATAATTGTTATTTAATATTTCATTATAGAAAAGAACACTAGATATGAAACAATACGATAACATCTTGTTTGTGGTTTGTTTGTCTAGGTTTTTCCGGAGTTGTCTCCCCTGGGATGTCCTATAAAATATCATCTGAATCCTACACTAGGCCTGTGTAATGGATGTTCACTCCATATCTGATAGATGATAATGCATTTGGTTATGTTTGACATTTGTCTATGGACACATCTCTCTGGCGTATATTGATGTATATTTAAGAGCCAGGCTCAGAGTCCCTCATAACATGTTTAACTGTCCCCTAGGGCTGAAGGTTGCCATCCTGGACAGGAAAACTGACCATACATCAATCAAACTATGGTGATTAGAATTAGAGTAGATTTACTAGGTGTTTTATTAGTATTACCCCTCTATTGATATTATTGTTAGCATTGTCATCAGAATCTTCGCTCACATCTTCATCACCATCATAATCATCATCATCATCATCATCATCATCATCATCATTGATGGAGACATATCTTTACTTTACCCTTTGCTTCATGAATTCATGGTTTAATGAATATTAAATAATTTGCTGAATGAATCAGTGGAATTTTATTCTTCATGTCTCATACTGATGACAGCATGGTATAAAAAAAACCCCCACTATAATCTGTAACTCATGGCCAGTTACAGTTTCTTATGGGGCAACATATATGTGCCAGCAATTAATCTCTGAGCTATTTTAGATGTTAATAAACACTGAAGTGCTATATTGAATTGAAGACAAAATTATTTTCATCTATGGCAGGATTCAGAGCTTGGACTTACGCCTTGTTGTACCGAGAGTCTGTGGACGCAAAGTGTATACGGAACTATCTAGACATCAGTCATATTGTCATGTAATATAGACACAAACAAGTGGATGAGCACAGTTTGGAGGTGAGTCATGATTTGTTGTAGGTGAACTGAGACAACTTACAGAGCTGTGTTTTCATTTTGCTTACTTTTTCCTATTTTGACTAAAAGTTAGCTCCTTTGACATTGAATATTTCTTGATGTTTTTTTTTTCTCCATGTTTGGAGATTCTATGCTGAGTTTTGGTATGTAATATGAGATGAAAATATGTTTTCAATTCACTATCCTTTGCATATACATAGACAGAATTATGGTCCTTGAATTAAGAAAATTTATATATAAAATGAATGGCAGTTGGGGGCATTTGTGTCATACTTACATGTCTAGTTTTATTTTTAGAAAAATCAAATGAAATTTACATAATTGTTCATATGCATATATGCTTAGCTATGTGCCTTTTGGGAAGAGATGTTATCCGAAACTCAGCAAACTGTTATAGCTTCAAGGTGCTCTACCGTTCACAGTAGATTTAGTGCAACACCATGAAGTTGTAACTGTAAAAGTTTGTTTGTACCTCCGGATTAGTTGGGAAAAACCCAAATATTCTTAATTCCGGAGTAACTCTAGTGCAGAGTTTGTTCTTCAGGAGGGAGAGAGGTTTGGTGGATGGCAGATATAATTGTATCCCTGACAGGGGTCAGGATAGTCACTGAACATGGGAATGAGGTGATCAGTGAGAGAGACCCAGTCAGCCGCTCACTTCGGTTTGTCATGGTGTAGGAAACAAATATCTATGACAAAAAGTCATAAAATAGCTTGGAAGTATTTTTTTGTTTATCATTAGTAAGAATGACAGCAGTAAGTGTATATCAGGTCATTTGCATATTAACCCTTTCCCTCATAGAGGACACCATGAAAAGACCTATGCGAACAGCATAAAACCAGATCAGCCTGCGAGTTACATGCAAACAGCATAAAACCAGATCAGCCTGCGAGTAACTCGCAGGCTTATCAGGTTTTATGCTGTTCGCTGCTCCTCAGTGGTCTGGAAATGAGGACTTTATAATTAAATTTGATAAGGTTTAACTGTGGTTTTCTGCAGATCAGGCTTTATGTGGTACCTACTGAGTGCGTCAAAATGTGTCTATATGAGGGAAAGGGTTAAATGATTTCTCATAGATTGGTTTTGGGTATTCCCGGATACCTAAAGTTAAGTGAAGGTTTAAGTTCTTGTGTTATATGGGATTACTTTTAGTTCAGTACTATGCAGGTACTCTTCTTAAGTTGGTTTATGTGTTGATTGTAACTGCTGGCTTTCATATTTTCGTAATAGTCTGGGAACTAGTTCTTGATGTAATGACGGACTCGGATATTTTTGGACAGTGGAGGGTGTTCTCGAGCGCTGTGAAAGTCTTTTTTAATCTTTACTAAACATTAAATAAACTTTCTCAAATGAATTTTGTTTCATTATTACTAAACTAAGAATTGATAGTTACTATATAAAGACAAAGTTAAGGCAAAATACGAACATAATTATGTACAGGCATACAAAATGGCAAATTTGTTAAGTCAAATGTTTTGGCCTTGAGGTGTAGACTCATTCTAAATATGTATATAATTTTTAAAACTATGAAATAATAACAAAAAACTATTTAATAAAAGGTTCAAGATATTAGATAAAGTTGTTTGGTATATTAATTGGATTTACAAAATAAAATGTATCTAATACTCAAATTAAGATCAGCAATTCAAATATTTTGCAATATATTATTTACTTATTTTCTTTTGATTTTCTTCTTATATTTAGCTAGTTACATTTTTATTGTATTCTTTATTTATAGACTCTCACTCTCTTTTACTCTCTCTCTCTCTCTCTCTGTATGTAAAGAGAGAGAGAGAAGGGGGGGGGGGGAGATTTACATAGAGAGAGAGAGGGGGGAGTGTGTGTGTGGGGGGGTGTCAACATAAGTGCATGTTCCTTTATACTTGTCATATGATTACTTCTTATGTCAGACAATACTTAGTATGACATGTCTCAATGGAAGTAAGAGTTGATGTATATTTCTTGCTATTCTCTTATCATCTGCAATCTGTCTGTTAAATTTTTTTTCAATATATTTAACCCTTTCCCTCATAGAGGACACCATAAAAAGACCTATGCGAACAGCATAACACCAGATCAGCCAGGCTGATCAGGTTTTATGCTGTTCGCTGCTCCTCAGTGGTCTGGAAATAAGTTTTTTGTTAATAAATTTGGTAAGGTTTAACTGTGGTTTTCTGCAGATCAGGCTTTATGTGATACCTATTGAGGGCGTCAAAATGAGTCTATATGAGGGAAAGGGTTATGCTTAACATATATATCAAGTTATCACAGGTATCCGGTAGACCCGACACATGTAATTTTCAGTCAGGTGTTTCAGATATCTTTGTATATCAGTTACTTGGCCTTCCCACATTTTGTAACACATATGACACATTTTAACCATATTTTGTCACAATTTCTGTCTTTTCTACACAAAGATATTGACACATTTTCTCGTGGTAGAAAATATTTATTCTAAACACATCTCTTACCACACCATGTAACAGGACGTATTTTATCATACATACCTTTCAAATAGAGGTATATCTCCCCAAAGTTTAAATGTATGCATTTTGTAAAAAAAAAAGAAGTTCAAGGTACATGAGCATGCTCCTAAAATATGAATATCTTTACAATTAGGGGGTGAAATGCAGCAGTATTCAAGAATAGCCGATATCCAGAATTACCCGACACTGCTTTATATCAGTTGATTAAAGTTCTTATATGCTTAAGATTTTCTTGAGGAAAATGACCTTTGCTGCCTGTATAATACCAGATCAGCCTGTACGTAACTCACTGTCAGATTGGGTTTTAAGCTTCTGTGCTGTCTTCAGTACTTTGCAGATCAGGGGATAACCATGTAAACAGTTTAGGAGTGAAAATTACTTTCAGACTGATCTGGTTTTCTTTAGGTATATTGTGGTGAAAAATGGCATATCTGAGAATCTTCTACGTAAGACACAGGAAATTACCATTTAAGAATAATGAACTGTGCAGCTCAGTGTTCCAGACAGGTCCATTGAGGAAATATAGGGGGGATTAAAGGATAATGAATATGTCCAGACTGTCCTTCATGGTGACCGCCTGTGGCCAAAGTGCAGGTTTGGATCAATAAGCCAACCATAGGAAAGGGTACGCGGTTTTTCTGGCTGCCTGAGTACAAATTGCTTGGCCTCTGTCAGTTCTACGTAAAACTGGGGGATGGTTTACAGGAACCACACCCTTCTACACAATTCTCATTCTGAAGATGCACTATGTTAATTTAGTGAAAGTATTTTATGGAGCCTACAGGCCATGCCAATCTTGTTGCAGATGAATTCAACCATTACAGATCAACAGAATCTGTAAGATATACATAGATATATTAAGGATCTGGTTGTCAGTCTCTGTCTTTCCACAACTGTGAAAGGAATTAATTTAAACATCTTTAATGTTGATTGGAAACAACTTGTACAAAATCCCGTCAGTGGTTCCTGGGTTGTTCCAGTATGTTGTCCCTGAGAGGATCTTTAAAACTTGCTCATAGCGAGGGTTCAAACTTGCCACCCTTGGATGGTTACCATATTGAAAACTGGATCACAGCACCTTGGAGGAAATTCAATTAATAAAGCTCATAGATTAAATGTCCATGATAAGTAGGTGTGTTAAACATTTTTTTTTTTCATATCAATTGGATCAATAATTGCAGAGTTATTGGCCCTTGAACATGGATAAAATCAATATAATTTAATACTGATATTGTAAGAACATGGAGTCCTTCCTATGTTTTTAGCTCACCTGAGCACAAAGTGCTCAAGGTGAGCTTTTGTGATCGCCCTTCGTCCGGCATCGTGCGTCGTGAGTCGTCCGTCGTCAGTCGTCCGTCGTCAACAATTTGCTTTAAACAACATCTCCTCTGAAACCACTGGACAGAATTTAATGAAACTTGGCAGGAATGTTCCTTGGGTGAGGCTCTACAAAAGTTGCTAAAATAAAATTGATCCATGTAGAACTCTGGTTGCCATGGCAACAAAAAGAAAAATAATTTGAAAACTTTAAAAATCATCTCCTTCAAAACTACTGGCCAGATTTCAAAATAATTTGTTACAGATGTTCCTTGGGTCAACCTCTACCAAAGTTGCTAAAATTATTCCGATCCGTAAAAAAACATGGCCGCCAGGGGCGGGGCTTATTTGCCTTATATGTATATAGAGAAACCTTTAAACAACATCTCCTCTTGAAACTACTGGACAGAATTTGATTAAACTTGGCAGGGATGATCCTTGGGTCAACCGTCACAAAAGTTGCTAAAATAAACTTGATCCATGTAGAACTCTGGTTGCCATGGCAACAAAAAGAAAAAAAATATGAAAACTTTAAAAATCATCTTCTTCAAAACTACTGGCTAGATTTTAAAATAAATTGGAACAGATGTTCCTTGGGTCAACTTATTTATCTCAGGTGAGCGATTTAGGGCCATCATGGGCCTCTTGTTTAATGATCTCATGATATGCATATTTTTGATCATAAAAAATGACTGACCCTTCTGATGTACATTACTCTGCTCTTGTCAACATGTTTTTCTTTTCACTTTCATGTCAATCGGTTTAATCTGATATTTCTGATACTTAATGTCACCTGCTGTAAGGTGACACATAGGGGTCACTTTTCTGTCGTCTGTCTGCATGTCCATCTGTCTGTCTGTCCATAACACTTTTTCCGTCACACTTCAGCACGTGACACATGTGTTCCAAAAAAACTCTTGTATTCCTTCATCAGATGTATTTTTTTTTATCAATGTCTGGTCTCTCAAATCTATGTGTCATTTATTTCTTCACTGTTGTCCACAAGGAGTTCAGAATACTAGCTAGTATCCCAATATCATCATAAAGGACATTAAACATACTAGCTAATCCAAACAGACCAGGGTATCCAGATCTCAGTTAGGGAGTTAAACATACTAGCATGTATCCCAGCATCTCAAATAGGGAGTTAAACATACTAGTAAGTATCCCAGCATCTCAAATAGGGAGTTAAACATACTAGCGTGTATCCTAGTATCTCAGTATGTCAGATAGGGAGTTAAACATACTAGCTAGTATCTCAGTATGTCAGATAGGGAGTTAAACATGCTAGCTAGTATCTCCGATAGGGAGTTGAACATACTAGCTAGTATCTCAGTATGTCAGATAGGGAATTAAACATACTAGCTAGTATCTCCGATAGGGAGTTGAACATACTAGCTAGTATCTCAGTATGTCAGATAGGGAGTTAAACATACTAGCTTTTATCTCAGTATGTCAGATAGGGAGTTAAACATACTAGCTAGTATCTCATATGCCAGATAGGGAGTAAAACATACTAGCTAGTATCTCATATGCAAACATATTAGCTTGTATCTCAGATAGGGAGTTGAACATACTAGCTAGCAGTGCTCCAGCCAGGATTTGAAAAGGGCAGAGTGCTAGTGGCCCAAAAGGGCATCCGATTCCTGAAGGAATGAGAAGGGGAAGGGTGCGGGACGGGGGTACCCCCTCCTATAGAAGGGGGTTTGGGGGATCTCCCCCTGGAAATTTTTTCAAATTAAGACTTTAAATAAGGCCTCTGGGGATTTCCTTGTTGGAATTTTGTTCTCAAGATTTTCATTTTATTATCCCTGTTCTTAGATAGCGGTGGGTTGGGAAGCATCCCACTGACTATCTTACAAAGAGTTAACATATATGTATATTAAAATCTCTCTGCATCATACATGTAAGATTTTTATAAACAAACAGAAAATGCATATCTTAACATGTAAGTAATTAATCTCTTTTTTAGAATCAAAGGATAACAAAATGAGTTATTGAATGTTACCCAAAAGAATTGATAATACTAATAGAAGAGGAAAGTACACATATGAGAAAAAAGGTGTTTTTGCATTTATGTGCAGATTTGATAAGTTGCTTGGAAATATTTTTACCCTAAGATCATAAATATTGTAAGTTTAAAGCCAATCTTTATTTAAAAAAAAAAAAATTCTTTTTTAAACATTTTGATGGCTGTAAACAAAATTTATCAGCATGCTTTTTAAATATTTTTTCAAACATACCGGAAGTAAACATAGATACAGTATAGTTAAAAACTGTAATCATTTATGCTTTTAACATGATTAATCTTTAGAGACAGATAAATTAAACATTAATGATAAAAATTATTATGACAATTATCCACCTCTCTGAACATAATTTTATCGGGCAATTTCATTGGTTGATATTTTTGGAAAAATGGAACTTTTCCATATGTAAAGTTTTCGTCTGTCTGCAAAAGACTAATCTGACTTTTGAATTGTTGACACTGATTTGCCTAAGTTAAGTTGAGGCTTTGGAGAGAATAAGCTTTAGAATGTTTGTTATTAATCTGATGGCTGGACTAGGGCATATTTTTCACTTTGTCATACTTGGAATTCAAAAGGTGGCAGAATGCGTGGTTTAGATGAATAATGACAACATACTATATTTTTTCCCCAGGTAGTAGACAGTAATACTTACCTTAGTAAATGTAATTGATATTGACTTTTTAGTGCCAAATATCTACACATAAAAAAAATTTACTTATTACTAGTATAGCTGACTGTTAATCATGGCTTGTGCCAGTTGATTGACACCGACTTTGAACATTGGGTGACTACGTCTGTGTAACACACACACGCTAAGGTTTGTTGGCAAAATCAAAGGATGCCAAGAGTTGAGGCTTTGGTAAAACAGTATGGGATGAAACTTTTACCAACAAAGGCAAAGCTGGGCACTGTCTGGAAGGGGCAGGGCGGAGATCAAAGATAACAGGGCATATATCAAAGGTGGCAGGGCACAGCACCCTCCCATTTCAGCCTAGCTGGAGCTTTGTACCTAGTATCTTAGTATGTCACTGATAGGGAGTCAAACATACTAGCTTGTATCCTAGCATCTCAGTTAGGGAATCAAACATACTAGCTTGTGTCCTATCATCTCAGTTAGGGAGTTAAACATTCTAGCATGTATCTCAGTATGTCAAAAAGGGAATTAACCCTTTCCCTCATAGAGGAAACCACGAAAAGACCTATGCGAACAACATAGAACCAGATCAGCCTGCGAGTAACTCGCAGGCTGCTCAGGTTTTATGCTGTTTGCTGCTCCTCAGTGGTCTGGAAATGAGGATTTTGTAATTAAATTTGGTAAGGTTTAACTGTGGTTTTCTGCAGATCAGGCTTCATGTGATACCTACTGAGTGCGTCAAAATGAGGCTATATGAGGGAAAGGGTTAAACATACTAGCTTGTATCTCATATGTCAGATAGGGAATTAAACATACTAGCTAGTATCTCAGTATATCAGATAGGGAGCTAAACATACTAGCTAATATCCCAGCCTATCAGATTTGAGTCAGATAAGTACTGATGTACAATTTATATTTAGTACCACATAGTGCCACATAGTCATGATGAATAAAACATAATTGACAATGATTCATCCAGTGTCTAATATTGATGGAAGAGCCTTTTTCCTTCCCAGTTCGTGCTAAGTGTATTGGAATTTCTGCCGATGCTCTTCAGTTACAGGTGATGATGGTCAAACTGATTCATTGTTACTTGGATATGTCATTTAATTTTTGTGTTGAACTATTTTAAACCCAGATCAAACTGAAAGCAGGTATGTACAGACTTGATGTTATTATTCTTTTATTTGCATAATTACTCAATTAATAAGGGGCTAATACCCAAATATTTTCAAATTGAGGGACAACAAAACTCGGGTTACAATCCAGGTGACTCAATTAATCATGTAAATTTAGCATAATGTTACTAACATACTGGCGAAGGGTGGTTTCTCTATCACAGGTAGTAGCGATACAAATGGTATTGAACCTATATTTAGAATTATAAAAGCTTTATTTAGAAATTATATTTTCTTGTGACTGATTACAATCACTTTTAGGGCAAGAGCTCACTTCACAGGCTGAACTGAGGAATATACTACCCAGGCGTGCGTTCAATATGACAAACCGTATGTTGAACTGTACGCTTACAGTCAGCTATAAAACTATCTCAGTGTCATAAACCACGATATTGACGTATACTCATGTACAGCATAAGGAGCACGTGAACAGCATGCTATATGGTCCTAAGACAACTCCAAGCTGACTGTAAGCGACCGGTTCATACGGTTTGTCATACTGAACGCACGCCAGAACTGGTGATGTTACAGAATGTCTCACATGGTACCACAAGCAACTACTTCACAAGCAACTACTTCCGGGATATATTCTATACTTAACTGATATCTCTGAAATGGGCATTTATGGTAAAAACGTCTTCCCGTGCTATGTGACCAACACTTGCCAAGATTATTTGTCAGGAAACAAAGACTTCACCAACAGATACAAGGAGAGTAGAAAACATTTTTTTTATTTCTACCAATCGTCTGTGAACAAGCTGCTCTAACACTCTTTATTAATTACCCATTTAAGTTAAAAAATGACAAGAGTAACATTTAATAAACTTCTCGGATATTTTCAAAGTATCGAAAGTTAAGTTATGATAGTCAAGCTGCTCTAAGACTCTTTATTAATTACCCATTTAAGTTAAAAAATGACAAGAGTAACATTTAATAAACTTCTCGGATATTTTCAAAGTATCGAAAGTTAACCCTTTCCCTCATATATACTCATTTAAACGCCCTCAATAGGTATCACGTAAAGCCTGATCTGCAGAAAACCACAGTTAAACCTTACCAACTTTAATTACAAAATCCTCATTTCCAGACCACTGAGGAGCAGCGAACAGCATAAAACCTGATCAGCCTGCGAGTTACTCGCAGGCTGATCTGGTTTTATGCTGTTCGCATAGGTCTTTTCATGGTGTCCTCTATGAGGGAAAGGGTTAAGTTATGATAGTCAGTTAGCTAAAACAGCTTAATCTGACCCTCAAGAATGATCTAGGTCTATACTGGGTCTATAGGTCATTTTCTGGATAGTATACAAAGGGGTTATGGTAATCCATCCATATCATTAACCCTTTCCCTCATATAGACTCATTTTGACGCACTCAATAGGTACCACATAAAGCCTGATCTGCAGAAAACCACAGTTAAATATTACCAAATTTAATTGTAAAATCCTCATTTCCAGACCACTGAGGAACAGCGAACAGCATAAAACCTGATCAGCCTGTATTATAGGTGTTTTTAAATTGTGATCATGGTCCATCAAATGATCATTGGAATTTTGAGGAAATGCAAGCCTTTTAGACTTTGAGCAGTAGAGCATTTAACTTCAAGTCATTGGATGCTTGCATCTGTCCAGAAATCTTTTTAAGCATTTGAAGGACCATGATTATAATGTAATGATGGAAGAATTACCTTAAGTGTGTTACACAGTGTTCATATTTTTAGATATATTTATCTTATTCCAATACATTTAATGTGGTATGCCAAATAATATATTCAGTTTGGTTTCCTAATACAATAATATTCCTGCCATAGATGCTAACAGTACATAAATTATATGTATATGAAATATATTATTATATATTTTGTTCCGCCATTTGGCTGTTTAGGATTTTAGCATTATTAGGCTATGTACTGACATTTTTGCTTATTATTACACAATTATGTAGGAGTTGTGTGATTTACTACGAGATTAATGATGGAAATTACAACCCGTGAAAAGGGCAGAACATTGCACATTGAGACTATTATTGTTGGAATAATTGGATCTGGTCATGCCTCTAACAGTCATAATAAAATGACACTTAAGTCTTTTTGGAAATTATTTAATTGCTGACTGCAGTGTGTACACAGCCTTGATTACAAAACTGATATTGACAGTTTTATGTGTAAAGGTTTTTTGATTGATTGTTTAATTGCAGGCTGACAGAGATGATTGCATTTTTAATGATCTAATTTGAATAATAAAGATGCATTGGCTTCCATGAACATGTTAAATGTGAAACAATACATGTACAGGTGGGTGGGAGAACAAGGTGAAAAGGTCTTTTTATATAAAAAAAAAATTGAATAGTATTTCAGGGTTATTTAAGTCTAACAGTAATTTATTTTATGTAGAAAATACATGACATTGTAATAGCCAACTTTGAAAGACATATGCGTGGATTTTAAAATTGAGCAAATTCATATCAAATTTACTGATTTTTTTTCTTGCTATTTCCCTAACATTGGGAGATGGGCATGTACCAACCATTAAAAAGTATTAGTACAATGCATTTAACAGTCTTGGTCACAGTGTCCATAATCACAGTATCTGTGCAAAGGTAGATAACTAGCCAAAAGTCTCACTCCCTTAGGTATTATTACACCTTACATTACCCCCCACACACACACACACACACATACACCCAATAAAAAAAAGATTTTGCATGTTCTTTACAAATGCAGACCCAGTCTTAAACTTGGTCACATTGTCCAAGGACGAAATATTTTGAACAAGTTATGGCCTTTAATTCACATGAAATCACAGATTGACTCTGTTATAACCTTTGTCAAATATAAACCAATCATCTTAAAAATCTGTCAAGATGTTCATGGGTAAATATACAAAATTAGATGATGTGCAAAAATTCCCCTACACTCGGAGTTACTGCCCTTTCATTGACAATAAAATACAGAATTGACAGTGTCCATTCTCATTTATTGGCAAATGTAGACTTGTCATCATTAGGTTTTGTCAGAATTTTTATTTGAACAATATATCTCATTTAGTTTTGTAAAACTCATGTAACTGATGTTCTCTCAGACAAATGGACAACTTGTCTGCAAATAGAATGTGAAGCACCAATGTGTTTACCTCCTTTTTGAAATCAGGAACACGTTTTTCTGGAAGTGCTTTAGGTATTTTTAACCTCAGTTACTTTGAAGAACATAGATCCAGATTGTTTTCAACATGTCTGTAAGACTTTAGCAGCAATCACAGCCGGCTGAAAGTGTTAAAAGAGAAGGGATGGCAGATTTCTGTGAGGCCCTGCCAGGCATTGGCCTTGCTCACGTTCGGTGTTTTTCAACTGTACTGTAGTAAGGCGACTAGCTACTGACAGGCTGAGCTCGCTCTTATTTGATTTGTTCACTTCCAATCTCATCCAACTGGTAGAGAACCATGCCTCGTGTCATTCTGTATTTATCCAATGTAGTGGCGAAAACTTGAAAACTTTGCCCCGGCCTAAATACAGAAATGTGTAAACAGTATTTGCAAAGCTTTTGAAAAGTTTTAGAGAGACAGATACTTTAGTACATTGCAGGCTTAGTATTTGAGAAACTTTTGGTCATTTTCTTTTTAAGTACATCTGTACTGGTAAACTCATGCTCACCTAAAATGTAAAAGGTTTGTTGGTGTCAAATTTGATTGAAACAGTGTTCATGTCGAGTAGATACTGTGAATCAATAAAATATTGTGGGCACTAATCTTCATTGTTTTTTGTCCATGAAAATTATGCTCCACAAATATATTCATTGATAGACCTTGTGCTTTCTGAACCCGCAAAAATCAAAATTTAATGTCAACAAAAGATAGTAAACATTCATTTCCCTTACACACTTGCTAAAATATCTTCTTTTCAGATTTCAGAATGTCTTTGTTAATTTGTTATTCAAGAAACTGCTGCTGAAATATTTTATTCATGTTCTGATGTGGGGATAAGAGGTGAAGTTCAGCTGAATGACTTGCAAGGAGAACACTCAGATCAATGGTCACTGCTGTATTTAACCCTTTCCCTCATAGAGCAAACCATGAAAAGACCTATGCGAACAGCATAAAACCAGATCAGCCTGCGAGTAACTCGCAGGCTGATCAGGTTTTATGCTGTTCGCTGCTCCTCAGTGGTCTGGAAATGAGGATTTTGTAATTAAATTTGGTAAGGTTTAACTGTGGTTTTCTGCAGATCAGGCTTTATGTGGTATCTACTGAGTGCGTCAAAATGAGTCTATATGAGGGAAAGGGTTAAATGAGTCTATATGAGGGAAAGGGTTAAATGAGTCTATATGAGGGAAAGGGTTAAGGTAATCCATCCATCATTAAATCCTGATCATGGTACATCAAGTGATCATTGAATTTTCATTGTAAATGCAAATGAATATCAATTAAGAACAAATTGCCTTTAATAAGGACAAGTACAAATTATTCTGTACAAAATAAATTATATGAAATACATTTCATTTTATCATTTTTTGTATCTTCTTTTTTGCACAGTTATGAATGATTATTAACTTATACTTCATTTAATACATTTATAGAATCCAAAAGGGCAAGCCAAATGTTTGTAATTGTATGTATGTGAATAGGAGAAAGAAGAATAAATGGATGTAAGATACATGTACATGAGTGAGAGAAAGAGAGTGAGGGAGATTGAGTGAGCAAGGAAGAGTGAGAATAAAAAATCATTGGGTAGAAATGTATCGATATACACATTGACATTGTTTTTCAAAAACCATTGTTTTTATGTCAAATGGAACTTTTAAGAAAAGGTGTAAAAAAAAAAAAAAAAAGATAAAAGTAAATGCAAGCCCTTAAAGACTTTTTAGCAAAAAAGTCTATAACTCCAATCGCATGCTTGCATCTGCGCTGAAGTTTTTTAAAGCATTTGAAGGACCATGATTATAATTCAATGATGGATGGATTACCTTGAGGTAGAGTTTTCTTAATATGTCCACAAATATCCATGTGTCTGCATCATATTAATTGTCTTGTTTTGCATAACAATCAGCTGTTAGTGTGTGTAAATGCCTAGGATTTTGGACGGGTTTTTAAATAATTTTGTCCTTTAAATTGATGATGTCTGAGCGGGCGTTGAAAGACCGCTCAGGTTGACCTTTTTATAAATCTGTTTTAATTTCTTTGTCCTTCATTGGACCGCTTCAATATTTGGACAGTTGCTTAAGTCGATGGACCTTTACATTATGCAGTTGACCTTGACCTTTGACCTACTTTTGATGAAAAAAAAAAGGCTTCTTGATAGGTTTACCTTTTGGTTAATCTGCAATTACTTCTATGTGCTTCATTTGATTGCTTTAATATTTTGACAGTTGCTTAAGTGGATGGACCTCTTCATTATGCAGTTAATCTTGACCTTTGACTTACTTTTGATGAAAAAAGCCCCAAAAAACCTGTCCATAATACCATCAAGTCTTGTTAGTCTCAGTCTTTGGTATCTGAGGTAGGCATCTTATGATTGCTGCAGCCAATAGATGTATCACTCTGTGTTCAGTAGCATATGAATGCACTAGTTTAACTCTGTAGGTCAGTAGAACAGACTCTGTCCCACTGATAACACTGATGTTTTGTTGACCCATTTTTTTCAGTGGCAGCAGGTTGGTGTAGCACTGTTGCCTTTTCAATCTGTCAAAGGTCAAGGTCAAATTGTAGCTGCTTGAGCTGAACATACATGTGCAGAAAAAAATATGCTTAAATATTGCTGATCTATTTTAGCCCCAATATGCTTTGGCTGAAGAAATTGTTCAAAAGGTGAAATTCTAATCTGTACTCTTCTTTTTTTCCCTTTTTTTCAATTGCTTTTAGGTTCCTTGACTCTAATACATTATCTTCAATTAACGAGTATCCATGGAAAAATAGGCTAAAAGTATTGTTAACTGCTTCCAAACTGAGACTTGTGGGTTTGATTTTTATTTCTATTTTTCTCTGTATTTTTTGTCTCTTTTTATATCACTCTGATCAGATTTAAGTAGAAAAATGTGTTAAATTTTATTTTTACAATTTGTATAAATTTGTATAAAGTATTTCAGAGTCATGGTAATCTGATGTTTGATTTTAGGTACTTGCTTTACTTACTGATTATTAAATTCTAAACATTGGGGTTAAAGTTCATAGCTTTTTAGCTCACCTGAGCACTTGTGCTCAGGATGAGCTTTTGTGTTCACCTTTTGTCCGTCGTCCGTCATGCGTTGTCCGTCGTCAACAATTGCTTGTGAATACTCTAGAGGCCATAGATTTAGCCCAATCTTCATAGTATTTCATGGTCAGGATGTTTGTCTACATGATATCTTGGATGAGTTCAAAATTGGGTCACATGGGCTCAAAAACTAGGTCACCAGGTCAAATCTTTAAAAAACCTTGTGAACACTCTAGAGGCCAAAGTTTTAGCCCAATCTTCATATAATTTAGTTAGGATGTTTGTCTACATGATATTTTGGATGAGCTAGAAATCGGGTCACATTGGGTCAAAATCAAGGTCATCAGCTCAAATCTTAGAAAAACCTTTTGAACACGCTTGAGGCCACATTTTTGGCCCAATCTTCATGAAATATGGTCAGGATATTTGTCTTAATGATATGTTGGATGAGTTTGAAATTGGGTCATGTTGGGTCAAAAACTAGGTCATTAGGTCAAATCTTAGAAAAACCTTGTGAACGCTCTAGAATCTACATTTTTGTCCCAGTCTTCATTAAACTTGATAAGAATGATGACTGCATGAAATCCCAAATGAGTGCAAATTTAGTTAAGATCAAAATCTAGGTCACTTGAGTTAAATGTTAGAAAAACATTGCAAATACTTTAGATGCCACATTTTTGTAATCATGCCTAACTCAACAATCTTACTCAGGTGAGCGACACATGGCCGTTTTGGCCTTCTTTTTTTCAGTCCTGTTTCTGTATAAAATATAGAATTGTTTAGCTAAGTTTTTGTTTTACAGTATTGACAAAAAGTTTTTAAGTCCAAATTTTCCTAAGCTTAATTAAAATTGTTAAGATCTATTACTCATGGAATTATCAATCTTTTAATTGAACATGGAAAATGAATATACAATGTTTATATAGTGAGTTGAAGTTTCATTCATAACAGTTTTTTGAAAAAAAAACTGAAAAATTGTTGTGATACGGAATTTGAGAATTTTCATGTGAGGAATAATTCCTGAGAGACAGGCCTGTTTTCTAGCAAGGTAATCCATCTATTGGACTCTCACCTCTCTCGGACTTCCCGCTTGCTTTTTTCATGTAGCATTAACTCAGCCTGTCTTCCCTGTGACTGAAGCACATAGCTCTCGCTTCAGCCGTTCACTTGTTTCCCCTTCAGCACAGCCAGCTTTCTTAGACCACAGCCATTTCTGCCACTATGACTTAGCCTATATTTTTAGCAGACGGAACCTCTGTGTATTTTCCCTCCAGGCAGGCAAAATCTCGAGTCTCACTTCAGCAGATTGATCATCAGCAGATATATTGGCAGTTTTCACAAGAGCAGAATCCTTGCTGTAGCCAGCACTCTCACAACAATGGTGTGTTCATAGCTAACCCTGCTTCTGTAGCTCCCTTTTCATGAAAATATGTGAAGGGCTTGTTAAAAATCCAAACAGCTTCTTCATGTGTTACACAGTGGCGGCCACTGTGTTGAAATTTAGGAATATAACACTGTATCTTAAAACGTGAACAGTGCCGTTGTTGAAGTGTAATGTAGTGGTGGTCTCCATTTATAATGTATTAATGATTATATGTCATAGTCATGCACAGTAGTGGGATAACAAGACGAGGGATGTTGATTTAGAAATGTATCTCCGTTATTTGTGTTCACTTGGATCTAAAAGCTAGATGCTTGGAACTATAACTTGGGGAGATCATTTGCCGAGGTAAGTCGGTGTAGAAAACATGTGGCTTTGTATTTTTGAAGTGGTTGTTTACACATGAAATCTTGTGTTTTGATCACCTCGTTGGATCTGTGTTGATTCCTTGGAAGCTGAAATGTTCAAGACTTTTAGGTAATTAAAGAGGGCTGGTTTTTCTGTAGGTTGCTTTTGAAATGAAGGATTGATAGGAGGATGTGTATTGGGTATGCTGGTTTGTGTATTGATGAAAGTATAAGATATGGATTATGCTTCGATTCTTCGGTGCTCTTCTGTAGCCGTGTAGATGATAGGTAGATCAATGCTATGATATGGGAATAGTAAGACTGGGGACAAGCAACACGGCAAACAGTCTTACCCTCTTGCCGCTTTTATCCATTTATTTTCATTGGATATAATAATTTCTTTTATAACATTTTTTTTTTAAACAAGATGTATAAATTTTAAAATAAAAGAGATCTATTATAATTTTTTTCTGCTGAAAGGGAAAAAAGTTTTGTGTTATTTTCCTGAAGTTGTAGAATGGATAGTGTGTAACTTGATTCTGGTGGATTACAGATGATTTTTGTCTCAGAAATTTTTCAAGAAAATATAATTACGTTTTGTTTTTGTTGTTTGCACGGAATATAGGACAAAATGTAATTATTTGAATGTATAACATTAGAAAAATATTGCCCAAGGAATCTTAAATGCATGAGAATATGTTTTAAATAAGATTTAAAAAAGGTTTTATTTTTAAAAAATTTCCAAGCCAGAAAAAGCATAAGTCATTATCTCAAATATTAAATGTAAAAAGCAGAGAAATGAATTGAATTTGAAGAGAGAATGACAAAAGATAGAATTAGAGAGTTGGAAATAGGTAACATTTGAAAGTGTGTTTTTTTTTCTTTTCTTTAACCTATCAAATAAGTATGTCCAAATTATACACTCTATCAGTACAAAGGCTGTGCTTGTGAAATGCTGTTGATGATCCGAGTCTGATTACCCTCGTTAAGGTAAATACCCACTGGTTCAGTTGCAACTTAGATAGGGAGGTACAAGCACTAGTTGAGACTCCCAGAGAACCACAATCTGAGATAGCTTGGAAAAGTTTAAATAGATGATGAAAAGGAATAAAACATCAGGATTCTGGCCCTTCGAAGATTCTGGAGTCTACATAAGCTCAGCTTCTTTACCCTCAGTCAGGCATATATTGACAGGCAGTTCTATGGTGGAGCAGTGATTATAGAACAAATCAATCGGATATAAATAACTTTGAATGGTTTTCTGTCTACTCGTATAAGGGAAGTGAGGAGAAGACTGTACACTTGGAGAAAAAACGTCCATTCCAGTATTGATCAAGGCTTAATCTGAAGCTGCATGCTGCTTTCTTGAGAAGGAGATTTTAACTGGAATACTGAAGTGAAATGTATGGCTATAGTGAAGGTATGCTATCTTGGATTGTATTGGAATTTGTGTGTGTACTTTTAGTTTTCTCTCTGCATCCTCGTGTGTTGTGTTCCATCCGTTGAAGTCGGAGAAATGGATTTAAAAAAAGGACGGCTGTGTGTAGCTGTATGGCTGTTTGTATGTGTGACTATATGTCATTCATTTAAAAGCTATTAAAATTCATGAGGAAGATTTAAAAAAAAACTTATGAAATGGAACCAACAGCTGGTATTGATTTTTGATGGATGAAAGTGAAGAGGCTTCTTTGAAATAGATGATAGGTTATCCTTCCACTTTTGATACTCCATTGAACGACATAGATCAGCAAATCAGTAAATCAGTCTGATTTGACCTGGCACTAAGACCAAAGGTCAGCTAAATGCCATATTTCAGTAAGAATTCAGTAGGAATCCATATTGGGTTATTGACCAGAGAACCTGACATTTCTGCTTTTATTTGAAGTTTTGCAAAACTTTTTTTTTCTCTTAATTTCCTTATTAATACCAAGTTTACATAATATAAAACCACCCTTAAAGAGATACAAAAATCCCAAGACTTGATCTCCTACATTCAACAGATGATGCATTCTAATGAAAAAAAGCACATTCTGTTCAAAAGCATTTAGGGCCTCCGTGGCCGAGAGGGTATAGTCGCTGACTTTAACACTCACTCAGCCCCTTACCACATTGGTTCAAATCCCAGCAGGGTCATTTGGATTTTCATGTGAGGAAGCCTTCCAGCTGGCTTGCGGTAGGTCGGTGGTTCTACCCGGATGCCTCCGTGCATTCAGGGTCTTCCTCCACCTGTAATTAGCTGGACGTCGCTATATGACTGAAATACTGTCGAAGCGACGGTTAAGTCAAATAGTCAAGTCAAAAGCATTTAAATATTGCTGGGGACTAATATTCATTGTTTGTTGATCTATCTACCAATATCATCTACCTTGAAGACTTCATTCAGAAGACATATCGTTTTCTGGGTCAGGAATCCAAAGGTTTTCAAAAGTTTCAAAGATAATTTAATTCAAACAAGAAGGTCATTGACCCATGTGGCAAACAAAGCAACATTACAGACAGTTTGATCAGCACTCCGTGAATAAATGTACTTAAAAAATTTCCTTTTTTTTCATAATCAACAAACTGTAATATCAACATTGAATAATGTCTTTACATACATTCATTGTAATTCAAAATCAGTGTTTAATAATGACTTTTTTGTAGCATTACTTTATGATCAGAACAGTTTTGATTGCAACGGTTAATTGTTTGTTTTATGTTGCTTTAATATTATGTTGTTTATTATTGTGTAGATTTTACTGGAAGACAAAGACAGGTAATGGTTTTCCTATGACACATTAATTCAGGAGCGTGTGAGGATATTCAGTGATAAAACCATTAGTTACACAGTTTAATGTTCAGTAAATTGATAATCAAGTCATAGATTTTTACATGAATATTCATAAGGTATATGAATATTATTAAACTATAAAATAAGTCTGATATTTGTTTGGAACACTGATTTGGTTTTATACTGTTCAGGACCGGTTCCCCTTGGTGCTTCTTGAGGTCATGAGGTATGCACTTTTCCATTTTTTTTTTCTAGCTGTTTTTATACCCCACTGTTCCCATCTATAGCTAGGTTAAGTGATCACAAATAGTATCATAAACATAGCCATGTGTTCTTTTGTGTAAACCAGGTCAAGTATTGACTACCTGTTACCCTATTGTAGCTTTGGACGGTTCTGCGTTTTGTATGAAACTCCTCCCCCTATTGATATTTTGACAGTTTCTATTCATACCAAGGTCAAGTGCTTACAAACAGTATCACAAACAAAAAGCACATGTTCTTTTGAGTAAAGTAGGTCAACTGTTCATCATGTGCTTCACACTAACAGTGATTGGATAAGTTGGTGAATGTAAACATATTTGACTACAGTTTAGGAACTATCCATTGGGTAGCCTGCATAGGCTGGTAAATCTATTGGAATAAACAGTAAAATTACCGATGGGTGAATATAGAATCTTCTGATTATTGAGACTAAGAAAAAATGATTGTATATTCTTGGTTTTAGGAATATATCCCAGATTAACCCCTTACTTCATAATGATAGACACATTTTAATGCATAAACAAACAGCTCACTCAGATCACTCACTCAGGCTCTCCTGAGTGTACACTCATGAAATAATGAAGCTTAGATTATACATAGTCTGCATGACAAGGAAAAATCCACTGTTTCATGTAAAGTTCAGTCAATTAATATTCATCAAGTCATGTATTTGTACATGAATATTCATGGGGTAACGGTTGAACTGTTTGGATAATTCCTCTGACCATTGCCCTTTTACTTTATTCTTAAAGACTGGAAAGGTCTGTAGATTTAGAATTGTAAGTCTTTGTTTATAGTAAATAACTTACGCAGTTTGGTTGTTCCTTTGTGCCTCAGGACACTCGATGTCTTCCTTCATTTAACCCTTTCCCTCATATAGACTCATTTAACCCTTTCCCTCATATAGACTCATTTAACCCTTTCCCTCATATAGACTCATTTAACCCTTTCCCTCATATAGACTCATTTAACATGACACCAGAATGCCCTGAAATGAATATGCATATTGGTTTAACCAGTAACCAGCTGTACAAACCGGCGACAAATGCTTTGGATCTTGCTTCCAATAGTTACCTGAGTTCAACAACCCCAGACAAACATTAGGGGTGGAGATACACCTGTTTTGGCATCAAGTTAATTAGCTGGATGTCGCTATATGACTGTAATACTGTTGCAGCGATGGTAAACTTTAATGCAACAGCATCATTAAGTCAACATATTTACAACATGAAATAACAACTTATTTGAAAGTAGCAGAAAAGGAAAATGTTAATAGGCACTTTCTGGGAATTTCCATTGTTTGAAACAATTAGTGAGTAGAGGAGAATGTGGAGATAAAGAATTTCAGAGTTTTAGACTTTGTCAGAATTATCCTACATATTGTCTAGGTGCGCCTGTACTGACTGGATTAGTGTGATTTCCATCTTATTAACTATTATGTATCTAATTTGCTTGTTTCCAGGAAATTACACTTGTATTTTTGTTCTAAAAGAAACTAGTTTGTTAGTTTAAGACATGATTTTCTTCATTTCTTGATTAAAAAAAGTTTAATCAGATGTATAGTAAGCAGAGATAATGGTTCACTCTCAGAGCTTTCCATATTTAAGTCAAAGCATGTTTATCTTTCAGCATTTCCTAAATAGGGTGTCTCATTAATCTGGGCTGATTACTTTTCTACCACTTCAATCCATCAAGGAAAATGACATAAATCTAGATAAGCATGCAAGGTACTTGTAAGACATTCATCAGTCCCTTCGAACAGAATCCTGTGAGTGTCTTCCAGTCTGATCTGGCTTCATACAGTAATGGTTCAACAGGGTGTAAGATGTATCCTGAGTGCTATAGGGTTGCATCCAGTAAAATATCTGTCTGGTGTTTTCATCATGTCCATGTTATAGAACATCTATTTTTGGAATGTCTGCAAGTTACTTTCTCCCAACTCTGTGACAATTAAAGCGCACATGATCTGTTGTATTGGCTGTGTTTTGAGACAATTTCTGAATATTTCACCATGTTTGTTGGTAATCTGATGACTGCAGAGTCTGTTAAGTGGCTACATAAGTTCTCATAGATCAGGCTGAGACCAGATTCATAATTAGTCATTGCAAACAATTTGATGTAATTACAATTATCCTAATTAATGCATCTAATTGCATGGTCAGGAATGTAATGTGACCGATTTGCTATTCCATTTTTCACAAATACTCATATTTTTTATGTAACAATTATTCCTATCAAATATGTGAACAATATTTCGTCAATATCAGCCATGTTACTTCAGTCTGATAAAGAAAAAAATGTAGCAATCTGAGAACAGATGAGAAAAAATGAAATTCTTTGATAATTGCAGGGCTCAGAAAACCTTTCCTTTGCACAGAGACCTTGAATACTGTCAAAGGTTTTAGCATTAATTGGTTGTAATATCTTGATGGTATTCTGCATATGTTATGATGGTTGACCATGCTTGAGGTTTGCATGCTACTGCAGTCTCTGTAGAATTACTCACAAGATGTTTGAAGGCTGTATAGGAGTTATACGCATTTTCCCCGTCTCATGTCGCGTCACTTTGCATCCCAGTTTATAAAAAGTTCAATACCTTGAGCATTGTCGGATACTCATAACTTCTTGTTTCACTACATCTGTCAACTTTGTGATGCTTGTCATTTTTAAGGTATTAATTAGAACTATAGCAACCAATCAAAATGCTGCTTATACAAATGACAACTTGTTATTTGGGATAAAATCTAGTAATTTTTTTGTTTCAAAATGTTGACCCAAATTGGAAGTCCACGCACATTTTCACATAGAAAGGTTGCTGTAAGAACACTTTTTCAAAAATTCCGAACATCATGGAGCAACAAATCGCAGGCTGCATTTCAAGTTACTCAGTTAACCTGTTCACCCACAGGTGTAAATGCAATGAATGACACTTTTGGATTTCCAACAATGTACCTTGAGAAACATTGGGGAACAGCCATGAATCTTAAAACACATGTGCACCACCAATGAGAGGCTCATCTCTTTTTCTGAATTTTTTAAAGAGTTATGGCCCCTTTTTCTACAAAGAAAATTTTATGTATTTAATTATACCTGTGTTGTTTACTATGGCTCTGTAGTTTGGTTATCAGTCTTATTTGGTCTTGTTTTAGTTAGAAAAATACAATTGCTAAGATACCATTGCCTTTAAATATTTGTATTTTTAAATTGACTCTGGAAAGTTATTACAGGTATTGTTTAAGCCCCAGTTTATTAAATGCATTTTGCATACTGAAAAGCACTCATCTTGCTATAGTAAATAGGTTACCATATATAGGACAGAAAATGAAAAGGAGAAATTTAGTAATTAAATCAGATTGTACGGAGTACATGTATTTTTCCAATATTTTGAGTACTTATATTAAACCTTAGTGGTCAACTTAGTTGACACCCTTGGTTCACTCCATGGCAAGGACTTTTTTTTGCTAGAAAATAATTACGATTTTCCTTAGTGTCTTAATTACATGTATAATTATTGTGAGACCTGAAATAACCAATAAAACAGAGAGTGGTCTAAGACTTCAAGATGAAAGTATTAAGCACATAAAAAACAGCCCATAATTAGAGAGCAAGCATATACTTACATGGAACACATTAATATATTTGGCTACTTTTTACATGACAAAACACCAT
>CM037784.1:52256972-52306972 GCA_021229015.1 Solen grandis | reverse complement strand
TATGTGTATGTATATATATATATATATATATATATATTAATAATTTCTTGATATGCATTTTATTTAATTCTGTCGTATAATTTCCTTGTTTCTTGACAAGGGAACCTCCATGGTACATACAATTTTGCTAACATGCATTTACGAGAACAATTTTGTTCAGTTCATTATTACTACATATATCTTAAATAACAAGTTAATCTTTGTGATTACGATCGAATGTACTTGTAGATTATCACAAATCTGTAATTAAAAGCCATAAAAATATTTTTTGAAAAAAAGAAAAAAGGAAGAAAAACGTGTGTGGGTGTGGGTGTGTGTGCTTACCTATTATGTGGTTCATCCTCTATGACAAGAAATTGTTTTTATTGTATGTGACCAAATGGATTATGTGGTTACTTTATTTATATTGACTATGTACATTGTACACGTCGAAAAATAAAGCTTTGTATCTTGTATCTTTATTTATTACATTGTCTAAAGATTACTTCGCGGAAATCCAAAATATCACAAGAGCGAAGCATACGGTACGCAGACCAACCCGACCCTGCTCGATTGTTTCGCAGCTTGTGGCGAAATGTTCATCACTCAACACGGACGTGGTTTGATGTGATTAGAATAAATGATGAGTCCGACCTGTATCCTATCAGTATTACATAGTGACCGGTCTCAGTATGTCTCCTTGTGTGTGTACTGCTGTCTTCCTTGACATTGCTGTGACAAACAATTATAACTTGTAGTAACTTCTAACGATGGTTCCAAAATACATGTTGTACCCTTTGCACTTGTTAAGTCAATAACGACTTCCGCCTATAAAACACCCTGAATTACGGTGTTGAGGGTCATAAACTCTACGAATGGACCACGACATCGTTCTCACATATTGGAACAAGCTATAGGTTATTTCGATCAGTAAAACTCTAATATACTCATAAATGTAAGTTGTAAAGACTAACAGACGTATACCAACTTTCGTCCAACCGATATCTTTTGTATGGTCCTTCATTTTTTTCCCCATTTATTTATCTTAAAAGCAAGCAATTTGTTTTAATTGATTTGAAATATTTATACAGATATTTAAGAAAGAAAAACAATTTTATTAATAATTTAATTGATTGCAATGTGCATTTTTTTTAATTTTTTTTATTAATTATTTAATTATAAAATTTACATTTTACTAGGATGTTCATGTGTGGCTTACCGCAAGCTCTTGCGAAATACACACTGGCTATGTGAGCGTGTGTATGACACTGATGACAAGTCAACAAAAACTACAGTACTAGATGCGGATTGATTAATATATTACAAGTCATGTTCATTAGTATGCAAATGAACGCAAGGTATGTGTGACAAAATGTTATGTATGTAAATTTAGGAGGAAGTTGATCCTTTAAATCAGTCGTAACTACTCGGCCATATCCGTTGGTGCTCGGATATAAGGATATTTCGTAGAATTGGGCGAGGTCTTCCGAATGCCTTTAAATAGGGTGCTCCAGTTTGGCGGGGCTGGTTTTCTATATACCGTAAATCGAGTGCCCACTAAAAGTCAATCTCGTGTTTCTTTTCCAAACCACAAATCAGCGGGTATATGTCACATCAATAATTTGGTTCCTCTGATAGTATATTAATGTACATAAACACAAAACACGGGGGAGTATTTTACACTACATTTTAATGCGATAAGTGGCGCTGTCACAATCTATATATAAACCTTAAATGATGAAAAAACGGTTTTCATTTGAGTATTGAGTAGTTCTGTTGAAAGGCTGTTGTGCTACAATTTCCGGTAAATGTTACAACCACAACGATACCAGTTTGTGTTTTGATATATCAGAGCAGATTAATCTCCTCGGCAAGCATACGAGATGAACTTTGTGCATTAAAATGAACTCATACAAATATCTTTTTGCAAAAGAAAAAAATATATTGGGTGTGGGTTATATAAAGAAGCGTGCTCTACCCCACGGAGGCAACCGCATATTTCAGGGCACCCACTGTGAACACGTTTCAGCATTTACTATGAAAGGTCATAATGTTTTCATTTGACATCTATATCTGACCTACCAGGTTATTCAGATAAATTCGCCAAATTCTATCGTATTGGGCCGGGATTGCCATGGTGATACGATTGCTGGTGTTATGTCGAAGTGACTGATGACAAAGTAGTCATAAGGAAATTAAACAAACACCCAACATTGAAATAACAGAACCATTTTATTACACATAGTGCTCAAATACACAATGTTTGAAACACTGCAGACTACTATACAAGATGTCTGGTCTATGAAATGTAAATGATAAAATACGGTGATCAAATATACATTGAAGTATATCTTTACAAAATTATATAACATTCAATTTTAATTTTCAAGATAACATCATCAGAAGTTAATAAATAGGAAATACATGAAACACCTTTCACTTGCAATTGGGTTAAACAGTATTATTGAATGAAAAGTGAAAATATATGGACCGTGAAAACGCATGTCTCTTAAAGATGCTCATATCTACAAAAATAACATGAAATGGAGCTAGAGTGCCCTGTACAAGTACAGTGACCTTCCCAGATACCTAGAGCTGGTACAAATCAAGAAATGTCAAAAGTGATAAGTACAAGTTGTAAAAACAGGATTCCCCATCAGTATAAATGAAATCCAAATGAAATGAAGGGACCAAAGTTAATGTAATTCACCTTCAACTTTTCACTTTAATTTCAAACTAAAACTTAAATTTACATACATAACAAAAAAATAAACATAATGCATACAAAACCTATTTCAAGCACATAAGGGGTCCCTGCCCTTGAGGACAACCTGAAGCATTATGGACCATACCTCCAGATCTATTGACACAATATCAGCCATAATAACCCTAACATCAGACATAAACAAATTTAACAATACAAAATGGCAACACATAAAGTTTCAATAGCAAGTTTTCTGATAGAGGATGCTTGATAAATGCAAAAGATGGAGTCTCGATATTCAAGGACAATAATTATGGCATCTGTGACTGAACATGTAGAATCCATTACATGTACATCAAAATCAAAATATGTTCATGACAGATATTTCTTATAATACCATCACCTAGGAATAGTTCAAGCAGATACTATCAACCATCACCTAGGAATAGTTCAAGCAGATACTATCTACCATCACCTAGGAATAGTTCAAGCAGATACTATCAATCATCACCTAGGAATAGTTCAAGCAGATTCTATCTACCACCACCTAGGAATAGTTCAAGCAGATACTATCAACCATCACCTAGGAATAGTTCAAGCAGATACTATCTACCATCACCTAGGAATAGTTCAAGCAGATACTATCTACCATCACCTAGGAATAGTTCAAGCAGATACTATCGAAATAGGTAGAAAAGAGGAATTACACATTACTTATGGAGACGGTATAAACATGAAGTTATTTCAGCTTATGTGAACTGTCCATGGGAAATTACAGTGTTTTGAGTTGGTATTTTCTCTCAAGAAGTGGCCTAACTTGTCCCAAACAATATATGCACAATTCATATCTTGCATACCAATACTCGCCTTCATACGTCCAAACGTGTAGCCAAAAGTTTAAAAACCTCCCACATTTAGAAATATTCTAATGTGCTCAGACGAGATACACATTATAGCTGAACAATCCAATTAGACAATATGCTATAAATATACAAGGTTTAGCTGCCTGGAGCATAAAAAAATCCCAGTGGAATGCTGACTAAGAAATTCTAATTTAATAAGAAAGCAATATAAAAGACTGAATTAATGTTGAAAATTAGACCAACGAGAACAAAGACAGGGTACATAGGTGTACCTTTATGCTGCAATGTTGCATGTACAAAATCAATAACATATTATATATAAATACATTTCATAAAAAAAGTAACTACAATATGAAAGTTAAAGTCAAAGAAAGTAATAGCAAAAAAGGAAAGCACATGTAATAGAAATATATCACAGATAATGTGTAAAGAAAATAGAAAAAAAATATGTTCATACATGTATACCTTTTATGATTAAAAAAAATAATTTAAATTATTTTAGAATAATGGTCTCCATTAATAAAGCGACAAAATTTTACACCTAATTATATCTGGCATAATTTCTTGCTTGTCTTTATAAAAGTCAGTATAAGAACAAATCAATTAATATATTCATGAAAAAAGAAATGTTAGGTTTAAAATAACAATAAACAGGTATGCTATGTCAGCAAATCTGGGAAAGTATTGACAATACAACCTAAAACTGTTACATTTCATCTTAAATAAAGCTCTTCAGGCAAAAACATATTGCATGAGTATTTCCTAGTTACAGATTAAGACAATCCATCAGTCAACACTTGACAACTATTTGTAATAATTACATTTGTGATATATTTGTGATATATTTGTGATATGCATAGTGTACACAATATGGACAACTCCTGACTTTAAATTTAGATTTTGGTAGGTATTTAAGTTATCTAACAATATTTTAAAATTACTTCTAAAGGTGTTCTAATTCAGAATTCTATGTTTAGGTAGGCTAAAATCATTCTCATTAATGCAATAAAGGATAATTTTTGGAATTTTTCCCTTTTATCATTGGAGATTTATACAGATAACTACTCTTAATGCAACTTTACAATGAGCTGCTTTACACATCTTGGTGCTAAAATGTACTCAAATTCATCTATAATAATTGGTTTTTCATGTCATCCAAATGTAATCTGCAGCCCAATGTTTGTGTTCAGATTTTTCACAGAACAGATCCTCTGTCACTGTGGTCAATTATCACTTCAGTGACATAACCTAGGACTTAGCCTTACAACACTTCATAATCAGTATGTTCTGTTGTTTTCCCTTCTAAGATTTATAATTAAGGTACTGCTCTTTAACTTCAGACTTGGCTTTCCTCTTGAACATCAGGTTCTTCTTCATGTCACTGGATCCACCATGGTACATGTTGCTGGACATCTGGGCCATGTTTGTAAACATATTGCTTCTTACATCTGACCGAGTGGCAACATCCTGGGGGAAAACAAAATAACATAATTCCAAGGCTTAAGGCCATACATTTCAAGTGATTATGATACCTCCACTATTTTTCAGGGATATGTACACATAGAAGAGAGCAAAGATTACTCTTTTCCAAACACTGGACTATCACTGCTCCAAAACTCCTTGTCACTGTTCTTAAGGTGCCATTTTAGCCGTTATTTTTATTGGCCCAAAGCTTTTTTTCTAATGTGACCAAAATCAAATTATAAAAGTGATTACAAAGGTATAAACATTAAAACTGCAATTTCTTATATTTCTTATACATCAAGGGCAATAACTCTTGACAAAATGAAAGGATATCAGCTGTAATTCAAGCTTGGCCAAGAGATTATAGTCATAAACCTCTTCTCCAAAATTTATCATGTTTGATTAATAAATGCGGATGCAAGAGTGTAAACAAACTGAATTCAAGGACCATAACTCCTGACCTTATAGTGAAGAAAGTTAGTACAGAAATTATTACAAAAACAATACCCTGCCATTTAAATTATTTTGCTTAATAAATAAATGCTGATGCTATAATGTTAACAAATTGAATTCTGGCTTTTTATGTATAATTTAATTAAGGATAATCTATACCAGACTCTGGCTGTACAACAATCCTATAAGTGAGGATATTTATGAAAATAGTCTTCATTTGCATCTCCTTTTTTCATTCTAAAAATAAAGTAACACCAAGCAAACAAAAAGTTAACGGGATGTATTTTTAAAACACAATGCCCCAGTCAAAGCCTAACTCCTATGGGCTCCATCCAAGGGAATCAGATGTAAAATAATGATATCAATTGAAACGGCTTCCACAGTGAAGTAATGCCAAATATCAGGCAATGATTCTATATAGTAAATGAGTTCTGGACAAAAATTAATTATTAGATTTAATGAAGGGGATAATTCAAATATGGTACTGTATAGCGGGTATTATCAGCGGGGGTTTTATTTTGGCTTTATTGGCGGAAAATGAAAATGCGCCAAATATAAACACCGCTAATACAAACCTCCGTAGTTATAAGTCGCCGCCATATTGTTTACTAAGGGACATTACTCTTATTAAATTTTGTGTTCATTAAAATATGTATGTATTAACTCCCTTAGAAAACAAGAATTATGTTGTGAATTAGGTACGATTTATTATGTAAATGAACAACATTAAGTATTTTGAATAACACAAAGTAATTGATACAAGTTATATAATTATGTAGCAAACGAAAATACAGACAGACAACACAGTCAGGTGATTAATGCTTAGTATGAATACCAGCACTTGGTTCAAATACCAGCCTTCGAGAACGCCTCTGCAATCACATCTGGCCTCTCTTTCAGCTTGTTTGCAGACGTGACTAGCCACTTTGCATGTATTGCTTTTATATATGATGTACGCAGATCAATGTTTACATTTATAAATTAATTTATAAAGGCTTACATAAGGTAAGTAAGTGTCTATACCAGTACTAGTATTTGTTTAGTGTCGTAATAGGTTTCGCAGTTTTATAAAACAGTTTATGACACCTTTAAAGACAGCGTACCGTGAATGGCGTAAATACAATGGTCACAATAAATACGATAGATAGTAAACAGTTTTACCTTTCTCTTCCATGGTCCAGTTGCCACATGGTACAAGATTGACTCCTTATCACCTTTACAAACATTTACACCTACTTATACTTGCCCTCTCATTCTGATTTCACATTATTTATATAATCCGATAATCGTCAATTATCATACAGGTAGCGTACCGTATACGACTCAGACAGACAGGGTTATGTACCTTTGACCATCTTTTACCTGGAGGTTAAAATGTGGCGCTCAGTGTAATTTCCGCCAATATTTAGCATCGCCAATACAAAACGCTCTTGTTTACGCGAAATTTTTTCCCCGCAGAAATAACCCGCTATACAGTATTAGACCAAGTAGAGTAATTATTTTTAGTCACTGTACTTCTTCTAGCCACCACTTATGTATATACATGTATTAAGTTTCAAGTAAATACCTTGTACATTTTTCAAGTTATGGCCAATGTTAAAGTCAGACAGGATAAAAAAAATTGCCCCCAGGCCAGACCTATTGATTTGGGGGAAGAAAAGGATGAGAAAAGTCAAGCATGGATCCGCGGCAAGTTCCTTGCAACATATGCGCTGAAAGTCCTCTATAATGAAAGATTGTAAGAAAGAGGAGACAACTCTCACATCATGATCTACAGCCTGTCTCAGCTCCTTCCTGAACTTCTCAGACTCTGTCTTGAAGGCGAGATTCTCTTCCATCTGTTGGGAGGTCTTCGCTGCTCTATGTAGAAGTTTCTTGTTAGCACGCCTGGTGAAAAGAAACATGAATACATGTCATTTTGTTATCAATTATAATTGCTCTGTCAAATGGGATCAAGGGGTCTGAGCCATCCTTGTGGGCCTTGACAATCATACAGAATGATAAAACATGAATGATGAATAAGTCAATTTTCTAAATAATTAGAATTTGTTTTTCAGTAATATTAAAATATATTGCCCATTTTACATTTACACATATTAGGATTGTAAAGGTTTGAATGTAGAAAAATGCATGTTTCATTGAACAAAGATCAGTTCAAGAAATAATCCCAAGCTGAATTTGTTACTGGACTGACATTGCATGTCAGTTACAATAACGTTTTGTTAACACTGATTGTGAAGAAATGCAGGATGAAATAAATGAATACCAAATTGCATGGATACTACATTGTATGCTGTAAATACCATGGAAAACTGATATAAGACTGTTTGAATAATTTTTATTTCATTTTAAACGTTTCCCGAGTATCAAATTAGTTAATTATTGCAATCCTGACCAGTAATTATCAACAATCTGGTCAGATTCAGACTGAAATCCAGGTCTACATGAATATGTGTCTTTGATTTAAATGGTATGTAGTATTGCAGATGGTCAAATTGATTGTTGACGATTCACTGACCATTCTATTAAACCATATCCTATATTTTTGTCATAGCCATAATGCATTAAGATAAATAGAATTATATGCATCAATATTTATTACTAAAAGAAAATACAGCAGCAAAAAATTGAGGTCAAGTTGACGGAAGAGAAATAGATAAGATGAATGTCTGAGAGTTCTGCTTAAGGAAGCGTAGGTGGTGATTATGCTGGTGATGCTGTTGTCGTTAATGATGATGAGGAAAGAAAAGATTAATATAAAGATAGGATATCATTAATGCCATTGTATCAATGTGTATGCACATTTCCCAATTCATATTTATTGTCAAAAAATCAACTTCCATCATGGTTGCATGCATGGTGGAAAAAAAACAGCATTGCATATAGAGGCCCAAAATGTATACATATTCTCTCATGTGTGAACATTGAGATGGGTCAACTCACATGATTTCCTGGGCTTTCTTTGCGTCCCCTTTACATGCCAACAATGCAGACTTCTGAACCACTGCTGTTCCAACTACTGCCACATTCAAGCCCTTGAAAGGAAAAAAAATTAAGTAATACATTGGAGACAGGGTAGGAGAATTTGATCTACAGCAGTGAAAATTATTCCTGTTTTAAGATCTTATTTGGATATACATGTACTTTCTCTCATTTATTACCAAAACAAACAAAACTGATTTTAAAACTTGCAATGGTTCATTTACCTTCATTTTAATATTTTGAGTATTTTTTTGACTCATTTATACCAGCTTTTTCTTTTTGTCTCTTTGTTAATTGTTTTTTCTTCTTTTTAATTTTTAATTATTCTAAAAATTCAATACGATTCATACTTAATTCTCAAGTTCTCATTCTCTTCCAAAAGCTTCTAAAGCTAAATTTTCCTTATCTTAAATCTCTATCTCTCCACAATATTTACCTCTTCCATCTGTTTCCTGTCTTTCGTAACCTCATGAGATTTACTGAGCACCCTTAAACACCTCATACCGTTCTTCAGTGTATACGCTACCTGAACCTGAGTACAAAGTTAGGTATATGTTTACAATTATAAAACAAGAGGGCCATGATGGCCCTAAATCGCTCACCTGAGATAAATAGATTGACCCAAGGAACATCTGTACCAATTTATTTTAAAATCTGGCCAGTAGTTTTGAGGAAGATGATTTTTAAAGTTTTCATTTTTTTTTCTTTTTGTTGCCATGGCAACCAGAGTTCTATATGGATCAAGTTTATTTGAGCAACTTTTGTGAGGGTTGACCCAAGGATCATTCCTGCCAAGTTTAATCAAATTCTGTCCAGTGGTTTCAGAGGAAATGTTGATTAAAGTTTTCCCTAAATACATATAAGGCAAATAAGCCCCGCCCCTGGCGGCCATGTTTTTTACAGATCGGAAAAATTTTAGCAACTTTGGTAGAGGTTGACCCAAGGAACATCTGTACAAATTTATTTTAAAATCTGGCCAGTAGTTTTGAAGAAGATGATTTTTAAAGTTTTCATATTTTTTTTCTTTTTGTTGCCATGGCAACCAGAGTTCTACATGGATGAAGTTTATTTTAGCAAATTTTGTGAAGGTTGACCCAAGGATCATCCCTGCCAAGTTTAATCAAATTCTGTCCAGTGGTTTCAGAGGAAATGTTGATTAAAGTTTCCCCTATACACATATACAGCAAATAAGCCCCGCCCCTGGCGGCCATGTTTTTTACGGATCAGAAATTTTTTTAGCAACTTTGGTAGAGGTTGACCCAAGGAACATCTGTACAAATTTATTTTAAAATCTGGCCAGTAGTTTTGAAGAAGATGATTTTTAAAGTTTTCATTTTTTTCTTCTTTTTGTTGCCATGGCAACCAGAGTTCTTCATGGATCAACTTTATTTTAGCAACTTTTGTGAAGGTTGACCCAAGGATCATCCCTGCCAAGTTTAATCAAATTCTGTCCAGTGGTTTCAGAGGAGATGTTGTTTAAAGGTTTCTCTATATACATATAAGGCAAATAAGCCCCGCCCCTGGCGGCCATGTTTTTTACGGATCGGAAAATTTTTAGCAACTTTGGTAGAGGTTGACCCAAGGAACATCTTTACAAATTTATTTTAAAATCTGGCCAGTAGTTTTGAAGAAGATGATTTTTAAAGTTTTCTTCTTTTTTTTCTTTTTGTTGCCATGGCAACCAGAGTTCTACATGGATCAAGTTTATTTTAGCAAATTTTGTGAAGGATGACCCAAGGATCATCCCTGCCAAGTTTAATCAAATTCTGTCCAGTTGTTTCAGAGGAAATGTTGATTAAAGTTTTCCCTATATACATATACGGCAAATAGGCCCCGCCCCTGGCGGCCATGTTTTTTACAGATCGGAAAAATTTTAGCAACTTTGGTAGAGGTTGACCCAAGGAACATCTGTACCAATTTATTTTAAAATCTGGCCAGTAGTTTTGAAGAAGATGATTTTTAAAGTTTTCATTTTTTTCTCTTTTTGTTGCCATGGCAACCAGAGTTCTTCATGGATCAACTTTATTTTAGCAACTTTTGTGAAGGTTGACCCAAGAATTATCCCAGCCAAGTTTAATCAAATTCTGTCCAGTGGTTTCAGAGGAGATGTTGTTTAAAGGTTTCTCTATATACATATAAGGCAAATAAGCCCCGCCCCTGGCGGCCATGTTTTTTTTTTACGGATCGGAATAATTTTAGCAACTTTGGTAGAGGTTGACCCAAGGAACATCTGTACAAATTTATTTTAAAATCTAGGCCGGTAGTTTTGAAGAAGATGATTTTTAAAGTTTTCATTTTTTTTTCTTTTGTTGCCATGGCAACCAGAGTTCTACATGGATCAACTTTATTTTAGCAACTTTTGTGAAGGTTGACCCAAGGATCATCCCTGCCAAGTTTAATCAAATTCTGTCTAGTGGTTTCAGAGGAGATGTTGTTTAAAGGTTTCTCTATTTATACATATACGGCAAATAAGCCCCGCCCCTGGCGGCCATGTTTTTTTATGGATCGGAATAATTTTAGCAACTTTGGTAGAGGTTGACCCAAGGAACATCTGTACCAAATTATTTTGAAATCTGGCCAGTAGTTTTGAAGGAGATGATTTTTAAATTTTTCAAATTATTTTTCTTTTTGTAGCCATGGCAACCAGAGTTCTTCATGGATCACTTTGTGCTCAGGTGAGCTAAAAATGAAAATTAAATGAATTTGTTAAGAAAATCTTTCACAATATCACATAATTATAATAAAATGAATCTAACAACTAAATCACCACCACTACAACCTAAAACTTTGAATTGAAAAGGAAAAGTCAGAACTTTGAAATTACCTAAGAAAATTTGATTTCAGAAAGAACTCAAACTAACGCAGTATAGTGATTAATATCCCTACTTTCCATCCTGATTTATGGCCCTGACCATCAAAAGACTGAAGCTCTACATCATAAAATTATGATCTGTTGCTAAGGGAGTGACGATAATGTTTCATACAAGTTAAAGATTTAAAGCAATGCATAACATACATCAAAGAATTATGAATGAATATAAATACATGTAATGTTTGAAAATAACTTATAACTTGCATGCAAAACTTTAACTGAACTTTCTTTTTAAATTTCAAAAGGGGCCATAGTTTTGAAAAAAAAATCCACAAAGAGTTATCTAACTTGATGATGTATGCCTCTGAACACCTTTATGAGGTTTCATGTGAAGTAATACACTTTAACCAAAATTTCTGTATTCAAATGGGGCCATCATTTTCAATAAATTAAGTCAGGACATTGATTGCCGAGATAAAAGCATGACAGTATCCTTGACACAGTTACCTGCACTTCGTCTTATCATGATAAATTATTATTCCAAATTATAACAGTTATCTTACTGTGAGTGTAGGATGGGGAGGGACATAACATTTGTAACAAACATGAAAGGATTTCATAATTTTATGTGACTGGCATGACTGACCCAACTTCAAAAGGATGATGGGGTATTAAAAAGGGTAAGTGCCTTTAATTTAGATTCTAAGCATTAAAGAACGTGCTCACTTGGAATGGGATGGATTTTTTCTCTGTTTTCTTTTTAGCATCTCTAGCCTTGTAGCGGAATGTCAAGTCCGTGTCCTTGGCAGCATTTCCAACCTCCTTCACAAGCCGGTTGCTTTCCTGTATATATTGTTATTATTTATTATTAACATCATGGTATAAGTAGATATAAACAACACATGCCATAGTATGAATCAAGTATAAACAAGTAAAATCCTCCAGGGTACAGTTGCAATCTGGAATTGAATTCAAGAAGTTTGACACCGGGCTATGTTGCCACAACAGCTACCTCTTATTGCCATGTTAGATCCTGCCTTCTCTCAAGAATCTCTCCTCAGCTCCTTGGAGTATGAATATCTGTGGGACTATTTTTAAAGAGTATCATCACTACTACATCAATTGTAGCCAAGTAAAGTTCTACTGAACCAGCTGGAATCAAACCTGGGACCTTTGGTCTGCAAGTCAGACACTTCCTTTTTACCACTAGAACTATGCCAAGTAGAGATAGAAATCGGTTGATATTTGTCACAACCGATTATGGGTTCAATCCGATGGGGTATAATCGATAACTCTCTGATAAATAATCGCTTGAACCAGAAATAAAATTCAAGCAAGGCGCTTCATTATACACTGTTGTATGAACTTCATGAAGTAGTTTTCGACACAATTTTTAGCTTTATAATGTTGAAGCAGCTAATAGGTTATACTTAGTTTCAGGCCTTATTGTTATAAGCGGGAATAATTAAAGGGTTTCCTATGGAAACCTGGGTAAAATCAAGAGATTCCAGATTGATGTACAGTGTACACCAGACCGACAACACATGATGTGGTATAGTATAATTTTACAATGATGCCGTGGAATGGGTATATGTAAATCAATTATTGTTGCTCTTAAGTAAAGTAAGTGATTGTCAGCGACTAGCGACAATCATAACATCACTAATCACAAGAAATACAAGGGTCATATTGATCATCTACTACATGTTATATCATTCTCCTAATAATAACAAGAATCAAGAGACTAAATTGATCACATGATTAACTTTTTAAAGTCAAGCCATCGTAGTGTTTTCTATCAGTGATTATTTACCTCCATATAGCCAGGTTCATCAAACACCAGGTCCTGGTGCAGAATGACCGTCACATCCACAGCAGTGGCCACGGTGTAGTTCTGGGCGATCAACCTCAGCTGCCTCATCATCTCCAGCGGGTTCAGCACGTTGATTGTGCCCCCAGACACTATGGCACACTGCTGTACGTCTCTCAGTCCAGTGCTGGTTCCCTCAATAGCCAGCACAGACAGACGCGTGTTGTTTTCCTTGGCAAACTCTCCAATCTAAATATACATAGAGACATGTGTAGTGTTTCTTTTTATACTTTCAAATTCAAAGAAAAGCATTACGATACATAGTTTGCCAACATTCTGGTCTGTAGTTATGAACAATTCAAATAAAAAAAATTAATGTTTGTATTCTTACAACCCTTTCTATGTTAAATACATCACTTACTTATCAAGCAAAACATATATATGTAGGCTCAACCACAAGAGGGCACAGAATGAACTAATTTGAATATAATGGTTTCCCTTTGTGCACAGTAGATATTTATGACATGAATGAAGCAGACCGGCCCTAAATACTCACCTGAGTTCCATTAACCCAAATTAAACCACATCATTTCTCAAAGTGTACCTGGTGTCTCCCACAATTAACAAATTCAAGTTAAAACATCAGAATTTGATGGTACATTCTATCAAGTGTTGTTCTAAACTAGAATACCTACTTAATAAAAATATTACTGAATATTTTGGTCTTACCTTCTTGTAAAACATCTTCCCAGCATCCGAATTCAGGTTCCCAACACCACTGTTTGGTTCCCCGTCTGTGCAAAGGATGACCTCTGACAAAGGGCAGTTGGCTATAATTCCTGCACTGATGGCAAGAGCTGGGCCAAGAGATGTACTTCCTTCTGTCCTCAAGTTCTCTATCTTGCTGTCCAGTTCACTGTAATTTAATATAAAGATAAATCATTAAATATGTTGTCTATTATTTGGAAAATATGGACGTTTTTGAAAAAAATTTAATATAATGGCTGGGGGCATTTATCTTCAAGTTTCATACAAATTGTCTGTAGATACATTCATACAGAACCCCAAATCACATACATATCTCAATGATGAATTAATCTTTATTTCTCCATCACTGAAGATTGAATACAAAACAAATGAACAAGTTGAAAACAACAAACATCAACGAAGAGAGAGAGAGATTTATATTTACACAACTACAGTAAGGTTTCTCTTTATTTAATGCAAGTATGATGTATACATTTAATATTTACAAATGCAGCACTCTCTTTTTCCAGATAATTTTTACGTATCAGGTATCCGAAGTTTATTGCATGGATTTTGCAATATCTGAAGACTTTTGCCGTGAAATAAATTCTGTAACCCACACTTTTGCTGTGCGGTATTTCCTGTAACCCACACTTTTTGACGTCATCATCTTGTAACCCACAGTTTATTTTTAGATCAGTGGATGAGAGAAAGTAACAGCATGTGAACGGGTACATTTTTATCTAAGGAAAAAAAGCTGGTTTAATAATATAGAAAAATGGAAGAAAAACTAAAAGAAAAATGAGCCAATATACTGATTACAACATGCAACCGGAACTAGATGTTAAAAGAAGGCATGGCAATACACTATGTGTTATAGAGCTAGATTTAGTAGAATTAAACTCATATTATTTAAACCTGAAAGTCATTGTGCACGCGCATCGACCATACCATGTCATGATGTCATATCATGTGAAGCTGTATGACCGCCCATGCGAATAAAGGTTATCAAAGGGGAAATCAGTATAAAGGTTTAATACAGAATTAGATGGACAGATTAATATTTGAATAAATAACATTTAAATTATCCATGCAATAAAACAGTTACAGCACCCATTCAAGTGGATTACATTGTGGAATCAGCTTATGGGGGAAACTTGGGGTGTGTGAATGTAAACGATTGAGCTGCGTAGTGACAAGATTGTTTAGCACATCCCCCAAGTTTCCCCCATGCGCTGACACCACAATGTAATCCACTTGAAAGGGTGCTGTAACTATTACGTACCGTAAAATCTTATCTGCCTTCTTCAGGACATATAACATGTATTTTTACATCAAATTCAATTTATGAAAACTACATTTCATCTTAAATCGAGCTTACCTGAAAGTATTTTCAAGACACCCTGGCATCATTGTTTCAGCGTAGTCCCGACCAGTCTGTATCAGCTGGTCATAATTGTCCAACAGGTGTCCACTGAATGAAGTGGGCGTGGCCTGTGTCCCATCTCCCCACACATACACTGTTGATCCAAAGGTCACCAAGACAACCTTTTTGTTTGGGTGTTCAATCTTTAGACGCTCCAGCTGCCTGAAATTTACAGAATTAATGTTGGACTTAAGCTCCTTGTAACAATCTTTATGAAGAAAATCAGGATTGGACCAGTACTTTGTGCCTTGGAATACAGTTTAATTATTTTCTAATATATTTTGAGCTTTTAATTCAATATTTATCACAATGGCATGCTGGAAGTTTATGTTTTATACGAGCTGAAAAATAAAATTGCCAACATTGTTGAAAATGATGAAAACTCTAGAAACAAAATTATTTCAGAATCATTAGTCCTAGACAGAAGTCTACAAAAATGTATATAAACTGCAGATCTGTTAATTGCTGTATCATGGGGACTGTCCTAGTCTCCATGTTATATTAGAATGCATTGTTCAAGAAGTTATGACAAGTCAACAAAATCAGTCATTAATCATTGGATTTGGTACTGACCTTGCACAGAAATAAAGGGGTCAGTTGTGTTCCCTCTATGAACATTTCTGACCACCAATATTTTCCTGTAGGGTCAGTACCAAACACAATAAGTTTGGTTTGTTGAATTATGTACTTCTCCTAGTTATATATTTTTAACTTTTTCATTTTAAGGGTGTACTGACCCTGTATGGATTTTTCTACTTACCCTACATAGAAATAAAGGGGGTCACAATATGACTGCCATTCAACAAATGAAAACACAAGGAATGTGTGGGAGGTGAAACAATAACAAATTAATGATTTTGTAGTCTGTGTTATGACCTGTGTTAAATTGGCCATTATATTATAAAGGAGCATTTGGTAAGGGATCAACCTTGTATTAAACACACTGTTGGAAAGTAATACCTTTCCCTATAATATCAATAAAAAAAATTTCTGAAATATGTAAATTAACATTAATATATAGTATACAGTGCCCAGTTAATCAAGTCTAGTATCTGAAAGCTAGAAAGCACATCTGAAAATGAAGACATAACTTCAAGATGAAAATTTCAGTGTCCATACCTCCTTGAAGCATCCTTAATTGCCTTGAGACGTGAGATGGTATTATCACTGTGTTGAGTCCCGTCTCTTGCATTCCTCCATTCAGCTGTCAGGGTCAATGAAACTGGATTAGAGCTTACCTTGCGAATACATACAAAACAATTCATCTACATGATGACCTTCACCCATGAAGGCTATGTAACCAGGATTAAACTAGATTAGCCTGTAACTTACTTACTTTTCTAGATCTACTGAGACTGATTCAAAATTGTAATCTCGATCCAGTGCTTGTTTCCAAATCAATTAAATAGAACTAATTCACAACTTTTCTTTAAAATAACAAAACCAAACAACAAAACTTAGTTGGTTATAGAATAAGTTCTACCTTGTAGTTGAGGCAACCTAACAGTACAACTCATAGAGCCACTGATGTCCATACAGTAAACCACCATCCCTTTACTCTCTTCTTTCTTCTCCGGAGTGGTCTCCCCTGTTGCTGCCTCTTCACTAGCCTCCTCACTTGGCACTTCCACTCTGGCAGGGGTCAAAACAAAGTCAAAACTGTCACCCTTAGGGATTTCTTCAGGGTCCATGTCAATGTCCTCATTCTTGTGGTCACAAAATTCACTGAAATTGGTGATTACTAGGTCATTATTTGTGTTTTTGATAATTATGTTGCAGCCATGAAGGCAACAGCAGTTTTAATTAAATTATTTCTGAGATTCCTAATTGCTTTCCTCATTTATTTTTGTCTACTTGCTTGAACCTAAAAGTAGTTCATAAAATGTGTTAATATTATTAAGGCAACAGACTCGTATATCTGAATGTAGACAATACATAAACCACCCTTCCATATCATGTTTCACATACATGAAATACTATTTGCAACATGTTTATATACAAAAGAATTACATTATGCAAAGAAAATAAGCAGTGACTAGAATTATCACTGAAGGTGATTAATACCCCCGCAAAACCCTTTAATACAGGAGAGGCCAAGAAATTAAACAAATGAGAAAATTAAACAAGAGGGCCATGATGGCCCTGAATCGCTCACCTGAGTACCATTGCTTCAACTGATGTCAAGGTTTTTAAACAGACAAGGATTCTGATATAACTTAATCTAAAACATTTTACCCCTGACAATACTACACACCAAATACCTAAGCAATGGGCCATATGGTTTCAGAGAAGACTTGGGCGCAGGGTCATTTATCACCGTAGGGCCAAGACTTTGAAAATCTTGGTAGTGGCCCATAAGATGATGCTACATACCAAATATTTAAGCTCTAGGCCTTATGGATTCATAGGAGAAGATTTTTTAAGATTTTCCTATATAACTCTATGTAAAACAAGTGACCCCTGGTGCGGGGTCATTTATCACCATAGGGCTATGATTTGTACAATCTTGGTAGTGCCCATAAGATGATGCTCATACCAAATATTAACTCTAGGCCTTATGCATTCATGGAAGAAGATTTTTTAAGATTTTCCTATATAACTCTATGTAAAACAAGTGACCCCTGGTGCGGGGTCATTTATCACCATAGGGCTATGATTTGTACAATCTTGGTAGTGGCCCATAAGATGATGCTACATACCAAATATCTAAGCTCTAGGCCTTATGGATTCATGAAGAAGATTTTTTAAGATTTTTCTATATAACTCTATGTAAAACAAGTGACCCCTGGTGGGGGGTCATTTATCACCATAGGGCTATGATTTGTACAATCTTGGTAGTGGCCCATAAGATGATGCTACATACCAAAAATCAAAAGGTTAGGCCTTGTGGTTTCGGAGAAGAAGATTTTTTCAAGTTTTTCCTATATTAGCCTATGTGAAATCAAGTGACCCCTGGGGCGGGGCCAATTTTGACCCCAGGGTCATAATTTGTACAATCCTGGTAGAGAGTCATAAGATCATGCTACATACCAAAAATCAAAAGGCTAGGCCTTGTGGTTTCAGAGAAGAAGATTTTTTAAATTTTCATTTTTAAAATCTATTTTTAGCTCCTGTGACCTAATTATGCGATGGACCAGAACCATTTATACAACTTTAGTAGAGCTTCATCCAAGGAACATTCCTGCAAAATATTTTTCAAATTGGCCAAGCCGTTTAGGAGGAGATGTTGTTTGAAGCAATTGTTGACGCCGGACGCACGGACGGACGCACGCACGCACGCACGCACGCACGGACGACGGACGACGGACGCCGGACAAAAGGCGATCAGAAAAGCTCACCTTGAGCACGTTGTGCTCATGTGAGCTAAAAATGGGATCAGGTAGAGTTACAGTTCTTGGACACTGCACTTCTCCTGGTCGCCATCTGTATATATTTTAAGTTTCAAGTCAATACCTTGTATAATTTTCGAATTATATTCTGGTCAAGAAAAAAAGAATTAAACAAAAGGAAATAATTAAAAAATGGGACCAGGCAGAGTTACAGTTCTTGGACAATGGACTTCTTCTAGTCGCCATCTGCCTTTATTTTAAGTTTCAAGTCAATTTCTTGAAAAGTTTTCAAGTTATGTTCCAGACAAGAAAATTCCAACCTACCGACCAATCAAATGACCAACCACAAGGTGACTTCTATACATGTATACCCCCTAAACTTCATTTGGCGGGGTAAAAATATTTTAGGTACAAGCATTAGTTATATCTCCCTAGTTCAGCTATGTAATTGTTTAGTTTCAAGATTCATAAGTAAACACCATGTCATGTGATAAGAACTCTAGACAAGATTGAAATCATTGCCATGCTGAGTAAGTTTATGAGTAGAACTTCAATAATAGGAACTAAAAATTGATGATAAAATTGTAAGAGTTAAAAGTGTAAACCAATTAAACATAATCTAAAGGTAAGAATAGTGTAAAGGATTGAATAGCAGTCTGTCAACTTACCAAACCCATTCTGATTTCTCTTCTTTCTTTTCCAGAACAGATATGCCAGACAATATGGCATCACACTGTTTACAGTGTACTGCATCTCCCGTCACAACGTTGGGTTCCTCCTCCAGAATGTCCATCTTTAACATGAGCATGTTGGCGTCAGCTTTTCTTACTTTCTTCCTCTCAGCCACTGAAAGTGTTAAATGTATTTTTTTTTAAATATTTATTACATCAATATATACTTAAAGATTTCAGAATTGTTCCCTCTACCTCTTCCCATGTGACCTACTTTCTCATCCAATCCGAAAAATTTAATTTTGATATAGGGCCTCATATGAATCAATCCTATGAAGTTTGGTCAAAATCCATTCAGCGGTTTAGGAGAAGATATTGGTTAATTAAAGGGAATTATTCACGACAGATGCATGGACACCAAACACAGGCCCCTACTAATAGCTCACCATAATCATGCTGTGCTCAAGTAAACTAAACAAGTATAAAGCTGTAAAAACTGCTCTGGAACACTTTCAGACCCTTTGGTTTCAACCTCTGTTTCAGATTGGTGAACATGTCCGTTTCAGTGAGGCCAGGTTGATCATTAGCTTACCTGTGGGACGTGTTACCCGTACTTCATCTTCTGAATCATCGCTATCAAAGTCGTCATTCAAGTCAAGACACATATCTGGTTGAGCTTGTTGCTGAGCCATCATGGATTTTCTTTTCCTTCCACTAAAGACACGCTTCAAACCAGAAAAAATGCCTCCTTTGTTAGCATTACCAACGTTTCCTACATTGCTTTGATCAAAATTGGGTACTGATTTTGGTCCTGGTAAAAGAAAAGGAAACATATGCATTAAAAATGTGATGTTGATGGGGAGACTTTAAATAAAACGAATCATTAATAATTATCATTAATTAATACAAAAAAATATATACATATATTTAAACATGTGCGATAATATGTAAGTAATTTATATCTCCTAATGAGATAAGAGAACAAGAGGGCCAAGATGGCCCTGAATCGCTCACCTGATAAACATTGCCTTCATTGCATATTATAAATTTATGAGTCATACTGAATACATAATCCATGCAGAAATAAACCATGATCAACTAAATAATCCACACAAAAACTACCTGCCATCTCAATTTTGACAACATGGCCATTATTTGAACAGACTTGGTTTAGGTCCAGTAGTAAACATTTTAACTCCAGGCCTTGTTGTTTCTGAGAAGATCTTTTGAGGGTTTTCCTATACAAGTCTCTGTAAAATCAAGTGACCACTAGGGTGGGGCCAATGATTTGAACAAACTTGGTAGAGGTTCACTAGGCAATGATACACCACAAATATCTAAACTCTAGGCCTAATCAAGTGACCCCTGAGGCGGATGCCAATTTTAACCCCAGGGCCAAGATTTGAACAAACTTGGTAAAGGTCTACTAGGCCATGTTACACATCAAATGTCTTAGCTCCAGGCCTTATGGTTTCTGACAAGAAGATTTTTCAAGTTTTTCCTATACAAGTCTATGTAAAATCAAGTGACCCCTGGGGTGGGGCCAATTTTGATCCAAGGGCCATGATTTGAACAAGCCTTGGTAGAAGCCACAGAAGCCACACACCAAATATCTGAGCTCTAGGCCCTGTGGTTTCGGAGAAGAAGAATTTTAAAGATTTCACTTTAAAAAATGTATTTTTACCTCCTGTGACCTAGACATGCAATAGACCCAAACCATTTGAACAACTTTGGTAGAGCTTCACTCAAGAAACATTCCTGTAAAGTTTCATCAAATTTGGCCAAGTGGTAATAGAGGAGATGTCGTTTAAAGAAAATTGTTGATGCCGGATGCATGCACGCAAAAGGCGATCACAAAAGGGTCATATTCAGATGAAATATGAATGAAAATAATAAATTTAATTTAACAATTCAACATTTATTAACTTGAAAAATACTGAAATGCATTGACATGCAAATTTTTTGAAGCCCTGGAGTGGCATACACTTGTCATCCGAGTGTCTGAACATTACAGAAAATTACATATATACTCACTGTGTTTCTTCGCCTTGACTACTTTCTTCTTTGATTTTGAAGGCTTGGGAGCATTCTTCATGTCGTCTGGGATTCCTTTTATCAGGACATGTTTCCGATATGAATCCTCTATTGTGGGGTCGTAGTCATCCACAAACGTGTTGTTAACATACTGCATGGTGATGCTGGACTTTCCAACCCCTCCAGAACCTAACACTACCACCTGAAAATTAATGGAGAGTTCATGTAAAATAAGTTTTATGTATACATCTCAAATAATTTTATTATCTTTACAGATCAAAATAATTTCAACAAATATGGCTGATAAATGTACATGCCAAATCATTCTCAAATTTGGCACCCATTTGTTTTGGACAAGAAGACTTTTCAACTTTTTCATTTCTATTGCAATAGCAACCAGAGTTCCGTAAACAATAAAATTCTTTGAAGAATAAAACTGTAAAGGGATCACTCCGGGAACACATCAAAAGTGTCCAAGCAGTTCAAGAGGTGATGTAGCGTCTTTCAAAGCAAAATGCCGATGAACGACTGACAAAAACCGAACACAGTGGCTAACCATGAGTATATAGCTCAGATGAGCTAAAAATGAGAAAAAAATCCAAAGGTCATAATACTGATCTCCAAATTTACAATTTTAAATAGAGACTAAAACTATTCATTTTAACCCCTGAGCTTTAAATTATTAGAATATAGCATTGTTTAAATTAAGTCAAGTACATTGTATCATTAACATTTTGGAATATTTTCACTTTTCGCAATAGATATGCATCAGTAGCCTTTTCTCTGTGAATCTTCATAAACTAAGCAATAATTTACAAACAGTATTTCACTGATATCACTTGTTTTCAAGATTTATATGGTATCATTATATTTTTCTTTACTTTATTTGTTCTTTAGAGGTTATTTGTTGCAATTATTGTGATATGTTTATTTACTTTCTATAACCGAAAAAGACATCCTAAGATATTTAAAAAAAAACAAGCCTGACAAGATATTGACATTTTCATTTCCATTCAAATAGCAGTACATATATTAATAATCAAAAACTGCTTATGTTTGTACCTTGTAATCCATGCCTGGCCTAGGCGTGTTGCGTATCAGAGTTTCAAATGCTGATGCAACATTGGCGCCTGTTTTAGCTGAGGTCTCCACATATGGTACACCCAATTTGGCTGCCAGTGCAGAACCTTCATCAGCTGATACGGCTCTGTCATTAACCAGGTCTGTCTTGTTCCCAATCAGAACCTGAAATAAAGAAACAGAATATGAATTCAGAGATTACAACATATGTCCCTTAATCTTAGAAAATTCTTATTTTCGCAAAAAATGGACATATTCTCTGGACTTAAAATAATCAAAATATAGTAGTTTCATGCTGTGATGTTTGTTTATTGGATAGGGTTTAACATCCGCTAAATGTATTTCAGTAATTTGGAGATGTTTTTCTACAGGAGACATAGTGCTGCCAAACTGTGATATTAGCCATAGACAAGTGGAATGATACCAGTGACACCCAGTCTCATTTTCTTGACACCGGGCTAACCAGTCCTGGAGCTATACTTGTATACTGTGTGCCAAGCAAACCAGTACCAGTTTTAACACCGTGGTATATGATTTCAATATCTTTGTAAGCATGAATGTGTAAGTTAATATAATGAAATAAACACCAATAATTAACTCATAGAACTTACTGATAATATTTCATACTGTTTTTCATATAATACAGATCATTCCACAACACAACTTACCTGATACAGGATACCGCTATTTAACAACTTCTGATAAACAGCAATCAGATGTCATTTATAATTTTGCTCTCTTTAATTTCAATGAACAATTAATGAAAGTCTCAAAATATAATCTCAGCTTAGGAAGGTATGATGTGAGAAGAAGTTCCAAGTTTAACAGTAACAGAGATGAAAGATATATATAGTAACTTACGGTTGGTGGTTTCTCCACGTCCTTGACTTTCCTCAGAAAGTCGTACAGGGCCTCTGCCTCAGAGAATGATGTACTATCTGTGACACTGTAAACCAGCAGGAAGCAATCTCCAGTACGTGTGTACTGGTCCCTCAAGGCTGAGTATTCCTCTTGTCCTGCTGTGTCCAGTATGTCCAGCAGGCAACTCTGAAGGTCAACAATGACACAGTTAAACTAGCGAATATGTAGTCAACATAGAGCTGTGATGCAGTGGTAGGCATTATATTGTGAACGCTTGTTTGTGAGTTTTTTATCTATATTTGGTTGATATGTTTGTGAGCTTTTTTATCTATATTTGGTTGATATGTTTGTGAGCTTATTTTATCTATATTTGGTTGATATGTTTGTGAGCTTTTTTATCTATATTTGGTTGATATGTTTGTGAGCTTTTTTATCTATATTTGGTTGATATGTTTGTGAGCTTATTTTATCTACATTTGGTTGATATGTTTGTGAGCTTTTTTATCTATATTTGGTTGATATGTTTGTGAGCTTTTTTATCTATATTTGGTTGATATGTTTGTGAGCTTATTTTATCTATATTTGGTTGATATGTTTGTGAGCTTTTTTTATCTATATTTGGTTGATATGTTTGTGAGCTTTTTTATCTATATTTGGTTGATATGTTTGTGAGCTTTTTTATCTATATTTGGTTGATATGTTTGTGAGCTTTTTTATCTATATTTGGTTGATATGTTTGTGAGCTTTTTTATCTATATTTGGCTGATATGTTTGTGAGCTTATTTTATCTATATTTGGTTGATATGTTTGTGAGCTTTTTTTATCTATATTTGGTTGATATATTTGTGAGCTTATTTTATCTATATTTGGTTGATATGTTTGTGAGCTTTTTTATCTATATTTGGTTGATATGTATAGCTTAGTAAGCTTACACAAAAATATGAAACAGGTTTCAAATTCTATTGTTTAAAATTTCCATTTCAAATAAATTAGAAATACACTTTTTGTTTACAGGTAACAAAGAAATTAAGCATGATTGCCTGACTGCAAAAACAAAATGTGTTCAAGTGCATTTTCAAAGAGTTCTGTATTGTTATTAAGTCGATCTTTACTGGCAGTTTTAAATATAAATTTTGTGTACCTCAACTGCATACAGTACTCTCTCAGCAAACAGAAGGTATCTGTTTATCAATTTCCTAATTACCAACCACCTTGTTAACTAGCTATATCATTGATTATTACTTTTGATGACACAAGTTTGGTATGTGACTACCTGTATGTCAAACCATTTACATTAACCCTTTCACTGCCAGGTCTCCTGTCATATAAACAGGCTATTTGCCACTGAATATCTTAAAAATTACAGGTTATTACTGTACTAGCATAATGTAGCTACTTCCCTTTTGCTGCCAACAGGGCGGGTTAACCCGTCCTATATTTGCCAACAAGATGGGTTTATCCGTTATGGAGGTTTCCACATGGGAAACCCTCAAAAATGGATAAAGCATTAAGCAAAAGGGTTAAGCATTTATAAGTAACCAGATTTATTTTTTTTTGATGAAATAATGAAATATACATTACAAATGGATGCTTATTTGTTAGTATATTCCACAAAAAGGTGTTATCACGATTTCAGATGTCAACAATTTAATTATATTGAACCACAAAGGTAGGACTGAAATAAGTTGGGGCCCGGGTTGCCATCATACGACTACCTGCTGATATCCAGGTACCTGTCACACTACTACCTGTCATATTACTACCCCTTGATATCTGGATACTCATCAAACTACTACCCGCTGATATCGGGATACCTGTCACACTACTGCCTGTCATATTACTACCCCTTGATATCTGGATACTCATCATTCTACTAACCCGCTGATATCGGGATACCTGTCACACTACTGCCTGTCATATTACTACCCCTTGATACATTCTACTAACCTGCTGATATCATGTACCTGTCACACTACTGCCTGTCATATTACCTGTAATATTACTTCAGTAAGGCGTAATAAAAAAAAAGTTACTTGTTTCCACTAACCCAACCAACCCTATTTTTTTGTACCGACCCTAAACTTTTTTTCATAGCATTGGGGCGATTATGGTTGCAAAATGCTGTTTTTCGTTAATTCCTTTAAAAAAAAAGTAAGTTAAAAAAAAAAAATGTTAAGCCAACCTACTGACCTCATTTTTTTGGGAGATGTTAATTAGTTGAAACAATCAACTTTTTATTTTGCCAAACCATTCAGTCATTGATATTTTAATTCAACAAATTTCACTAAGTGATTAACAATACGTTCTTTGTTTAGCCAAAATATGTCTATCTTCAATGCTCATTAAGATAATTTTTTGACATCAAGTGTATAATCAAATTAAGAAATTTCATTACTAACATTTATACTCGTATATGTTAAAAAGAAATGAAGAATTAAAATAGGTACTCGAGTACCTGCAATTTTCTTCCCGACCAAAGGGTACCTGGGTACTATTTTCAACCCTACACAAAGGTAACATTTGCTGATTTGAGGGCTCAGAACTAATGCAACATTTCGGATGGGTCCAACTTCCAAGTTCCATCAGTAATTCTTGATCCTGTGGAACTGGAGATAAAGAGTGTAGACTGCACATTGAATACTGTTCCTAAAACTACCCTTGTATATCTTCTGAATGCCAACCATTCCAATGATTTGAATTAGGCCAGGATACAGGCCCAGAATCACAGGGGGCAGGGTGTGTGTGGGGGGGGGGTGTATACTGAATACTGAGTATACATCAATTTAGCACCTAAATGTCACAGACTGTCCCGCCCTCTCACCTATGATTAGTAAGATTTACATGAGTATGCATTCAAATTAAAAAAAAGCAAATTTTATAACAAGAGTGTTCCTTGGAACACATGTGTCACCTGCTGAAGCATGATGAAAAAAAGTGTGACAGACAGGCAGACAGGAAAAGGTAACAGCTAAGAAAAATATTGATGCCAGATTTATGGACATTGTGCAGTACAATTCCTCTTGTCAAGGTCTGTCCAGCCATGGAATTTCATTTCACTAGCATGAGTAGTCTCAGCAGAAGTTATTGCAGAATAAAGAAAACAAGAGGGCCATGATGGCCCTGGATCGCTCACCTGGTATCATTAGGCTATGTAAAATCAAATGACCCCTGGGGCAGAGCCAATTTTGACCCCAGGGTCATGATTTGAACAAGGTTGGTAAGAATCGACTAGACAATGCTACACACTACCACACTCAACTTGGTAGAGGTCTATTAGCCCATGTTACATACCAAATATATAAACTCCAGACCTTGAAGATTTTTCTGTTGTTTTTTTTCCAATATAAGTCTATGTAAAATCAAGTGATCCCTGGAGCGGGGCCAATTTTGACCCCAGCGTCATGATTTGAACAAAATTGGTAAGAATCGACTAGACAATGCTGCACACCAAATATCTAAACCCCAGGCCTTGTGGTTTCTGAGAAGAAGATTTTTCAAGTTTTCCTATATTAGCCTATGTTAAATCAAGTGACCCTTGGGGCGGGGCCAATTTTGACCCCAGGGTCATGATTTGAACAAACTTGGTAGAGATCAACTAGACAATGCTACACACCAAATATCTTAACTCTATGCCTTGTGGTTTCTGAGAAGAAGATTTTTCAAGTTTTTTTCCTATATCAGCCTATGTTAAATCAAGTGACCCCTGGGGCGGGTAGGGCTGTGGATTGTTGGGCGAGTGACGATCCGATCCAATCCACGATCCGGGACTGACGATTCACAGATCGTATCACGAATCACTAGTTTAAACCTTAAAGAAAATCCTTAGACAAACAGAACTAACGTATAAACAAATTTAAACAGTTTTATTGATAATAACAAAAGTGAAACCTGTAATGAATATATATGGTAAGTTTAGACTGAGCAACTCTTTAAGCTCCGCAGTAAAAAACATGGAATTCAAATGCCAAATGATAAGATCTATTCTACACACAAAATTTGCTTACTTTCAATTTTGGTAACATTTACGAAAGCCTACCTGTATTTTTTTGACGTTCTTAAGCTTTATAAACATTAAATCTACATGTAGGACGTATTTTCGAATTTTGAAAAATATGATGAATACTTACGATAATGCTTGATTCTTGATTTAATAATGAATTATATTTTTGGTAACGCTAGACGTTTTTACAGTATGCCGAGATCGTACCGATGATTTAAATTCGAATCTTTACTGACGCACAGCATTGCAAGCTCTACATGTTTGTCATATTTTACTTTCGGTTTTGTAAAAACAAGTTTGTGTTTGAAAAACGTCCTTTATATTCACTTTCATTTCATTATATATATATATTTTTTTTTTTCATTTAAGTTTTATAAAAAGTATTTAAGGTAGGTGTTTAAGATAAGATCGCAATCCAGCGATTTTCGCCGTGGCGAATATTCGTACCCGATTTGCAGACAGAATTCGTGGATATCCGAGTACTCGGATACTCGCAGCAGCCCTAGGGGCGGGGCCAATTTTGACCCCAGGGTCATAATTTCAACAATCTTAGTAGAGAGTCATAAGATCATGCTACATACCAAATATCTAAACTCCATGCCTTGTGGTTTCGGAGAAGAAGATTTTTTCAAGTTTTTCCTATATTAGCCTATGTGAAATCAAGTGACCCCTGGGGCGGGGCCAATTTTGACCCCAGGGTCATAATTTGTACAATCTTAGCAGAGAGTCATAAGATCATGCTACACACCAAAAATCAAAAGGGTAGGCCAGTGGTTTCGGAGAAGAAGATTTTTAAAATTTTCATTTTTAAAATCTATTTTTAGCTCCTGTGACCTACTTATTCACCAAATCAAAATAATTTGAACAACTTTGATAGAGGTCATGATAAGGATGATTCCTGTGAAGTTTGGTCAAAATCCATCCAGTAGTTTAGGAGGAGAAGTTGTTTAAAGGAAAAGTTGACGCAAGACGCACGGACGCCGGACAAAAGGCGATCACAAAAGCTCACCATGAGCACGTTGTGCTCAGGTGAGCTAATAAGAAACAAGAGGGCCAAGATGGCCCTTGGTCGCTCACCTGAGAAAGATGATTGCTTAAGAAATAAAGATGCTTAAGTGTAAAAGTGAAATCTGGCTTTTTTTTATGGTGAAATGGGCATACCTCCTAAATTTACAAGTCAATATCAGTTATAATTGAACCCGATTGTGAGATTATGGGCATAAACATTGTCTTAAAGTTTAAAAAAGATTGTTAAAAAAATGAAGTTGGTAGAGAATAAACAAAGTGAAATCTTACATTTTTTGTATTAAAAGGGGCATAACTCCTGACCTAAATGGCCCATCTCAGCCACAATTAAACTCAATCGAGACCCTATGGTCATGAACATTGCCATAAAGTTTTAAGATGATTGCTCAAAAGATAAAGATGCTAGAGTGTAAACAACGTGAAATATGGCATTTTTTTAAAAAAGGGGCATAACTTCTACCTAATTGACGGATCCCCAATCGAGACCTTATGGTCATAAGCATTGCCATAAAGTTTTAAGATGATTGCTCAAAAGATAAAGATGCTAGAGTGTAAACAACGTGAAATATGGCATTTTTTTAATATTAAAAGGGGCATAACTCCTGACCTAATTGACGGATCTCAGCCATAATCGAACTCAATCGAGACATTATGGTCATAAACATTGTCTTAAAGTTTGAAGATGATTGCTTAAGAAATAAAGGTGATAGAGTGTAAACACTAAAAATTGTTGACGCCACACGACAGACGCTCACGGGATCACAATAGCTCACCCTGAGCTTTGCTCAGGTGAGCTAAAAAGGGAAACAGCTGAAAAATCTTGATGCCTGTGTTATGGACATTAAGCATGACAATTTCTCTTGTCAATCTCTGTCCATAAATGAAATTTCATTTTAAAAGCATGAGTAGAGCAGGAGTTATTACAGAATTAATTAGTTTTATTAATATATTTTCATAGGTTAATTGAGATAGGCTTTAATATTACAATAAAAAGTTCTCTAGCTAGATTCGAACTTACAAGCTTAGTAATAAGCCTTGCAGCAAATATCATACAGAGTGCATGTTGCACCATATGAAACATGGACACAGATGCGTTTTTTTTTATCAATTGACATACTGGTCTAACTGTTTTTTTGTTTTTTTTTAACAAGTTTAAACTTATTAATTTTACATCAATTGGGAAACAAATTCTTACAACTTATATTAAATCTCTCGATAGTTCCTGGGTAACCCAGAAACGTTGTACCAGTACTTTGCGCCTGGGAAGGTCATGAAAAATTTTAAGCCCAACCCCCGGATTCGACCCCACAGCCTCTGGGTCAATAGCCATGTATATTACCACATGACCACAGTGCCCTTTTTTGATCTCAGATTAGGCTCTTATAACTGAAATCTACTTATCTGAGAGACATATTTCAAAGTTAACCTGATTTTCTATGAAGTATTTTGTTTTATCTTGCCAAATTAAAAAAGACTTTTACCAAGTGGTTTTGATTTTCTTTTTGGCCTTCAATTAATACACCAGGTACCATACAGGTATCATATTTGTTTTTAAATTGCATGATTTATCCAATAAATAGCTAAACATATTATTCTTTCTTTCTAATGCCTCCCCCCAACTGAAAATTTCTGGATCCGGACCTGAGATTGAACACATCAGGAAGCTATACTGCATGTATAGTAGTTTATAACCTCTTGGCCTCAATTATTATACACATTCATGTATGCACATGTATCTGACAGTATAAGTAGAAGTAAATCAAATAGAAATCAAACAGAATACTCACCTCCCCATCATCGCTAAAATATTCCTCTTCACTTGAAACATTTCCTAACACAACTTCCTCTTCCTCTTCTCCATCGCTCAAGTAGACAAACTTGCTACCTAAGAACATGACTATACCTGGATCGAAAAAGGAAATGTAAATAAAACCTGAGCGATTTTAGAATTAATAGTCAACTTGAAATATATTAAAATGTGAGACAGCATTTATCTACTGAAGTCATCGTGTAAAAACCATAGACATATGCATTGGTAAATAGGCCTTTGATGGTCTGAGATATCACCTAGATAAATTATTTACAAAAAAAGAAAGCAACGATATTATCTTTCAAGCCGACAACTTCTATATTAATGACTTATGATAATGGCAAGTATGTGTACTGTCATTTTTTCAGTTTTTACCTTTAAGCGTGACTCCTATCTGTCTACAGCGATTGAAAATTCAGAAATGAAATGGCAGAGGGGACGTTTGCAGGTATATAGTCATTGCTAAAAATAGAAAACTAGTAATTCTATAAATATCACACGCTTACTCGGCAATCACAGGTCCGATCCGGTAGAATAGCGAGGCAATCGGAACATCTCGGGTAATTCCGTCATTCTTCATTGTGAAGTATTTATCACCGAGGTGTTCCGATTGATAATGAGGGTTATCCGACTTTTTTCGTATTCAATCGGGTTGGGCCGGTGATTACCGAGAGTCGATAAAGTGTGAAATCTACATCAATTTAATAATTGCTTCGTGTAAACAACATTATTTGACTATATTTATACATCTTTCCATTAGTTGTAAATTAAGCATCGCATATACAATCTAGCACAACGTCAATAGATATTTATAGAAAACCTCGTCATTTCTATAAATAAAATATTGGTAAATTCAGATTATTTATAGAATTTACCCGCATGCAGAAGAGGTTTCTACGGTGCCAAGGAGGTGACATATGTAGAATTTCTGGACGGTATTCAGTACTGTATATACATTACTGTTATTAAGTACTGTATATATATTAGTATGTCCAATTAAAATGGGTTTACACTTCCGTTAGCGCATGTGCAAAATTGGTATTGCAGTCGAATGTAAAGTTGTGATAGTGATCGATAGTTTTCAGTGACCGATATTTTTCTATGTGATTGTTAAAGGAATACGCTCGGCTGAAATGAAAATTTAACCATCAACAAACCTTTTATTGTAGATCACTTTGACATGACTTTCATTTTTATATACGCTATATTTGTGAAGATATAGCTGTTTAAAGTTTGTGATTTCGATCGGCTATGGCCGCCGCCATCTTTGTTCATGTTTACCTTTCTGTGACGTCACAAATACCCATTGAACCATATCCCGATCGATGAGTGCGATTAATAGGGGTTGTGATAAAAGCATTAAAGGAATACGCTCGGCTGATTACAACTAGGTTTCAATTGAAAGATATTGATGTAAATAAACCAATTAAATTTCTCATTTCATTGAATCAATCGTAATAAGAAAGAAATTGTAAGTTAAAGACGTCTATTTAAACCAATTTGCTCCGCGATATTTTTTATTTCTATAATACATCTTTGTCATTTTTACCGTGAAATGCTTGCAACTGCGGTTTTTGAAAAGTTGTGTGGTGTTAAACTGATTGGATAAGAAATCACTGGCAAGCCTTTGTAACAGAATAAGCGTCATATAAAATCGCACCTCAGGGCCATAAAACACGGCCATAAAACGAAGCGTGCGACCGAGTCACCATGTCAACAGACAATTGATGTGCACGTTTTACTGGAACGGACATGTAGAGTATAATCATCACCACAAACACACTAAATGCATTATATATATATATATGAAAGAAAAGCGTTGAATCCACGTTTTATATTATAATAATCTATATTCTGCTATTTTACGGAAAAAAGTCTGTTTAAATAAATATATATAAGTAAAAGTATCGTATCGCAATGAGCTCATGTTAGTGTGATATACAGAAAGTAGTTAGCATAATTTACATTATTTTGCTAAATTGCGAGCAATTAGGTGTGTTAATCATAATTACAACACGGTGTCCCTTTGATTCGTCTCTATAGTATTTCACAGTTACATGTACCGTCATTGCAATTAGATTTCTACTTACATGATACCGCCCCTTTTATATAACATAACATAACATAACATACATTTTATTGCATTAAATATCATATGCATTTAAGAAACGAAGACAAGAAAATTTACCAAGGAGCATATATGAATATGCAAAAATAAATGAATTGAACAAATAAGTAAAAACTATTTTCAATGATACGAGTGTTGAATAATAATAATGAGTTTTAGTTATTTATGATTCTAATCTCATTTGCATAGAAAATAAATTTTGCAACAGATTCTTTAATTTTACTTGATTTATTACTCATTAAAATTTCAAATTTTTTTAGGGTTGGCCAGTGACAGAAATATTGTTTGAAAAAAAAAGATCTTAGTTCTCTATATTTGGGGCATACAAGTAAGAAATGGTATTCAGTTTCAGGTATATTCATTGAACAATTTTTACAAAGCCGTTGGTCTCTAGGAGTGTTGTCATATCTTCCAGTTTCTATGAGTAAGTCATGAGATGAAACTCTAAATTTAGTTAGGGCAATTCTAAATCGTTTGTCTTTTATTTTGTCAAGATAATTTTCAAAAATAAAATCATGTTTAAATATACAATATGTGTCAAGCTTTTTAGTATTATTTATATTCGAATACCAACTCTGGTGATAATGGTCTATATATTTATATGTTTGATTAAAAAACTGTTTAAAAAATGTTGATAATTGCTGTAATGATTTGCGCAATTAAAATAGCGATGTTTGTGAGAATGTGCATAAATGATTGCGTGACAAGGGGTATTGACTTTAGTTATGGTTCGATCACTATAGCAGGAAGTTTAATAAAGTTTTTGAGATATTTCTTAAAATGGAGTGTATAGTTCCTTACGACTTTGAGCCCGAATATACTGAGGAAGAGCTGCAACTGCTTCAAGACAATGACGTACGGGAGGAGGAATATTTATGTGCTGAGGACTTTTGTCTGTGTGATAACTGTGTTATGATGCCATCCAATATGGAAAATGTATGTTGCAAATCGAGTGACTTGGTTGTTGGAAATTTAGATGAACTTACGTGCATTACGGACCATACGGACTTTCACACCTTAGTTCTGAATGATTCTGTTTTAGAAGTTGCATTCATTACCATTCTGGCATACAAAGGTCATAGGACGAGGGCTCCAGACTCTCTCACTCACGAGTAAGAAAACAATAAAATGATCATAGTTTAATCTTTTAATAATATATTTTCATCATATTCAAATAATAAACATTTTTCAAACAAATATAATAAGAACAATATAAATGTTAATTTTACCCCCTTGATATAAATTACATGTAAATATGCAAAGCCTAGTGATTCTCTGCTGTAATATATATTTTTTAAATTGTCAACCCATTTCTTGCACAATTTTCGCTCTTCAAATCCTTTCTCGGGGTCAGGAAACTTAAAAAACTTCTACTGCACTTTTCTGGCTTATTTGTGCAGTTGATTTCCTGACACTGAGGCATTTTCGTTTACTATAACAAGTCAACGAACATTACTCCACCCACTGCGACATACTTCACAAAAGGATCGATTAAGTCCACAATCGCAACGTATATAAGCACTAAAATTATAAGATAAATAAAATATACACTTAAAATGTCCTTTAAGTAATTATAATTATTTTTTGCCTTCCTGTTTCTTTTTGGGGGTAAAATTTCTCCACAACACACGTAATTCCCTTCTATATTTCATTGTATGTACGCAACCGGAAGTGTGTCTGTGACGTCACGATTGTTGTAAAAAAAGTCTCGCGAGACCACGAGACGAAAACAATGTCTGCGCCCATGTCTCGGAGCAAATTGGTGTAAATAGACGTCTTTAACTTGCAATTTCTTTCTTATTACGATTGATTCAATGAAATGAGTAATTAAATTGGTTTATTTACATCAATATCTTTCAATTAAAACCTAGTTGTTATCAGCCGAGCGTGATTTGTGTTTGTTTTATATAGTTTCCAGTGTAAATGGTCATATTTAAAATAAGTTATTAGTCAGTATAGATGTTTGTCTTTAATGATGTTTTTATACGTATAGGCCATGACCTACTTATCCCTTCGCTCGTCGGTCTGGACATTGCATATTTAATTCATGTCTTCTTTATTGAGCTTGTAATTATACATAGTCGTTTAATTATTACATGATGGGTGGGATAAGTAATGCGTAATGTTTATCTTGTTAATATGTAACCGTAATATAAAGAACGCTTGGTGTAGTTAATACAGTAAAATTGTCTGTGTAGTGGCACGGTTTTGATTACCTATAAATAGCCTTATTTTCACCTTCGTTTCACGCTTGTGGAATTAGGTCTTGACCAATACTTTTTTCTCATCACGAGGACACGAGTTCGATACAAAGCTGGGACTTTTTTTTTAATTCTAATTGTTATATTTTTATAGTTTGTTTTAAGTACTAGTTTTATATTTTATACATCCAATATTTTGCTTTTGTTAATTTGTATTTGCTTCCTTTTGATAAACATAAACCAAAATAAATAAATAGTTGTTGTTGTATTGGGGTTTACCGTCGCTGCGATAGTATTACAATCATAAAGCGACGTCCAGCTAATTACAGGTAGAGGAAGACCCCGAGTACACAGAGGTACCACCGACCTGCCGCAAGCCAGCTGGAAGGATTCCTCGCATGAAAAATCCGAAGTCCCTACCGGGATTCGAACCCACAGCGGGGAGGGGCTGAGAGATTTGTAGTCAATAAATAAATAAATAAATAAATAAATACAAAAAAACCCCTTAAAAAATCGACCTCTCTATGTATAAATAATATGGAGAGGTCGATTTTTTTTTTAAAAAAATCTTATTTAAAAAAAATCGACCACTCTAGTGATTTTTTTACCCATGCATTCTTCATCTGAGATGTAATTTTAATGTTTTCGCTGTCAGGATTCAAAGTTTAAATTTCAATGCATCCTCAAGATGCATAAAATATATGGACAATGCTTCTGCATAGGGAGCCATATTTTTTAAGCATAGTGAGACCTGGGACTTGTGCAGAGAAATTGATAAAACCCTCTTATTAAATAGCCTATATAAAGAGAGGTCATTTTTTTAATATGAAGGCCCTGTGCATAGACAAGTAAGACTATAAGGTCGAAACAGCAGAAAAGAGGGTGACAGTATGCTTATAATAAGCCGTCTTCACACTGGGTCCTCCCAAGAAAACAAAATCGAACTCAACTTTTAGGATGGATGAGGGAGGAGTATAGGCACATTCCGCAAGTCGAATGTTTTGTACATTTTCAACTTTTACTGACACGTTTTGGTAATCTCTTAGTGCTTAGATCAACCAGGGATTCTATATAGAAACAAGGTCTCTTTAATACTATATATAGAGACCCTGATAGAATCTTAATTAATAAATTCTAACTTAATTATTTCATGTCGCTTGGTAACCAAGTTTTACTTACAGTTGACCTAAAAAAAAAATTTAATTTTTTTTTGGTGGGGGTGGGGGGATAGCGTAGTGGTCACTGGTAAAATAAATAAATGAGGTTTAAACCTTTCTCGGCGGTTCCTCTGTTGGACCAGTACTTGGATGGACCATTTAAAAACCTTGCCCCTAACGGGGTAGATTCCTTTCTTACCTAGTGAAAATGTTTCGATGCCAACTACATTTTAATAATGTCCAATTTAGTTGTTGTTTTTAGCGGCAAATGAATTTTATACTTATCTAATGACCATTTTTCTTTAAATGCACATGAATTTGCTGTCTAAATTTTCAAATTCCAAACAAGTCAATCTTGTAAAAAGTACTTGTCTATTTATCTGTAACATGTAACAGACTTGTACTCGACCTTCAATGTTCCCAAATACCCCCATGTGGGAGTATTTTACCTCCAAATTAGTCTTCAGTACCCCCAGCTTTGAGAGTAAAGTAATAAATCTCTTATAGAGAGGGTACAAAAATTGAATTCTCACGTACTCAGCTAATCTCTGTGTCATTCAGTTTACATACGCAGTACCCAAACACATGCTTATTACACAGTCATGGACGACTGCACAGTTTGACCGGCCCTATCTCAGCAGAGAAATATGTATGTATATGTATTTTATAGCCTAGAAAATGTATGACCGAGGTTGTTTGGGTGAGGCGAATTCGTGAATCCGGGCCTGATATTCGATTTGCTTTAGAGATCATCATGAAATAAGCTTATCTTTGAGACAGATGTATTCTGATTGGCTAATTTACTCGCGCGCACGACATAAGTCGTTCGCGCGACTTAGTATTTCGTTCGCACGACTTGCTAACGCGTTCTCACGCCATAATTATCCCATTCGCACGACTTACTAACTCGTTCCCACGACATAATTATCTCGTTCCCACGACTAAGTAACTCGTTCGCACGACTTACTAACTCGTTCCCACGAGATAAATAAAACCTACATATGTCACCTCTGTGCCACCGTAGGCGGAACCCTAATGGGTGTCCAAGGTCATAATAAATATGCCATTATTCGGAGTGTGATTTTTTTTCATTAAGAAGTTTTTCATGGTGTCTTTTTATCATTTTTAATCAAATGCAACAATTTTGATTGGTATTCATCTATTTAAACGCAAAAATATCGTGTTTTTTGTTTTGTGTTTTGTTTTGCTTTTGTTTGTTTATTAAAGAGAAAAAAATACTTCCGGTGATGTCATTTTTGGAATTCCAAGATCTGTCGAACTGCATAATTGTGATAATTTAGGGTGTTTCGAAAAGTTCCTCTTAAAATAAAGCAAATTTTAAAAAGCTAAGTGTATCTTAATCGACCACAATAACAGTAACACAAGTTAGTGTATTGAAAAATTCATGTAAAGCGGAAAATTGTAACAGTGATTCAATCGAACTAAGACTGTACGTACCTTGTCAAATAGTTTTTATAAAAAAAAAAAAAAAACTCTTTCAGATGACTCATTGAATGCTTAGAATTTTAATTCTTAAAAATAAGTAACTAGTAACTTGGAAATGAAATGCTTTATTGAAAACATAAATATACCAGACGGAACTTATAAGTTCTCCGACTAAAGTTTTGTCTATAGCATTTGATGTATTCAAAATAAGAGATTTTCGGTTTTCTATAGCTTTCCACGAAAATTGGTTTCACAGAGGAGTTGATTATGCGTCAAAATTATTCAAGCAGACAACAGATTGAGCCAATGCACATTTTAATATTTACTGGGCATATGTTTTGGAAAATATATCTTCTATACAAGTTTGAAATCGGAGTACTTACAAGTTTCGTTAAGTGTATGTAGTCGTATATTTGTTTATATACAGTGCAAAATGGCGAATTTTGTCTCTGGGGAAATTTCATATATACACGGTAAATTGTGGGATTTTTCTTCGAAAAATGTCATTAATTTTTCATTACTTCACTTGACAATGATTTTACATTAATAATGAACTGGAAAAAAGACATTTAATATGATAATCATAAATATTATTTCAAGTTTGTGCTCATATTGTACCTGAAAAGGTCTTATGAAGTAGCTAATATCAGGTGTTTTGACTGAGTTTAAAAGAATAGGGGGTCGGGTAATACATAACACACTGTCAATACTTGATAGTGTTGTAGTTAACCTATATAAAATTGTGCATTTTATGTTTTATATAGTATAGGAATAATTTTCTAACAGCTTGTTCTGAGAGATTTGTATAAAAACCATGTACTTTACCTGGAATTGTAGCTATTTTATAAATAGGGAAAATATCAAACTGTAATATGAAGATTTTCTACATACATGTATAAATACTTATAGTATGCATTTTATCAGTTTTCTCTTATGTTTTAATATGTGTTCCATTTGATTGGTGTATGATAAATCCATTCGTGAAAAAAAGGCAAATTTGATGATTTTGTAGCGTATACGTACACAATTTGTGAAAGCATTTCAATACAGGGTTAACTAGATGTTTAGAATCTCTTGTTAGAAAATTCTTATATCGCACAAAATGTTTTCTTAAAATGTATAGAAAACAAAAACACCAAAGAAACCAGCATTTCAGAATTCATGTTCTAGGATAGTCCACATTTGTGTACCCGTAATTTGTGATATCGTTCTACTTTCGGTTTGGCGATGTGACAAAAAGTACTAAAAATAGAATGTCGCGCCGAGCGGCTCATTGATTTTTTCCTTCTTCCTATTTATTACGTATTATTTCATTTTACAGAGAAAGCATGTTGGTTTTTATATTTACCTTGCTTGCATTGCCTTTCTAAATTTTGTTTATGATATTTATATGTACTTGCAATAATGCACTGTCATGCAATACTGCATACCTTTTAGGAGATTTGTTCGAACAATTTCTCTTTTAATTATATGTTGGAAGGAGAGAAAATACATTTTTATAATTTTCATGATCTATCTATCTATCTTGACCGTGAAGGGTGAAGTAAAGTAAAGCTGAGTTAAGATGATTCGAAATAGAGAACACGTAGTTCAACGTAGGTAGACACAGTGCGACCTTTGGAAACCTTCTGTTCAACGTAGTTAGATATTTTTACGTGTACCTCACTTGACTTACAATTTCCTATATTTCCACTCTGGCCATTTTGAATCTACTTCAATCCAAAGGTACCCGGTACGTTGCTGCCTATTAAAGAAAATCAATGACGTTATATATATAGAAGGTAGGCAACTTCTTCCACTGAAAACGTACATCATGTCGTTTCAATTGTCGTAACTCCTTTGAATTTTGGTGGATTTTCATAAAATTTGTATTATTTTGCGTGGAAGGGATGAATAAAGACAATCAGGTACAAAAAAACACTCCTTGTCAAAGGAATCGCGCTACAACAGTTCACGAAGTCGAAAACGTGTTTGGTCGGAAGAGATCTGACCGATGGAATCTCGCCAATCTCTCCCGTGTAAAACTAAAGAAAAACTAAAGCTACAATATCAGCATTGAATTGTACGGACAGATGCTGATAAAAGAAACAAATAAATAATAAAAAAAAATACTTGTTGTTTCATTTTTCATCTTATTCAGCCTTTCTTTTAAAAATTCATCCGACTCGACATTGACCGATGATCAGCTACGTTTAGACTGCTTATTCTCTACAGTTTCTATCGAGCATCTCGGTGACATTGCTGGTGTAGATCTTCGTTTTCGATTTTCTCAAAACAATGGATTTCAAGTTAGCACAAGTGTTCATTTCAGGTATATTTGTTTCTTTCATCAGTATCTGTTACGGCAAGTGAAACAACATGATGTACGTGTTGCCTACCTTCTTATTATATATAAGGTCATTGATTTTTTTTTTGATTTTTTTTTTAATGAGCAACAACGTATCGGGTACCTTTGCTTCAACCTACTATATATAATACCTATCTTACTATAGCGGCACTACGATTTACTAGGTTCACATGAACTACGACCAGTCTTGTACTTGCTTGACCGTAAGATGACGGCTTGAAGTAAGTTCGAAGTAGGTTCAAAAGTAATTAGCGGCTGGAATTAAGTTGTCACGAGATTAAAGAGTAAATATAAAGACAGATAAGGGACCGATGTCTGATAGAGGGTTGATATTCCTCATATTGGTGCTCCCGTGGAGAAGAGGACTCCTCTCAGGCTGATGTCCGTTTATAACATGTACTGACTACTAAATTCAATATTGTTTTATCCCAATTGACACTATCGTTTCCCGTACATAATGGCAATGTGAACGTACTTGTAGTTGTCTGTACTTGGCTGCAGTGTTACTCGTAGTACCATAATACTACGGAAAAACACTACGGTAAAAGATGGTCAGTTAGGGTCAACTACGTTCAAACTAGTGTCACAGTAGAGTTTTAGCACCCTAGTTCACCGAGGAGATAATTTGAACACTTGGAACTTTTTGAGCTAACAGCGGCCAATTCATACGTATAACTAAGGCCAGGTATACACTCAACTACGATCATCTCACACTACGATGTACTACGTGCGTGACCGTAGGATGTGACCGCACTGTGCGGTCGCTGCCATTTACCGTAGTTCAACGCATTTGAACCTTACCGTAGTTGTGGATACTTTTAACATAGTGCATATGTAGTTATCAGTAGTTAGACGTAGTGCGACCCTAGTTAATTTTAGCTAATTTACTTGTAGTTCAACGTAGTTGTCCGGATTTACACATAATTTAACCCTATTTAAACTTTCTTTATATTTCCTTTTTGGGCAATTTTGAACCAAATTGAAGTACTTCAGCCTAGTTTGTTAAGTACGTTCACACATATAACTACGGTCAAGTATGTTCACACATATAACTACGGTCAAGTATGTTCACACATATAACTATGGTTAAGTATGTTCACACATATAATTACGGTTAAGTACGTTCACATATAACTACGGTCAAGTATGTTCACACATATAACTACGGTTAAGTATGTTCACACATATAACTACGGTTAAGTATGTTCACACATATAACTACGGTCAAGTATGTTCACACATATAACTACGGTTAAGTACGTTCACACATATAACTACGGTTAAGTACGTTCACACATATAACTACGGTTAAGTACTTTCCCACATATAACTACGGTCAAGTACCCAGATAGCAAGGGTATATAGGACCCATATGGGCTGTATCTGGGCTAAACTATGTGGGACCCATATATAGAGTTATTTTTATCCCATACTGTACCCATATGGGCTGTATCTGGGTATGCCTATATGGGTTCGACGATGTGGGACCCATGTGGGTCCCATATATAGAGCTTTCTTTCCCATACTGGACCCACATGGGCTGTATTTGGGTATGCCTATATGGGTTCGACTATGTGGGACCCTTGTGGGTCCCATATATAGAGTTTTACTGGACCCACATGCGCTGTATCTGGGTATGCCTATATGGGTTCGACTATGTCGGACCCATATGGGTCCCAGATATAGAGTTTTGCACATGCGCACTCTACATTTCCGGTTAACCGCAATATTCAAACCAACGGTCAACAATACAACGCGATGTTAACCTACTTAGCTTTTCTTCAGAGTGACGACCAGACGAACATTATTAGCCTATTCAAAACGTGAAATACGTATGTATAACATTGATTAAGATGCTTTTCTGATAATATTAAGTCTTGCTTTTTATTGAAAATCATTCTGATTATGAATAAGGAATGGTTTGTAACGTATTTTCGCGAGTTGAGTTAGACTTGTTTATCGTATATTGTATGTACCGGTAGTTCAAATTCAAGGTGTGTAAGTCTAGAATTTACTTTTATCTGCTTTAAATTTTAGTTTGAGGACCAAAGGATCAATCATTTCGATCAAAAGTTAGATAAAATTAATTGTTACTTTTTGCATTATTTACTGTATTGTTAAATAATAATGATAACGTTACGTACTGTAATGGGCAATTTTCTGGTATAAATTCCATATGGTATTCCTACAAGATAACAAATCCTGCAACAAATCTGTGTTTACTATTATCATGTATTTATTTATTTCTGTATCATAAAGCACTGTTATAAATCAATTCCGATAAAGTATGCCTTGCTATTTAAACTTGTATTTACGTTAGATTTGTAGATAGAATACCCGTCAACCTGTTTGATTCAAATCTCTGGGACGTTGTGAGGAGTTTTCTGAATGGATGAAGGGGATGCTGCCATTTACCAAACTGCATATCATGGATGAATTTTACAGTAAGTTTTGCTGTAATAAACACTAGCCAAGTCTTAAATGTAATGAGGTCATAGTCAGTGCCTTGGAATTATTCATTTTTTTTATCATTTACAAGCAAGATATGTTAAGACTAAATAGAACCCAGAGGCTTGAGCTGATAACACACACCTCCTACATTATGATTTATTTATAAAATGCATTGTTCAGTGAAACACATATGAAAAAAAATGATACTTTACTCTCATCAGTTATATTTTTTAGTTTCAAGGCCAACTTTAACAGTCCCAACATTGTTTGGTTTTCTTTCTTAAGATATATTTTATACCTTTTGAACTTTCAAAACCACAGCACTGAAGACGCTGAGTAAGAGGTCTATAAATGGCTGGCAGGTAGTACTGGACAGGGAAGGGGGAAGAAAACAGTGCAACAAAAGTCAGACAAGTCTTCAATGTAGGAATTCCAATAGGAGACACTCTCAATAAGTGGAGGGACAGATTCATATTGAATAGTTTAGAATATAGTTTTGAATAGTAGAATATCAGTCCATTATTTTTCAGACACGTCAAACTTTGAATTAAGTATACTATGCTATTTTTTTTCTTTTATTAAGCTTTAAGGAATCTGTTCTGTAACTAACAATTTTGTGGAGATTGGACTACTAGTATGTGCGTGAGAATTGCTGATAAGATTAATCCAGATTATTATTTCACATTGTTAAACATGCTATGCCAACAATCTATAGGTTTTATATAAATTATATTTTCACTTATCCATGTTTCACTTGGCTGAACAAGATAGTCTGCTTAGTTTGTATACTTATATTTTCACCACCCAGTTTGATATGGTTGATTTAAGTATTTTATATAGTACTGCTGAAGTAATCCATCATTACAGTTAGCCTTTTAAATTTGAATTTCAATGTCACTTCATATTTCAAATACTTTAAGGTTAAGAACTTAAGACGAGATAATAGTTGTTATGTGTGTGATTGTGATGCATTTATTAGTCTAGTCTTATTATGCTAGTTATTTTCTTTTTACATTAATATGCATTTTTGTATAATAAGTTATTGAGTTTATGTGCAGTGTTAAAGATATGCAATCTTTAAGTGTTTGTTTTTGTTGCATAAGAAATTGTCTTAAGGTTAGGAAACCAAACATCACTTTTAAACTTTTAAATAGCACATTGAAAATGAAAAATATTTTGAATAATGTGACTTTTCGATTTGTATTTTCTAAAAAAAAATAAAACTGTATGTTGTATTTGAGGGACCTATTTTCTGATTTTCAGTAATATTATTTTAGAGCGACACATTTTCAGAGGCTATTGGTACCATATTGCATCTTGGTGCCCGGGCCCCTTTCAACTGGGTCCCAGATATGGGGCCTATGTAGAATCTAGGCAGGCTGCCCATATGGGACCCTTGAGGGGCACATATTGGATCTTGGTGGACTGCCCATATGGGACCCATGTTGAAAGTGTAACCTGTTTTGGCCTGGGTCCCTGGGATCAATATGGGTCCCTTATATATTGCTATCTGGGTATGTAACATCATGGTTATTTTAGCGCTATTTACATGACCTAATCAACGTGTACTTTTACTTATACCAGTTCTGTGTTCAGTTACCGGTAACAATCGCTAACGTTAGCGTTAACGTAGCAGCAGGGAATCAACTCCTTAACAGTTGCGTTCAGCTGCCAGAGTAAACCTTAAAACATATTTCACATCACCCGTGCGATATTTTGGTCCTACGATTTTGAAGGCTAAAGGGGCTGTAGAAAGTTTTCAGACAATACAAACCGCAGTACATCTAGACAGATCCATACTCATGAATTATACGATTGTTTGAACTTTCAGTAATAGGATAACATGATCCGCGTACAAAAGAACACGCCAGGCTTATATAACCTCTCCTCTGATTTACAATTTTAATTTTAACTGTGTGATGGTCATACTTAAATGCATTGTAAGAATGATGAATAAATGTTTTGATACCTATTATGATAATCATAGCACCATTGTTGTAATGATTTTACCTAATAATTATTCTGATTGCGACAATGATAAAACCCTGAAATAATAATGAACAGCCAAGTCTTATTAGACTTATTTAAACTGCGTTCTTCACAATAGATATTCACCAACTCAATTCAACTTTATTTCAGGCAAATCGGCAAAAAACATTGGCACAAGGAGGTGCCATTTGGATTTTATTACTTGTTCACACCTAAGCCATTAACATACAAAAGGTATGTGATATAAAAACACTGCAGGACGAGATTGAAGCTACTCAAGTTGAAGTTTTTCTTAAAGTTCCTAATCAGCGTGAATTCTACTTGGTTTAGGCTATGTTCAAAGGCAGTATGAGTTCGGGACGCATAGGTGAATTCTTAATGTGTATTTGCCTGTTTTGTGGACATGTAATGGCGATCAGACTTGTGATAGAAGGCGAGGAGATGGTGGCGATCAACGGCCAGGTCCACGACAGGAGTCAGGCTTCGAACAAGAAGGCAGTAAACTTGCACAAAGGAGATGCAATCTATTTCGATGTTTGCCTGATGGCTAGCACTGCGGTACAAGTGGAGAAAGTGGTTTATTCTAACGATGGACTTGAAGATCATGTGGAAGTGGCTATTGATAAACATGCGTTAGGAATGGTTCAAACTGATGTTTTCTCAGGGAATGGTGCCGGGTGGAATACTTTTCATTCGGCAGAAATTCTTTTATCGGACGGTACTCTGCCCGAGGGTCGTCACAGACTGTCACTGACGGTTCTTGAAGCCGACGTGTATGGTCTTGAGATAGACTACATTCTGCTAAAGGTTGGCAGCAATCAGAGTCCCTCATCCCTGAAATGTGGCGTGTTTTGTTTTGACGGCATATCTTACACAGACAATATAGCGCATACAAACATGTCATCATCAACACAAGGGTATGCGTTGCAAAAAAGCACAGAAACAAAATGTGCGGAGGAAGATAATATTAATATCCCGGTGTTCCACGAACATGTCTCAAAATATACTATATATGCAAGTCTTCCAAAATACATGTCTTTTTCAAACAATCGCGGGGCTGATTGGTCACATTGTCAGATGGTGCAGTCATTTTGGACATTCTCTAAATGTTCTTTTACAAACCCTATGTCCATTAGAAATGGGAGAGCGACTATGACATATTATCCAAGATCCGGATACCAGTCCGGTGACAAGGTGGGAACTATTGATGTCAAGTTTGCACTTGAAGGACAAAGTACTGGATCAGTAGATTCTGAAATAGGGACAGAAATATATCTGATTGGAATAGTTTATCCTTCTAACCTAGAGCTTGTATTTCAATATATTGACCGGAACAATAAGTGGTCAACCCCTGAAACCATTCATGTAAACCCAAGGAAAGGAACTGCTATGTTCAATACACCAGACTTTGCTTTTTCCGAGGGCCCGAATAACCAGATACGTATAGATGTGTACTCACCAGCGTACCCGTACGGTGACCTTGAAATATCAGAAATGTACATGGTTAAACGCCGAATTAAAGAGGACGTGGCCACCATGATGTATAATGACGCCTCCACAATAGTAGAAGGCGTGCGCGTAGATATGTGGTGGCAAGTGAACGACAGTATGAGTGTGACCTTCTGGGACAGTGGTCGCACCTTCACGGGGATCCACTACCTGAGAGTCTACCACCGCCTTCTCTGGGCAGACAGCAGCTATTCACAGATCTTCGTTCTCTACCAAGACGGTAACGTCAGACTACTTCCGGTCACACCACATGGCCTCGATTGGATACCCTTCGGCTCGTCCGTTCTCATTGGACAGTCCGATCCAAACCACTTCCGGCCCGCTGCTCCCATTATCAATGTTGATTTTGAACCACAAAGGATGAAGCTTAAACTTTTTTATAGGGATGGTGGTTTCACGAGCCTGAAACTGCGGGCTTCACTGATGGAGACGGAGATCCTAGCTACAGACAGTCACTTCACGAGGGACTTATTCGTGTACCCGTTCTTCACGTTCCGCTCCATGTGGATTGCCGATGGAAATAGTGATGTAGATCACATGACCGTTGACGGGACGGATACGCGAAGGATTCTGGGTGATTGGAAGAAAATATATGGCAACTTTTTTGCATTTTACAGAAAGTGTATTTCTAAGCATAACACCCTGAGTCCTGACATTCGTTTGAAGATAATGTAGCCAGAGATTATTCGAGATGGATTCAGAAAGCAGATTTCACATGTTTGTGTATATTACTGTTACTGATAATACTTTTTTGAACTTGAACTTTTTTTATTCCGTTGTAGGTTTGTATGTTAGCCACATCCGCTTCTTGTTGCATGGGGTGAATCATTTCATACTTAATGGTAACATTAAAATAAGGAAGAGAGGATACTATTTTCGGCTTTTTCTTTTTTAAATATCACATTTTCGGCAAATATCGTTTAATAAAACGATTCATTTACATTTGAAATTATTAGAAATAATGAATTGAGCCGTTTCCCGTGTTGTTTATACTCTTGTAAATGAATAACATGTGATTTTTTTACAAAAGCCTGTACAGGCTTCGTCCGGTTTCTTCTGCAGTGAATAAAAGGTAAGCACTCATTGGTCAATATATTTAAATTGAAATTTGAGTTTATTACAATGGTAAATTCAAAACCTAAACAAAAATGGCAGGTATGATTTCCCTGTACCCGTTTGTCCGACAATGATGGCATTACGCCAATTGACAATCGCGTTGTTCATACTGTTTTGGACCTCTATTACTCAATGATTATTTCCCTGGAAATGTCAGTTTTGTTTACATTTTGATTGGCCAATTAAAAAAATTTACTTTTATATTCACTGAGATAGGAAATCGGAAATAGCTTGTCATGCTCGTTTCGAACAATAAAATCACATATAATTGTTATAAGAGAAAATCTACCACAATAACCTTTAAGGAATTTCTTAATTTATGCTTTTAAATTACAATTTGGTCCACTTGAAATTTTGTTCATATTATCATTAGGTACGAAGTGAATTGCCCCATGCAACTTCGAGCCCCTGTTTTAAGTACACCGTGCACAGAAAATATATCAGTGAACAGATTTGTATTTAAATGAATAATGAACCCTACTGAAGTAAATGGTCGGCTAAATTTGCTTTTTTTTTATCGAATCAACATACATATGTTGTGTTTTATAGAACAAATGGGTTTTAATAGAAAAAAGGACATGATTATTATACTCAATTATATATAATTACATTTTCCCTCGGGATTGATTACAGTCATCAAGAGCTAGGTGCAGTGCATTGATGCATGCTGTGAGCTAGATTCGCCGCACAAGGCAAGATTTATCTTGAGGACCTATCCTGGGGCAAGGTACTGGTGTAACCTGTCTAACCGAGGAACCGCCAAGGAAGATTAGTAAAAAAAACTTAAGCTTGAAATTTGTTTCTCGATCAAGAAGTGCCTAAATTTAAACTTATTATTTCACCTGGGAAATGAAGATGAATCACATTGATTGCATGATTGGTTGGAGGAAGCAGTATACCGTAAATATGCGGTATTGTTTTAGTTGACCCTATAAATGTATCTCCGGTGTGTTATCAATAGATATGTGACCATCTGTGGTGAATTTTCTTAATGACGAATGTTTGGAAGTTTAAAACTGTTCAGTCTTTAGGTTGTTATTTCAATCACCGAATTGTGAATGATTTGCTGAACTACGAGGACATTTCCTGCAATTTTGTAATTTTTGCTTTGTTTATTTTTGTATATTTCTTTTACGTTGATATTTGATCGTACATGCCAAACCATTACGACTAACGCTAAAATTCGATCTGTGATATTTTTGTGATTAAAATAGACTAAAAGCTTTAGTGTTTATTGATTTTTTATTTATAATATAAATACATGTACACAGATTTTTAATTTTGTGGCTAAGTGCGAATGTGCTGTACTAGTGTATCTGCATTAACAGCGCGTTCAAGAGGACCAGTATGGCCTAACATGGCTAAACTCCGTGGCTGATGTATTAAAGTCACTAACATAGAAACATATTGCCAACTTTGCTCGAATTCCACCCACAATACTAAGTGCTGTTAAATGAGAAGAGAAATATCCAACATCATGTTTTATGAAGTTTTAAGGTCCTTGACATACTTGACATAAATTAGCACCTTGATAGCTAACAATAATTGTTTAGAAATAAAATATGTGGGCATATTACTAGAGCAAAAAAAAAAATTTAAAATAGTTATCTGTCCCGCTAAAACTGAATATGGTCCAGACTTGGTCAATCGGATTTTTCATATGAGGACGGCTTTCTCGCGATAGGTCGGTGGTTCTACCCGGGTATCTTTGCACTCGGGATCTTCCTCCACCTGTAATTAGCAGGGTGTCGATATATGACTGAAATACTCTCGCAGCGACAGTGTACAAGTATGATGCAAAATATTATTTTAATGTCTTTTTTTCCATGCATGTAGAAATTTCCAGACCAACTTATTGCTACTATAAACAACAAAATAAAAGCAGTCTTTTTTTTTTTGTAATGTGATATCAATTAAAATCGTCATAGGATCACTTTACACATTTGTTTGATTGAGAATGCTTCAAGTGTGGGTACCGGTAACATTTCAAATTTCAAAAATGGACAGCTTTTTTTCCTCCAAGATTCAAGGTTATTTTACCCTGATGTATTGTTTAGACAGGGCATATGCTGGTGGTGCAGCTTCATGTCACTATGTTGCTATTCCGAGTATAGACAGAGTCCGTCCTGGGTGGCCACCTTCAAATCAAAGATATACGAACTAAAGCTATACAAAATGCAATACCGGTACATTCAGTTCAGGATACAGGTCATATACACAACATGTACTAGACCGTATATACATAGAAAAATAGCTAGTTCATGCAAATCTTGCACTATTAGCGCTATTTACATGACCTAATCAACGTGCACTTTTACTTATACCAGCTCTGTGTTCAGTTACCGGTAGCAATCGCTGACGCTAGCGTTAACATAGCAGCAGGGAATCAACTTCCTAACAGTTGCGTTCAGCTGTTAGAGTAAACCTTAAAACATATTTCACATCAGCTGTGCGATATTTTGGTCCCACGACTTCGCAGGCTAAAGGGACTGTAGACAGATTGCAGACAAAAACGCAATACATCTAGACAGATCCAGACTGGTCGTAGATGTTGCAAAGTAGCTGCACGATATTTATATTTGTTGCACACACACACACACACACACACAAAAAAAAACAACAACAAAAAACAAACAAACGTTAAAACAAAATGAAATATTCACCGCTTATCCGCAAGATATTTTTGGCAATAAACAGTTAATCTATTATATGACAGACATTTTACAGTAAATTCAATTGTACGTTGCAAAAATGGTGGCCCGTGTAATGATGATATTGCTTATTGCACACATATTTGTAGGTGTTACCTCCATACGGGAGTAACTTTTTATTTTCCCCGGTCATTAAAATAAGGGCGTAAGTTCGATTCCTGCTCAAGGTATTTCCTTTTTTTCAAATTCAATTTTTTTTTTCATATTCAAAGTTACATAACTTAGAGAAGAGGGGGGGGGGGGGCAATATGTGCTTTATATTGTAAGAAGTCTATAAAGAAACAACGTTTTCATGATATTTTATTCTTTATAGCAACAAAGAAGATCATATTCAAAAAGAAGTGATTAAATCATACAATATACTTGTTCATGTTATTATAACTTTACATTCACGTTAAAACTTTATTGATGGCTGTCCATTCCTGTCTAGTGACACTTATCTATTTTTCTACAAATAACGTGGCCTCCGTTGCCAAGTAATCCATTCACTATCAAAAGGCTCCGTCAGGGTCACTCGGATGTCTCAAGTCATGAAGCCTTCCATCTGGCTTGTGGTAGATCGGAACGTAGTTCTACCCGGATACCTGCGTGCATCCGGGTTTTCCTCCACTTGAAATATTGGAATGATATATTGTCTTAGCGTTAGTAAACATCTTATTTTTATCTTAGAGACGAGTTTCGATGTTATGATTCATTAGTCATGTTATGCCTCGTTGTTTTCTTCGCTATTGCTTTGATTTTATTATAACAATGTTTTTTTTTCTTCAATGGCCATACGGGTAATTTTCAATAATTAAAAAAGTCTATAGGTGATATTCATACAGCATAATGCTCTATAATAAAATACTTCTAAATACAAAAAGTGAGGAGGTACATGTATGTTGATTCGATTTA
>CM037784.1:52206872-52256872 GCA_021229015.1 Solen grandis | reverse complement strand
TGTAGAACACTTGAAAACTTATCAACCAGTACTTTCAGACAAGAAGATTTTTCAAATTTGTACTATATGCATATAAGAAAAAACGGGCTCCACCCCTGGCAGCCATTTTTTTTTATTTTTTTTATACAGATTTTCTTCTTTTTAGTTGCCATGCAGGTAAACAAACTTTAATTCTTTAAAAAATATGAAAGAAGGTCACTCAAGGAACATTCCTATTTAGTTTTATGAAAATTGTTCCAGAAGTTTAGGATCAATCAGACATATGAGTTATAAAAAGACAAACCATGCAGAAGTAGTGTGCTGTGATTCCCCCTTTAGACAAGAGTTTTCCATATACACCTTCATCTGTATTGCTCGAATCACAGAAAACACAGATCTTTTTTCCTGTGGATAAAAAAAGCAATTCCAATATTGCCAATATTTTTCCATTTTTCAAAAGCAATACATTAACAAGAGCTGTCAGATGACAGCACGCTCGACTATTCAAAATGCTTGTTGGTAAATCAAATGAAATCTATTTCAATTCTTGCCCTTTACATACCCTGTACATAATAATAGTCAAAAATGGTATACCTTGATAGTCTGATACTCCTAAACATATTAAAGATAATTCAAAACAATCCCATGCCTGGATACTGAGAAATAAGCATGAAAGTAACTTGTATGCAAAACTTTTACCAAAATTTCTAAGTTAAAAAGGGCAATAATCTGTAAAATATTCCATCAAGAGTTATCTACCATGAAAGTATGATACCTCTAAACATATTAAAGATGTTTCAAATCAATCCAATGCCTGGATACTGAGATATTAGCATGAAAGTACCTTGCATGCAAAACTTTAACCAAAATTTCTAAGTTAAAAAGAGGCCATAATTTGTAATATATTCCATCAAGAGTTATCTACCTTGGTTGTCTGATGCCCCTAAACATATTCATAAACTTTCAAGTCAATACCATGAATGGTTATTGAGATACAAACTAGATAGTAGCTTGCACGCAAAACTTTAACCAAATTTTCTATTGCATGCAAAACTTTAACCAAAATTTCTAAGTTAAAAAGGGGCCATAATTCATATTAAATTCAGTCAAGAGTTATCTACCTTGATTGTCTGATGCCCCTGAACATATTTATAAACTTTCAAGTCAATACCATAAATGGTTATTGAGATATAAGGTTGATAGTAACTTGCACGCAAAACTTTAACCAAAAGCTGCAACGCCAACGCCGATGCAAGGGCGACTACAATAGCTCTCATATTCTTCGAATAGTCGAGCTAAAAAACCATAATCAGAATTATGTATCACTCAAGGTGAATAATACCCCGCTTCACCGTCTCAACTCCACATAATCTGGTATCAGACTTTTTGTAAAATAGGAATCAATGTGACATGACATGACAACTCCAAGCCATTCCTGTATAGCCCCAGGCCTTTTTCTAGCGTATCCACAGGTCCGATAAACGGACCCAATCCCCATGAGAGATCATACTGGTTTAAAAAAAAAATCTCAATCAAGCTTCTTTCATTGAATCAATATGATTGACAGGCATTTGCCAAGTCGGGTAGTCATCTGCACTTATTGCTGTGGTGATTGACTTACCATAGTTTAAATAATTAAATATACAATAATCACAATTAATTTGAGATTAAATTACTTTGAAATTCAAATGAACATGACTATACACCAAAGAAGATGTAAAAATATTAAGGAAATAGCATCTAGAAAGCAAATGATGTGAAATTATTGTAACTGCAAAACAACAACAAATCTAATTAGCATTAAAACATTTGCTCTAGAATAGAAGAAATGAAAGAAAAAAAGAAACAAGCTTGACTAGGTCTACTCATATGAACTTTTCTCAATATATTTTCTAATTTTGCATTAAGTCTGCAAATTAACTGCAGAATTGGCAAAATTTCAGGTAGGTGAATTGCTGACTGGTTTGGAAATAGTTCATGGTAAGTATAAGCTACAAAGACATAATTGTGATAATCTGCATAGTATCTTTAGTATTTTGCAGAGTAGATGCACAACTGTTTCATACCATATAAATAAACTGTAGTGAGAAATTGATTGTTATTCAAAATGTCATTGGTTTTCGCGGATTTTCTTTCACTTTTGAAAACGTGAAATTATAATTGACTGTGCAAACACAAAATGAGTGAGAAAGCTGTCATGACACATGACTGAAACATTTTTTTTTATTGACTGCACACAAAATTATAAGTGAAAATAGATTATATAATTTTTAAGTTAAAAATGCTTTTTTGTGTGTGTAACTTTATTCCCTTTTAGAGCTGATTAATTTTATTTCAGAATGAAAAATATTAAATATTGCAAGAAATATAAATCTCAAAAATGATGAAAAAAAAAGAAAAACTAGCTTAGTGAATTCTTCCCAAATAGTCTAGTTTTTAAGCGAAAAAAAAAATCCCAATATCAAAATTGCAATTTTTCCAAAATGGCCAGAAAAGGCCTGAGCCCCCCACCCCCCTTTCTTGAAGCAGGAGAAGTTTATGTAGTTAATGTATAATACACTACTTATAAAATTCCGTGCCAGACTGCTAGCTTTTGTGATGATAAATAAGGCAGTTTGACTAACATACCAGAGTTAGATAGGGGAAATTTGTAGGGTTTTCACTTGTTATTTAACGATGACAAATTTGGGGCAAACACTTATCTAAGTTCTCTCTGGGATTCCAGAACTGGAGTTTGTGTAAAAAAATTGCCAAAAAGTTGTGAGTCCTAGCTCACATATATATATAGAGAGAGAGATCTGTGTATAGGGTTAGAGGAGCTGCAGGAGTCCTTTTCCAGAAAAAAATGTGGGTCATGGGACTTGAAATTAGGAGTGTGAGAACCTTATAGGTGTGACTACTTCAGTCCTATATAGCAACACAAAGCTAATTACAGGTGGGGGGAGACTCCAGGTGTACACTGACAGAGGCACCTGGGTAGAACCATCATTCTACTGAAAGCCAGGTATAAGACTTCCTTACGAGGAAAATCCAAGTCACCAGACCGGTACTCAAACCCACAGTGAGGAAGAGATTATTAATAACAAGTCAGCAACTGTCAGCCACAGAGATGACCTGTGAATCTACAGGTAAAAAGGCATTAAACTTACTTTTGTACTTGACGGGTGACTTTATACTCTTTGTGTCCATCTTCCGTTGGTTCACTCCCCTGCAACTTATATCCATTGAAAATTAGTTAATGCAACTTATATCCATTGAAAATTAGTTAATGCAATTTATATCTGTTGAAAAATAGTTAATGCAACTTATATCCATTGAGAAATAGTTAATGCAACTTATATCCATTGAAAAATAGTTAATAGTTAATGCAACTTCAATGATAACTTCCTTTGCAATTTAGAATTTACTTTTATAATATGCTCGAATACTGAGAGGATGTATTTTCTATAATGTATATTATGTTCATTTGAAACTTCCTGTGGCTGAAGTTTGAATTTCTTTTTTTCTTTTCAGAAAATATTATTATATATATGTCTATATTTGCAGAATGCAAATTTAAAGATTTTACTTGAGCACTACAATACGAGTCTTAACAAATTTCTTCAGACATGGATGTTCTTAAACAGGTTGTTGTAGACTCAGTCAAGTAGAAGTTGCTTATAATTGCTAATTTAAGTCTTAAGTTAATTTGTTACCCATCAGATTAAATGGAAAAATTAGTTTATCAAATATCTGTGAAAAAAACAAAACAAAAAAAACATTGATGTGATAAAAATAGAACTGAATATTAACCCTCTCATTTTACACAGGCGGGTGCATAAAGCAATATCTACACTGTGAAATTATCATGTCAGCAGCTGAAGTAATTGAGCTCTCTGACTTTCATTAATTTAAATGTATGGTTTTCTTTCAATACATGTAGTTTAATTGGAACTGAACAATTAGAATAATGTATGATCAAATACCCTGTTTTTACTTTAAAAGGATAATGTCCATAGGTGTACACCTGTTACCATGACTTCGAAAAAGTTCAATACAGTCAAAGTCACAAAATCTTGCGTGCAATCTAAAGCTTTCTACTTGAAGTCACTTTAGCCAGTGATTATAAATTCATTTCACTGGAAAGTCTGATTCTGATTTCATAAATGATTTTCCTATTGTGCTCTTCAAAATTCTCTTAAAATGTGTCTGAAGATAGATTTGAAGATATAATAACATGAAAAATAAGTCAATCGCACTATTTAATAATTATATTGACTAGCAGATAAAAGCAGTCCAAGTTCCAACATCTAGCAGCACATTTTGCTGAGGGAGATTATAGAACTACAATCAGATCTTCGAAGATAGCTCACCTTGATGGCAATCTCTTTAATACAAGCAACAGCAGGCCGAAGCCATTATGAGGTATCACATCATTAATGTTGACTTTAAACCAGGTAAATACCTCCATCTTGCCACAATGACAACAGGGGTAACAGTTACAGCTATATCACCCCTTTTGTAGGACAGGCTATCTCCGCCATTCTTTCTTCCAATGAGTCACAATACCGTGAAATCAACTGCCTGGCCAGTCTGTGCAGATTTGTTTTGTATACAATTTGTTCATAGTTTTGTAGTGATTGACCTACATACACACTTCCAACAGCCTTGATTTTGGGCTAACTCTTGAGCGACATTGTTAGAATGTCTGTCTACTGACCCACGGGTCTAGGGTTTGATCCCTGACAGAGGCCGGATATTTTCTCCCCCTTGAAATTACTTCAGTTTTAATGGTTTTACTCTCATCTGTTAACGCCACACCACAGTATTTACCATCTTTTTGCATGACAATGTACCTGGAAATTACAATACCAATAGACTAATGCAGTCTTAAATTTCTGGTTCAATCGTTTAAAGTGGCGAATCATCCCTATTAGTTTCAAGTTTTCAATAAAATCTGAAGACTGATCCAATATCGACTCAAATGTTTCTGAGTTTACAGAGAATCAGATTGGACCGGCCCTTTGGTCCAGGGCCAATAAAAGCTACAGATGACCGAAAAAATAAACTCAGTACGCCCATCGAGCCGATAAAACTACAGTTCATCAGACAATGTGACCGACAAATGTCTGTACCGGGTGGCGAAATTTCGACAATTAACCCTTTACTTCATAGAGACTCGATCATTCTGACGCATTTACCTGTTACTTCATCGACTCAAATTGACACAGTCAGTTTTTAAAAGCATAAAAGTTCCATATCGACAAAAAAAAAAGACTAAATAAATAGCATTGTTGCTGTTTAAACTTTAAACATATATCAATCAATATAAAAAATGTGTTTGTTGTGGAAATAATTACATTAGAAACGATTTTTGATACTAAATGGGGTCGCTGGTTTGTATGCGTGTTCATAGGACTCGTACGTTGTGAGAATTTCGACCACCGGAAAGATCGATATTTTCCACAGTTTTTACGTTTTTCATAATTACAGGATTCTTTAAAATTAAATACATATATCAATCAATAAAATCAGGAATATGACTTAATAAATAGAATGATGCATGTCAGGTTTAGTTTTCTTTTCTTCATGCTATTCAGGTTCTATCCAGAGGAAAATTACCTATGCAAATTTATTCTTCTCGTGCTATTTTTTTAAACAATAGTGTCTGTCAATAAAAAGAACCAATAGAATTGTCAGATACCATAAATCACGTGCCACAAGATGTGGTCATTTGATTGTTTAAACAAGTGTGGTCGGCGAGTCTTCTAAGAAATAAACAGGCCATTATAAAATGTCGGCAAGAAACTGTCAATGATGATTGAGTAGATAAGGAATCAGATGTCGATCTATTATTGGGGGAATAGAATATATATAATTGTAATTGATTTGTCAGCACTTTCAAATTATACCGTATTTATAAGAACACGATTGTCGCAGAATGGAAATCATTCTGACGAGTCTGATTTTTTGGATTTTGCTGAATTCGCCTTAGACTTTGATTAGATAGGAAGTCAAATAAATTACAATTCTATATTTATTTAATTTGATAAACAATCAAAATATCCTTATATGTCCAATCTTTCTCTCACTCATCATCATCATCAAAATCCCAGAAGTATGAATGATCTCACATTTCCATTTAAAGTAAAATAGTTTAATAATTTATTATTACCTTCTGTTTTCTTGAGTCAATCAAATTGAAAAGATATTATTAATATATATATTTGCTTTTATTTGTAAGATTTTTTATGCTTAAGGGTTGGTGGGTTCTCTTTTGTTACATACTAATTTCATGCTGTAGAAATGCATCCCTCCAGATACTAACTTGAATAACAATTATTTAATTCATTCCTATATGAGTGAACACGGTATCAAAAGATAGTCATAACAACATATTTACCAAGGAAATTATTTAACTGACTGAAGATCTGAAACAATATTGGATGGTATATTTCAAAGTAAAAAGAATATGAATAAATAAAGTTAACTTGAAAGTGTATTAATGTCTCATAAATCATTTTGCTATAACAAAATTGTCCGAAGTTTTTCTTATAATTTAGGACAAATGACTTAAAAAAACTGACCATTTAGGACAACTGTCCTAAGGAAAATGGGTCAAATCTGAATCACTGGTTTATGTTTATTCCAGCCGACTTACGCATCTTTATCCCAATAATTTACAATTCCATTTCTTCCAATGAGTCACAATACCGTGAAATCAACGGACCGAAATCAACAGCCTGACCAGTGAAATTTTCTGAAATGGTTAATGAATAAGCAGCCTAGCAAAGCATCTTGAATCGATTGCAGAAGCATTGCGTAGCTGCACAAACAACACCTGCATACGATATAATGCATAACATACCTTTATAATGTGTGACTTTACGTGGCTGACATTGCAAAGCTTTATTTTCTTGGCCAGTTTGTTTAAAAAGTTTGTTTTTAATTTGATATTCAAAAGGCGCGGACGATCTTCCACGTGACATAAACTGTGGACATAAAATGATGACGTCACTGGGGAAAATGGATACACTAACTGAGGTAACTTTAAAAAAAATCAGTTTAAAATGGATTTACAATATTTGTCAACTTATGACGACAAAGTTTTTCACATGAATATCATTTCCTCGTGAAATCTGCTAGTGTGACACTTTTGATTTAAAATAAAAATCATTCCAAAACACACAAGTCTTATTCGCCCTATTCTACTGACGTACTATTTTAAGACCTTTGAAATACCAAGTTCTCACAAACTATATTAATCCTTCTCGACGGCTCCTGGGTTGAACCAGTACTTACCGCCTCGGAAGGTCATGAAAATCCTTAACCCTCAAGGGGTTCGAACCCAAAACCTTAGAATCTGCAATTTGATAGCATATCTGTTTTTTTTTCTGTTGAGCACAAGTATCATGATTCATGTGTATGAATATACATAATCTTGTTACAAAAACAATAAACCTGACCAGGGACTCAATACAGACTTCCGTTTTTGCCTGTATTTGTTTACATTACTTAGTGGCAACAGTCAAACATGAAAAAAAATATGTATCACTCTGACTATTTTTTACCAGTGTCATAATTAATTTATAGTCCTACAAGTGAAGCTTAATTTAGATTTGCAGTATATAATCAGTATATCCGGTAATAAATTATTTTAGATAAGAGCCATTAAGTACATTATTCACTCCTCTCATTGTTATGATTTTCTATCCAAATGAGAGTAAACACAATAACAAAAAAAGAAATAATGGAAAATGAGATATACATATATATATAGTCAAGATGTACACTTTCCTCTTGCACACTTGTACGTTGTTCTTTCTTCTAATATGTATATACATTATTTATGTTGTCGGCAATTCTGTCAGAGAATTGTGTTAATTACAAGTGGTCTTGTAGTTGAGTCTGTAAAGAGAGGTTCCACATTTTCCTCACCTAGTTATATTTGGCACCTGATTTAGGACCTTTGTTGTATAGGCCGGGTAAGGGTTTAGTGATTTGGCCATTAATCTAGCTCTCGGCCAAGTTCAGTTATTACTTATACTTGCCAATTAGGTCAGGAGGACTGGCCTAATTTATGTTAAGAAAAATGCCAGATTTCAAATTGTTTACACTCCTTGTGTCACAGGGTGAGAAAAATATGCAGCCTGACCGGGACTCGAACCCGGGGCCTTTCGCTTACAGGGCGAATGCTCTACCGACTGAGCTACCCGGCCGCTTACATATGATTCTCCCCATTGTGAGTTATCGGTACTGTGACATTATCCCCCTCCATTTTAGAATTCGTCCCTGAATTCTAGGAGTTACAGGGTAAATATAACCACGTGCAGGTGTCTTAGACATACCTAGCACTGATGCCACAGTCCCTCGTTGGGCGCCAAATGTCACAGGGTGAGAAAAATATGCAGCCTGACCGGGACTCGAACCCGGGGCCTTTCGCTTACAGGGCGAATGCTCTACCGACTGAGCTACCCGGCCGCTTACATATGATTCTCCCCATTGTGAGTTATTGGTACTGTGACACTTGCATCTTCATTTCTTCAAACTTAATGATAATATTGATGCCCATTATCTCTCAGCCAAGTTTGACTTTGGCCAAAGTAAGCCAGTTTGGTCAGGAGTTATGGCCCTTGAATTATCAAAAAATGCCAGATCTAACTAACTTTGTTTACACTATAGCATCTGCAATAAGGTAAAAAAAAAAGTGTGTTTAGTGCAAGGATTGATTTTTATGTCCTGCATCAATTGATTGGGAGGGAAGGGGGGGGGTCATATTGCTTTTGGCCTGTCTGTTTGTCACAAAACTTTAACCTTGACCATAACACGGAAGTTCTTCCACCTAGAGCCTCGTAACTTCACATGTGCATGCACCTTGCGCTCTACACGTCAGACCTACTTAGAGGTCACAGGTGGAAGGTCAAGGTCACCGTGACCCAAAATAGCAAATATTCACCTTGGCTACATTATGAATATGTTCATAACCTCAACATGTATATATGCACCTTGATGTGCACTATCTGCCAGATCCACTTATAGGTCCAAGGGTCAAAGGTCAAGATCACCCTTAAGCAAATATTAACCTTGGCCATAAAATGAAAGTGCTTACATCCAAACATTTCTAACTTCACATGTTAATTCACTTTGATGAGCCCTACCCACTTACAGGTCACAGGGCCAAAGGTCAAGGTCACCATGACCCAAAACAGCAAATATTAACTTATTTTTAGCCACATAATGTGCTTCCATCCATAACCTTCAAACTTCACAAGTGCATGCACCTTGATGAGCTCTACCCACCAGGTGACCTTGACCCCCAAGGTCTAAGGCCCCTGCGGGGGCATGGTGTTCATTTGAAAATATAAGCGTTTGTTTTTTTTTTTACTTTTCATTTTTTAAAGTCCAGTCATAACAGTTAATGAATCACAAAAAATGAACAACAGTCCCAAAATGGCTGCTAAAATCTTCAGCTAAAAACTAAAGGATTCGTGGGTTTTCACTAAGTAGATTTGGGTTGCCCATCTTTGCATTATAAATGCATATCACTTAACCTGCAAACAGAGCTAGTCAGGGGGCCTCCATGGCCGAGAGGGTAAAGTTGCTGACTTTAACACTCATTCAGCCCCTCACCACCTGAGTTCAAATCCCAGCTGGGTCATACAGATTTTCATGTGAGGAAGCCTTCCAGCTGGCTTGCGGTAGGTCGGTGGTTATACCCGAATGCCTCCGTGCATTCGGGTCTTCCCCGATCCACCTGTAATTAGCTGGAAATCGCTATATGACTGAAATACTGTCAAAGTGATGGTAATCTCAAATAGTCGAGTCAAGTCAGACAGAGCTTATCAGGATTTTTCTCTACATTATAAATACATATCACTTGACCTGCAAACAAAGCTTATCAGTGTCCCCTCTGCATTATAAATATATACAGATCACTTGACCTGCAAATAGAGCTGATCAGTCTCTCCTCTGCATTATAAATACATTGAACATATCACTTGACCTGCAAACAGCTGATCAGTGTTCATAGTTTTGTAGTGATTGACCTACATACACACTTCCAACAGCCTTGATTTTGGGCTAACTCTTGAGCGACATTGTTAGAATGTCTGTCTACTGACCCACGGGTCTAGGGTTTGATCCCTGACAGAGGCCGGATATTTTCTCCCCCTTGAAATTACTTCAGTTTTAATGGTTTTACTCTCATCTGTTAACGCCACACCACAGTATTTACCATCTTTTTGCATGACAATGTACCTGGAAATTACAATACCAATAGACTAATGCAGTCTTAAATTTCTGGTTCAATCGTTTAAAGTGGCGAATCATCCCTATTAGTTTCAAGTTTTCAATAAAATCTGAAGACTGATCCAATATCGACTCAAATGTTTCTGAGTTTACAGAGAATCAGATTGGACCGGCCCTTTGGTCCAGGGCCAATAAAAGCTACAGATGACCGAAAAAATAAACTCAGTACGCCCATCGAGCCGATAAAACTACAGTTCATCAGACAATGTGACCGACAAATGTCTGTACCGGGTGGCGAAATTTCGACAATTAACCCTTTACTTCATAGAGACTCGATCATTCTGACGCATTTACCTGTTACTTCATCGACTCAAATTGACACAGTCAGTTTTTAAAAGCATAAAAGTTCCATATCGACAAAAAAAAAAGACTAAATAAATAGCATTGTTGCTGTTTAAACTTTAAACATATATCAATCAATATAAAAAATGTGTTTGTTGTGGAAATAATTACATTAGAAACGATTTTTGATACTAAATGGGGTCGCTGGTTTGTATGCGTGTTCATAGGACTCGTACGTTGTGAGAATTTCGACCACCGGAAAGATCGATATTTTCCACAGTTTTTACGTTTTTCATAATTACAGGATTCTTTAAAATTAAATACATATATCAATCAATAAAATCAGGAATATGACTTAATAAATAGAATGATGCATGTCAGGTTTAGTTTTCTTTTCTTCATGCTATTCAGGTTCTATCCAGAGGAAAATTACCTATGCAAATTTATTCTTCTCGTGCTATTTTTTTAAACAATAGTGTCTGTCAATAAAAAGAACCAATAGAATTGTCAGATACCATAAATCACGTGCCACAAGATGTGGTCATTTGATTGTTTAAACAAGTGTGGTCGGCGAGTCTTCTAAGAAATAAACAGGCCATTATAAAATGTCGGCAAGAAACTGTCAATGATGATTGAGTAGATAAGGAATCAGATGTCGATCTATTATTGGGGGAATAGAATATATATAATTGTAATTGATTTGTCAGCACTTTCAAATTATACCGTATTTATAAGATCACTTGACCTGCAAATAGAGCTGATCAGTCTCTCCTCTGCATTATAAATACATTGAACATATCACTTGACCTGCAAAAGAGCTGATCAGTGTCTCCTCTGCATTATTAATACATTGAACATATCACTTGACCTGCAAACAGCTGATCAGTGTCTCCTCTGCATTATTAATACATACCACTTGACCTGCAAACAGAGCTGATCAGTGTCTCCTCTGCATTATAAATACATTGTACATATCACCAGACCTGCAAACAGAGCTCAGATCAATGTCTCCTCTGCATTATAAATAAATATCACTTGACCTGCAAACAGAGCTTATCAGAGTCTCTCCTGCATTATAAATACATATCACCTCCTGACTTCACCTGCAAACAAGGTTAAAGACTTTTTATGCTGTGCAATCACCTGACCTGCAAACAGAGCTGAATAGTTTCTCTTCTGCATTATAAATACATATCACTTGACTTAACCTGCAAACAAGGTTAAAGACTTTTTATGCTGTGCAACACTTTGATAATTACTAATATGACTGATCATAGAACAGTCAAATTAACATGAAAATTAACATCTATTAATATGGTATAGTTACAGTATAGTTTTGTGGGAAAAACAAACAAGTTATTGAAGATATCAAACCCGTTATTCTCTTGAATATGTACAGTGTTGGGGATGAGCAATAATACTTTTGTAAGTCAGAGACATCTTGTTTATTTCCATGTGGGATACTGTATGTATCTTCAGTTACACAATCTCCGTTACTTATACATGTATGAATTTAACAGCTGATGCTCTCTGGTTTCAGTTTGAATTTGATGTGGAGATGACATGTAACAGTTGTGTTAATGCAGTTCAGAAAGCACTCACTGGTGTTGAAGGTAAAATATAATACTTAATGTTATTTTATGTTGATAATTCTAAGATAATTATTATAGCTTTAATTATGCTTGTGATCAATTTGTCAAAGATTAAGGTCACTTAATTGTTAAACTTGTTGGCGGCCTTTTTTCCCAATGACAGGGGTTAACTTAAGGATTTGACTTTCACTTGTCCAGGGGGCAAGTTATTTTGAACATCTACTAGCCCCTAGTGAAAACAGGTTGCCTGATCTTTAAGTTAGTTGGTGTTAGCTAATGTTCAAAACTAAATATGTGTAATATTAGGGTGAATTTTAGATAATATATATCAAACACAATTTGCAATCATTTCACCCCTGATAAACTGTAGAAAATGAAAAAAAGAAAGATTTCATTTACATAAATAAACTTGCTATCTTCTTTGAAAAATCACTTGCCCGCAGTGATTTTAACCCGATGCGGGCAATTGGGCGTCCACTTAAGAAAATCCCTGAATAATAAGGAAGGGGACTTAATTAATACCTTATTTTGGGGAACAATCAGCATTTTTTTACATCAGAGTAGAAGAAATGGGGGTAAGTAGCAAATTTTGGGAAAACTTCTTAAATCAATAGAAATTATTTATTTCTCAATTGTTGTTTGTTTAGGTATCAGTTCAGTGAATGTAGACTTGACAAAGGGTCAAGTAATGGTGAGGGGAATCTTGACATCAGATGCAGTGAAGTCCCTCATAGAGTCAACTGGACGCCGGGCTGTGCTCAAGGGTATGGGAGGCACAGGTAACAGATCTGCATTCATTTATCACTTAGTAGCACACAAGAATGGTTATTTTCTAAATAGAAAACTGTTACTTCAAAATATGGGATAATTCCAGCATTCAGTGAGAGCAAACCAAGACTGGCCATGGTAGGAGTTTTGCAGTGAAATTAAATCAGGTCAAAACATTCTAAACTTTTTGGCTAACATTACATATCTCCAATTAACACTGTGTTTTACAGTTTCAAAAGGTAGATCTGACTGAATGCAGATATTGGTCTGAACAGATTTTACTGTGATATCCAATCATCTCCTTATGAGTTGATGACACAATAAAACAAGAACAGCCTATGAATTTTCCTCTGTTCTCATAGGTCTTGCTTACTTCCATGCAGCACGTACCCTGTAAACGCTAATAATCTTTTCAAACACATGTATGTTAATTTGCAAAGTGATCTTGCAAACAAAAAGTAATCGACAAAGATAAACTGTGCTTGATCATAGAGACAAACATCTCATTTGGCCAAAATTAGTGAGAACTTTCTCATGACAAGTGAGAGACTTACTGTTAAGTCCTATCTATGATTCTCTCGTTCCAATATTCAATAAATTTTAAGCAGATTTCACACAATCTCGCCCCTGGATAGTCCCTCAATTTTCACACTGAATAATCACATAAACTTGTCACATCTTGTTTAATCATTATGGTAAAGTGTTTAACTATTTGTACAATTTTGTTTTAAATATTTAACAATAGGTTGGAAAGGTCTCTCTATACAAACTAACCTTTACTGGGATTGTTTTCAAACACTGCAAAATATGTTGCCATGAGGATGTTTCTGAGTTTTGATGTTCCCATGTATGCTGATCATGAATTGCACAATCGTTACAAAATTTTCAGATATTTCTTTGACATACCATTCTGGTATATGACCTATAATCTTCAGTTTTAATTATAAATTTCAGTTGTATATATGTATTTTATGTAAAGTTATAGCAGTGCATGTGAAAATTAGAGTTGCAACTGCAGCTTATGCTGTATTTGAAATACTGATAGTGTTGCAATCTTAACTTTATTCATGTACTCAAGTTTATATATTATTATAACTTTACAGACTGTAAACTATGAATGAAACTGCAGTGCAATTCGAGGGGTGAGAGTGAAACTAGGCTAAATGCATATAAATATATAAGCATTTAGCCTAGTTTCTCTTTAACCCCTCAAATTGTAATTTGTATGGCTATCACATTATTTACCCAATAGTGCATCAATATAGATTAGATAGATTTCTGTATTCAATGGAATTCAGTATGCGAGATCTACATGCAGATACTAGAATATAAAACTTGAATCATCTAGAAACTGTGATATGCTAGTATCTTGTTCAGGTAGGACCCACTTGGGAGCAGCAGTATCCATCATAGAGGAAGGCAGTAAGACAGTGAGAGGGGTGGTCAGAATGGTGCAGGCCGACAGTAACAAACTGGTGATTGAGGGCACAGTGGACGGGCTTGACCCAGGGAAACATGCCCTCTTCATGCACGAGTGTGGCGACATCACTCATGGGTGTGCAAGGTACTGTTGCTGGATTTGAATCCTTTCCACATCCGAATTATCACAATAGTTGGTGACATAGTGTAAAACATTGTTTTTCAGTATTAAATGTGCCTAGATAGGTGTTTCTGGCATGTAAATACTAAAGAAAAATCTTATTTGTCGATCTTGAATGCTGCACGTTGACTATTAACTATATATTTCAGCTTGAGCGTTAGGTAATACCAGCACCTGCTCTATATGATATTGTTTGTAACTGGCTAATCCACTCATGAGTAGTTAATAGTTTGCAAATGACAGTTTCAATCAGTTGTTGGTATCAATATTTGATTGCTGATTCATACCATCTGTACATAGTGTGGAGCAGTACTTAGGGGTGAATTTTCATCATTCTTGTTTTTCTAATAAATAATAAAAAGATCCAATTTTTCATTTCTTCAAATTCATGTATTTGAATTATTCATGAAACAGGATTGGTAAAATGTGTTTCTTCCTTATTTAAATCTTGAAATGTTAATTGATCCTTGTATAATTGGTAAAATTCAAGCCTGGAAAGGTTGCATTAGGTCAAAATAGTTGATTATTCTGTATTGAGGCATCTAAGAACGTACCATTTTTTGCAGAGGTTCGACATAGTCCCCTTTATGTCCTCAAGATGTACGTGTGCTAGTGTGTCAGGTCGTCTGGATTGGCTTGTCAGAGCTTTAAGTTAGACATGGATCACAGGGTTTTCATATAATTTGGCAGTTATGTTAATCTCAGTGAGACAGAGTGTCAAGAGTTGGGGTCCCTAGCTCAAAGGTCAAGGTCTCACTTAGAGGTCAAACATCATGGAGCTGGATTTGCTTTTCTGAGTTGTAACTTAGATATGGAATGCAGGAATTTCAAATCACTTGGTAGTTATGTAATCTCATTGAGATGGAGTGTTGTGCACAAGGCATAGGTCCAAGCTCAAAAGGTCATTAGTGGCACACTTAGAAGTCAAAAGTCATTAATTTTGCTTGTCCCGGCTTTAACTTAGACATAGATTGCAGGATTTTCAATAACTTGGCAGTAATGTTTGCCTCAAAGAGAAAAAGTGTTGCACACAAGAGTTAGGTCCCTAACTCCAAGGTCAAGGTCACAGGTCAAAGGTCATGGATCTTGATTTGCTTCTCTGGTCAGTAACTTAGACATGGATCTCAAGATTTTCAATAACTTGGCAGTTATGTTAACCTCATTTAGACAGAGGCATGTACCAAAACTGGGTTCCTAACGCAGAGAGCAAGGTTACACTTAGAGGTCAAAGATCATTTGCTTGTCTGGGCTGCAACCTAGACATATATTGCAGGATTTTCAAATAAGTTGTTGGTGATGTTTGCCTAAATGAGACAAACATGTTGCTCACAAGAGTTGGGTCCATAGTTCCAAGGTCAAGGTCATACTTTAAAGTGAAGGTCATTTTGCTGGCTTTGCTTGCCTGGGCTGTAAATTTTTTCTGGATCAAATAATTCTCAAATGATTTAGCAGTAAGATTTGCCTCAATGTGATGATGTGGTGCACAAAGGAGTTGGGTCTCTAGGTCCATGGTCAGGATCTGACTTAGAGGTGAAATGTGTACTTTATGTTACAGGCTCCACATGTCCCCCTTGGGAGGCCATCAGGCTTATAAATATCTGGATGGATACAACATCGCTTACTATCATTTTGTTTTCATCATTTAGTTTCTTAATTTTTCATAAAGTCACACTAGCTTTGGATGTTTATTTGTCCCAGTGTATCTCTGCTTTCAGTTGTGGAGATGTGTACGGATGGACAGACCAGGCAGGAGAGGTAATGTCACATATATACTTGCTTGTTGAGTTCTCATGTATTGTGCTCCTCTCCTAGCTCTTTCAGAAAGGAAATATGAGTTTCAAAATTGTGAACAATACATGGCATTTTATGGTAGGCTTATATAGGAAAATCTAGAAAAATTGTCTTGTCAGAAACCACAAGGCCTGGAATTTAGTATTTGGTATGTAACATGGCCGTATAGACATCTACCAAGATTGTTCAAATAATGGCCCCCCCAGGGGTCACTTCATTTTACAAAGGCATATATGGGAAAATCTAGAAAAACCTTCATGTCAGAAACCACAAGACCTGGAGTTGATATTTGGTTTGAAGCATGGCCTTATAAACATCTACCAAATTTGTTCAAATCATGGCCCTAGAGTCAAAATTGGCTCCACCCAATCGGTCACTTTATTTTGCATGGACTTAAATGGGAAAACTAGAAAAATCTTCTAAAGCTTTTGTCAGAAACCAAACGCCTGGAGTTAAGATATTTGGTGTATTACATGGCCCTATAGACGTCTACCAAGTTTTTCAAATCATGACCCCTGGGGTAAAAATTGGCCCCACCCCAGGGGTCACTTGATTTACATAGACATATATAGGAGAGTCTTTTAAAGATCTTGTCAGTAACCACAAGATCATGTGTTAAGATATTTGGTATGTATTATATAGCCTTGTGGACCTGAAACAAGTTTTCAAATCATATCTCTTGGGTATAAATTGGTCACACCCTAGGGGTTACTTGATTTTATAGCTATGCTGTCAAAATTTGGACCACAGGTATAGTTCTTGTGTGGAATTATGAATATTTTGCTGCACTTCTGCATGGATTTTGTATTCAGTATGACTGTTTTATAAAAGACAATGAAGGCAATATTTCTCAGGTGAGCATTTAAGGGCCATCTTAGCCCTAAAGTTGATCTATTCCAGACTGTGTTTTTGATCTATTCCAGACTGTGTTTGTGACATATTCCAGACTGTGTTTGTGATCTATCCCAGACTGTGTTTGTGACATATTCCAGACTGTGTTTGTGGTCTATACCAGACTGTTTTTATCTATTCCAGACTGTGTTATTGATCTATTCCAGACTGTGATTTTGATCTATACCAGACTGTTTTTATCTATTCCAGACTGTGTTATTGATCTATACCAGACTATTCCAGACTATGTTTGTGACCTATTCCAGACTGTGTATGTGACCTATTCCAGACTGTGTTTGTGACCTATTCTAGACTGTGTTTGTGACCTGTTCCAGACTGTGTTTTTTGTCTTTTCGAGACTGTGCTTGTTACCTATTCAAGACTGTGTTTTTTGTCTATTCGAGACTGTGTGACCTATTCCAGACTGTGTTTGTGACCTATTCTAGACTGTGTTTGTGACCTAATCAGACTGTGATTTTTGTCTATTCGAGAATGTGTTTGTGACCTATTCCAGACTGTGTTTGTGATCTATTCCAGACTGCACTGGGAGAGCTTGGGGATGTTGAGGCGGGGCTTGATGGGAGGGCCGAGTTTCGTTTCATAAATGACAGAATAAAGGTTTGGGAGATGATTGGTCGATCCATGATGATACATTCTGCAGCAAGCAATATTGTTAAAGCTCATAAGTCTTTAGATACGAGGTGAGTATGTATCTTTAGAAAAGACATTCTATCTCAAGAGTTTAAACTATAAACTGATAACTATGAAGATGTAAATGTCTCTTGAAAAGGAATTTACATAATTTCAGGAAAATTAAAAAAAAACATTACATTAATTATATTCCCCATAGATGAATTTGGTGTCTTGTATGTGTTCTGGAATGATTGTATGAAAACTATTGTACATTGGAGAACAAACACAGCAAAGATACTTGTGTTTAAAGTATGAGTGTTGTATATTTAATGTCTGGTCAGCCACAAAACATTGTCAAATGATACAAATAAGTGTCTCTACACTAAAGTCATGTTAGAGTATCATGATTCTAAAGTACCAGGTTATTTAAGCATTTCTGATATGGCCAAGATATACCAAGTAAGGATTCCTTAAGGATCCCTAATTCTTCTGTATTCTAAATACATTCTGTATTCCAGATGTAAAAAGCCATTCCTTATCCATGAATAAAAATAATTCTTTATCTGACTGGCATGTGGGTTGATCTTGGGTAAATCATTTTTTTAGATATTTGTATATATCACCTATTGTTCATCTGGGCATTTTAATTGGCCAGTTTTCACTTAGATAAGCTATCACTTTTCTCTTGGAACACTGATTCTATTGCTTGGGCAGCAGTGAAAAATAACAAATAAAGCCATGGGACATGACTTGCACACCTGGGCGTTGGCCTTTGTTTTGGAAAATGTGACGGGTGGGGGCATCAGTGTCCTCTGGACACACCCCTAATTAGTCCCCTACCGGTGTTCACACCGGAGGGAACTATAGGTTTGCCCTCCGTCAATCCGTCTGTCCGTCCGTCTGTCTGTCCGCTCAAATCTGGATCCCGCGATAACTTAGTAGCTAAGCAAGCTAACTTGATGAAACTTGGTTTATGACTAGATGCCAATGTGTAGATTATGCACGTCATTTTATTTTTGTTCTTCGACTAAAATTGTGGTTGCTATGGTAACGGAAATAGTGAAAATATGGCAAAGAATTGGATCCTGCATAACTAAGAAAGCTAACTTGATGAAACTTGGTATATGACTAGGTGGCAATGTGTAGATTATGCACGTCTATTTATTTTTGTTCTTCAACTAAAATTGTGGTTGCTAAAGTAACGGAAATATGACTAGATGGCAATGTGTAAAGTGGTGATATGCTTGATAAAAAATTATATGTTTAAGGGGCCGGTAGGGGACTTTATGTGTTGCATACAACACCAGTTACTTGTTCATACTAAATTGCTTCATCAGCAGAATATATATTTTTACTGTAGTATTAATTTTATAAATACTTTGGGTTGAAAGTGGTGATATGCTTGATAAAAAATTATATGTTTTTCATCCATGATACAGATATTCAAAGACTCTAAAAAATATGAAAATTAATTCTTTGTGGATATTGTGATTCATTGGAATCTCTTCCCATAAACTGTTGTGCATGCTTGCCCAGTGAGAGGCATTCAAACATTGCCAACAATACAGCGCAGTTCTCTAATCTTTTGTGTATAACTCAGTATAGAGATCTAAAACATATAACTTTCAGACTAGGTCCCTAGATGTAGCAAAATGGGAACTGGAATTGTTAACTTACGTTGCAGGGTTTCATGTGGTATAATTGCTAGATCAGCGGGATTGTTCCAAAATCCAAAGAAGATATGTACCTGTGATGGGGTGACACAGTGGGACGAGCGATACAGACCGTTAGCAGGGCCTGGCCGACAGTCTAGCTTGTGACAGGGGTCTTGTGGGAATATAGTGCTGTGTGACACTCCTGGTGATGAACTCTGAGTGGGGAGGGGGGGGGGTCATAATACAGTTAGAGAAATGGTGCCATAATTAGTAGCAGCCATTATACTCCTGAAATAAATGTTTGAAGGGGTACACTTGAATATGTTGTTGTTAAGATAAAGCTTTGATGTGCTGTCTGATAGGTCAAGATCACTCATACTAAAATTTGATTGCCCCAAGAACTGAATTTATTGAACTAACTTTTTATCAGTTTGAGATATTGTAATCAAGTTTAGAACATCTATAGCATGTGTGAAGATAAAATTGGTTGTCTAGTTTAGCTATGTGACGTGATATTAAGATGAATATCAGAATTATGTTCATGTGAAAGCATGTAAGTGTCATCATAGTCCATTGTTTCTCTGTCACAGATTTGACAAGTGTTTGTTTCTTTTGACACCATGCACAACTTTAGCACATTGTTACAGTTGCATGTTTTAATTATGCCCCCATTGTAACTCATCGTAGCTTCAACAGTTATAGATCTGTTTTGGAACATGTGTTAATTTCAGTGAAATGAAGGTCAAGTTCAGTTGGGCAAATCTGTAAATTTTTGACATAGTTATAGCCCTTTTTCAACTTCTGCCAAAAATACCTTACAGACCGATAACCTGCAATAGGCTCAACAGATAATTTTGGTACACATGTTTATGTCAATAAAACAAAGGCCAAGTTTTGTCCCCCTTTTTGACTTAGAACTTGAAAAAAAAAAAAAAAACCTGTATCTGTTTGAAGGCTTCTTATCATTTAAAACCCTTTGTGGGGGTATTATTCCATCAGTGATATTTCTACTTGGTTTAGTCTTACAGTGATGAGATAAGTCCTGCTCATTATATCTTTATTTACAGTCACTAATATCAGGGATATACCGTACCAGTGTGTACATGGTGGTATACTAAATAAAAGTTCTGTGTTCTACAAATTCATAGCTTAAAAAGTGACAAATAGATTGTAAAATATGTGTGGGTGACTATAATTATAATGATTAACCCTTTCCCTCATATAGACTCATTTTGACACACTCAGTAGGTACCACATAAAGCCTGATCTGCAGAAAGCCAAACTCAAACCTTACCAAATTTAATTGTAAAATCCTCATTTCCAGACCACTGAGGAGCAGCGAACAGCATAAAACCTGATCAGCCTGTGAGTTACTCGCAGGCTGATCTGGTTTTATGCTGTTCGCATAGGTCTTTTCATGGTATCCTCTATGAGGGAAAGGGTTAAACCATGACTTGATATGATTCAGTCATTTACCATGTGATGTTTTTTATATTTATTTGGAATAAATTAAAGATATGTTAACTATTTTTATGTTGCAATTCTTTACTTCATTTCCTTTCAGTTTCAAGTTTAATTGATCAGAATTGCCCCCTTACACAGATGATATGTGTAAAGAATGAAACTGCTGACACTATGTAACATACAGGGAAATGCATTGATTTGGGGGCAAAGTGATGAATGGTACCTATTGGATGTGAAACAACATAATTGCCTAATTTTATTTTTTAAATGTGTCATTAATAATTAATTTGATAACTTAAAAGTAAATATTATGGCACAAACTTCTAAATCAAAGATAAAACTAGAAGTCGTTTGTTTAAGATACAAACGAAGCGGCTTTCCGTTTGCTTATTTCAAAAGTATTGAATATATAAGTTAATACAAAGAAATGGAATAATGATGTAAGATTTAATACGTAAATCATCATTATCATAAATATAAACTTATGTTCAAAAATAAGCTTTAAATCTTTTTTTTATTTTCATCTTCTTAAAAAGATATCGATAAAGCATATATCTTATGTGATTACGCAACCGTTTACTTTCATGCAGAAAAAAACAGGAAAATTTTAAGATAATACTATCCTCAAGTTTTTTTCTTACGTAATTCAATCGATTTTAATTTTTTTATTCTTTATTTAATATCTTTTTCTTCGTAAGCATATTCATTGCAATTTGATCCACAAATGAAATTGTAAAAAAGAAAAAAAAATACTTTGAAGTCCATGACTTGTATTTGTCCATGTATTTGTCATTTTCTTAAGGTTTGCAGAAAGCCGTGAAAGCAAATGCAATAAGTTATCCGTATAGGTTTTCTGGCTCTAGTATTATTTTACTTATTCATCGTAAATGCGACTCTTTTAGTAAAAAATGTACCACAATTCACTATTCAACGCAGGCACTCTTTCCTGCAAAAGAACAATCGGATCTTGCTCAACCAACCCAATGACCACTTTCATTTCTTTCTTCAAATTAATGTATTTTCATGAATTAGCCCTGTAAAGAAAAACATGAGTAGGTCATGTTTGATAACGTAATCACTTGAACTTTTCTGCGCATGTCAAGGCACGGTAATATTACTTATTTAAAGTTAATATGTCCAATCTTATGATTTTTTAATGTATTTTGCTTACAAATCAATGTTGTCATAAAAAAGTGACACAACATAAGTTCCTTAAGGTATGCTTTAGATTGCCACAACACTCATGACGCTGAAGCTCGAAAACAAATTGAAATGAATGATTTTAATATTTCAACCACGGCAAAATTAAATGACTAAAGAAAAGTATCTGTTTTGGAAGGACATGATTAGCTAACGTTCTATTAATGCAGCAAAAAATATTTTCGAGAACGTGAACAGGTTTGTTTTCACCTTTTCAAGTAAGCGTTCCATCAAACATGAATATCTGCCATGTTTGATGACGTAATAACTTAAAATTTTCAAACCCTTATGAACGTACTAATTTTCTTCATTCTTGAAAATTTTAAGTTCATTGATCTAATTGGCGATTTTATATGCTTTTTTTAAAATAATTATTGCTTTAGTATTCATGATGTCATAACCACGTGACAAATCAAACTTTTCTTGCAGTATGCATCACTGCAATTTTAACTCTATTAATTCTGAAGATTTCAATTAAAATTGATTCAAAATTCATGATATCAGAGCAAGAGAAATGTTAAAAAAATGTCTTTTTGTCTTTTTAATGACGTCATTACCACGTGACTTAAAAGAAAATCATTCAGAAAAAGAATGTAAACCTCTATGCCGATATGCTGTCCAATTTTTATGCTTCTAACGCATCAGTGGGTTTTGTAACATTAAAATGTAATTTAAGGACCTAAGTTCGAATCTCGGTTTTGCCATGATATCTTTATTTTCAAATTTGGAATTTGAAAGCCAAGGTGCAAATTTTCATCCTAAAATACATCTTCTGTGAAAATATCAAGATAATCGGACCAAAACTGAAGGCTCTAGAACGCGAACAAACTTTTAAAGCTGACGTCAAATCTGACGTCATTTGACGTCATTGAAAATTAAAAATAAATGAATTTATAAATTTTAACTTTTTAATCGGTGCAATACAATTTTCAAAAAGATTGAGTCAAAAGTTATGATACCAGAGCGAAAGAAATTTAAAAAAGTTGCTTTTTGTCGTTTTTATGACATCATAACCACGTGACTTAAGAAAAAACCCTTTAAGAAACAGAAAAAAGATCTCAAGGCCGATTTGCTGTCCAATTTTCTTGCTTCTAACCCATTAGGTGGCCTTGTAACATTAAAATATATATTTAAGGACCTAAGTTCGAATCCCGGTTTTGCCATAAAATCTTTATATTTTCGAATTTGGAAATTTGAATGCCAAGGTGCACATCTACATCCTAAAATACATATTCTGAAAAAATATCAAGATAATCGGACCAGAATTGAAGGCTCTAGAGCGCGAAAATCTTTTGAAGCTGACGTCAAATTTGACGTCATTGAAAATTAGAAATAAAGTAATTTATAAATTTTAACTTTTTAATCGCTGCAATACAACTTTCAAAAAGATTGAGTCAAAAGTAATGATACCAGAGCAAAAGAAATTTTTCAAAAATATGCTTTTTGTCTATTGTATGACGTCATAACCACGTGACTTGAGATAAAGTCCTTCAGGAAATCAAAAAGAGACCTCTTGGCCGATTTGCTGTCCAATTTTCATGCTTCTTACCCATTAGCTGCCCTTGTTACATTAAAATATAATTTTAGGACCTAAGTTCGAAACTCGGTTTTGCCTTAAAATGTCAATTTTTTTAAATTTGGAAATTTGAAAGACAGGGTGCACGTCTACATTCTTAAATACATCTACTGTGAAAATATCAAGAAAATCGGACCAGAATTGAAGGCTCTAGGGCGCGAACAAACTTTTGAAGCTGACGTCAATCTGACGTCATTTGACGTCAATGAAAATTGAAAACACTTGATTTTAAAAATTTTTACTTTTTGTCGACGCATTTTAATTTTCATGTTGCTTGGCCATTGGCAACATATATAAATTAACTCTTGAATTAGGTTGGAAGAAGAATAATAATAATAACTAGATGTCATTCGTGAAAACGAATGATAGGACTTTCTGCAAGCTGTGTTAATGCAAAAAGCAGGAGATAGAAGTTTCATGTAATGACTCACCTCTGGTAGTATTTCATGTTCATTTGACAATTGACATTATATTCCGAAATTAGTGCAAATGATAAGAACTAAGTATTAGTCTGTAACGTAACATGATGTCATATGATGTCAGGACATGAATGCAAACTTGATTTCTAGTTTAAAGGTCCTATGTTTGAATCTTACTTCAGCTGCAATACTTCGGTTTTTCGGAATTAAGGTTAGCTGACAAAATATTCACACCTTAGTTTCAAGATGTACCATCTGTAAAAATTTGAAGAAAATCTGATCATAAATGGCGGCTGTAGAGCGCGAACACCATTTTTCACTACAGTAGAACCTCGTTAAATCGAAGTCCTTGGGACCAAGCTGAAAACTTCGAAATAACGATTATTCGGATTAAAAATCCGCTGGAAATTTCAGTTTGTGAGCGTGCATGTCTGCATTTTCATTACCGGTGCATATTGTGGAAATCGTTATGCCATGAAAACCACCTATTTGGTGTACGTATATACTGTTTGCAAGTTATGAAAAGTAATGAAAATATATCATGATCTACTTAGATGCTTCTGATGAACATAATCATTCTACCATGTCAAACAATGATACATATTTTTACCATCGATCTGCTGCTTCAGGTAGCGTCGCTTGCCGGTGACGAACGCTATGATATGGAATGTACTAAAGATCTGACACCTGGGTTTATCTTCTGGCACGTTTATATTATGCAACCTGTCAGACATCGATTAGCAATAATCAACATTTCCGGTGGGACACACGTTGCCCAACCCAATCTCGAAAAAAAGTTGAAATCTGGACAAAAAAACACGAAAATTTATGAATTTTTTCGAAATAAAAATTGAAAAATGTACATTAACTGCGACCTCGGGACCGGAATTTTACTTCGAAATAGCGAAAAAATCGAAATAGCGAAATTCGGATTAAACATTTTATTTTTAGTTAAAATAAGAAGGGAAGAAATCGGGACCGAAAATAAACTTCGGAATGGCGAGGAATTCGGTTTAACGATGTTCGGTTTGGCGAGGTTCTACTGTATTTTTAGTTCTGACGTCAGGTGACGTCATAGGGTGCTGAAAATCCAGTTGCTCAAAAGCGCATACTTTACTGCAATAACTCTGAAATTTTCATTATTCTGAACAACTGGCATCATGTCGAAATCAAGCCCCAAATTAAAATTAAGTGGTATGCTTATGACGTCCTATGACGTCACGACTCAAAATATATTATGAAATTATGCTAAAATGAAATTTTCGGTCCTATGTTCGAATCTTTTTTCAGCCACAGAACTTCGGTCTTTCGGAATTTCGGTTAGTTGACAGGATATGCACACCTTACTTTCAAGATGTACAATCTGTGAAATTTTGAAGAAAATCCTACCACAAATGGCGGCTGTAGAGCGCGAACACCATTTTTCACTATTTTTAGATCTGACGTAACATGACGTCATTGGGTGCTGAAGATGCTTTTGTTCAAAAGCGCATACTTTAATGTCATAACTCTGAAATTTTCATTATTCTGAACAACTGGCATCATGTCAAAATCATTGCGATAAAATGAAAATTAAGAAGTATGCTTATGACGTCAAATGACGTCATATGACGTCACGACTCAAAACATATATAGAAATTCTGCAGAACTGCAAATTGTGTAAGTTTCAACTTTCTATCTCATCCTGAAGCTCTTTAATCCTAAAATGAAATTTTCGGTCCTATGTTCGGATCTTATTTCAGTCACAGAACTTTGGTCTTTCGGAATTTCGGTTAGCTGACAGGATATGTACACCTAAGTTTCAAGATGTACCATCTGTGAAAATTTGAAGAAAATCCGACCATAAATGACGGTTGTAGAGCGCGAACACGATTTTTCACTATTTTTAGCTGTGACGTCATGTGACGTCATAGGGTGCTGAAAATCGTTGAAATCAAAATTTCCTCACGTGACTAATAAGCCATAAAAAATTCATCGCCCTAGGTCCATTGCAACATATAAAAATAAGCGTTTAGTTAGGAAGAAAAAAAGAATAATAATAATAAACATAACAAACCCAATAGGACTTTCTGCTTTAGGCAGAAAGTCCTAATAATAAGAAAAATAAACATAAACCCTATACGTTTTCCGCAAGTTTGCGGAAAGCCGTAATAAACCCTTAGTCAAAATAAGTTTTAAAAAATGAATAATAATGTATAGTTATTAGTGAAGAAACACACTCCCAATGATTAATTGATGGACAGATGGTCTGAATATACCCACACTATCCCTTAAGGTATGGGCTCTTAATATACCCACACTATCCCTTAAGGTGGGGTGGGGGGGCTCTTAATATACCCACACTATCCCTTAAGGTGGGATGGGGGGCTCTTAATATACCCCCACTATCCCTTAAGGTGGGGTGGGGGGGCTCTTAATATACCCACACTAACCCTGGTAGGTGGGGTGGGGGGCTCTTAATTACCCCCACTATCCCTTAAGGTGGGGTGGGGAGCTCTTAATATACCCACACTATCCCTTAAGGTGGGGTGGGGGGCTCTTAATATACCCCCCACTAACCCTGGTAGGTGGGATGGGGGGCTCTTAATTCTTAATATACCCCCACTATCCCTTAAGGTGGGGTGGGGAGCTCTTAATATACCCCCACTAACCCTGGTAGGTGGGGTGGGGGGCTCTTAATATACCCACACTATCCCTTAAGGTGGGGTGGGGGGCTCTTAATATACCCCCACTAACCCTGGTAGGTGGGGTGGGGGGCTCTTAATATACCCACACTATCCCTTAAGGTGGGGTGGGGGGGCTCTTAATATACCCCCACTAACCTGGTAGGTGGGGTGGGGGCTCTTAATATACCCACACTATCCCTTAAGGTGGGGTGGGGGGCTCTTAATATATCCACACTATCGCTTAAGGTGGGGTGGGGGGCTCTTAATTTACCCACACTATCCCTTAAGGTGGGGTGGGGGGCTCTTAATATACCCCCACTTACCCTGGTAGGTGGGGTGGGGGGCTCTTAATATACCCACACTATCCCTTAGGTGGGGTGGGGAGCTATAGGAATAGCTTTGTTTATCGGTTTGTCCATATGTTAACCGCGTCCTTGTAAACACAAATTACTTTCAAGTCAATACCATAAATGGTTACTGAAAGAAGCTTGCAAACAAAACATAAACAAAATTTTCTTTGCATGCAAAATGGCCATGATTTGCATAATGATCTGTCTCAAGAGTCAAGTTCCACTCGAGGGCATAGCCAAGTTAAAACCAAGATATGCACAGAGTCAGGGTTTGTTCCCCTCAGCCAGATGTCCAAGGATTTTCCACAGAATTTTGAATTAAGAACAGTAATGGTGAATTCAAAAATGTTCTCAGATCTATAAATTTAAGATTGTTCTGGATTTATTTTTTTTTGTACACAGGTGCGTAATGGGTGCTACGCCCTTTATTGCCACTGAACATGTTATTCTAACTCAAATCAATCCTATGCCTTACTGAGATCAGGGTCTCTTAATACTATATAGAGACATTAGCATCAATTAATCTGGTAATCTTGATTAATGAATCTTGCTAATTTTCTCTGGGTGAGTTAATAATAAGCACAAGTTGGTTATCTTAAAATAGTCTCTGAAATAACCACTGTGTCTGCATTAGCTCATCTGTTCGAAGAATAGGTTGAGCTATTGGAGTCACCACGGTGTCAGCGTCCGCTTCCCAAGAAATGTTAAGGTTTTGTTTAACATTGCCATTATCTCTCCATTTACTTAGTGGATGTCCCCCACACTTCATATATGCCTTGATCATCATCAGACTAACTAGTAGAAGCAGGAACAGTAACTCTTCCAAATATTTTTGCATATTTATTGCCCTTTTTGGAAAAAATGTTAATTTTTTTTTTTTTTAACATTGCTTTTATCTACAATTTCTTTCCATGGATGTCCCTCATAATTCACACAAGAAATTGCATGCCTGTGTTGGGGGTCAGGCTCTGTCATGAATATTAAAATAGTTATGCCCTTAGTTATTTAGAATCTCGGCTAAGGTTTTCACACCACCTAATTTTTTCACTAACTTTTTGAGGTATTGCTTTGAAACTTGAATACCTGTTTATGATCATCGCCCTTACTTGTACATGGCAAGAGTTCATAACTCTGTCTTGAATTTTGACATAATTATTCCTTTTCTGACTTGATTAATCTTTTTGTACACTAATTTTTTACTGAACTCTTGAGATATTGCTTTAAAACTTTGAGCACATGTTTATCACTCTTGTGTATATTTTGGTAATACATAGATTCTCATTTTGCCTTTAATTGCAATAATTATTTTTGTTGACAAGCATTCGAATAGGCTAGCCTAGCATGCTGTCTAATATGGACAGCTCGTTTTTAACTGCAAATAGTGTAACTATATATGAATAAATATGGCAGATATAGTGCGCACCAAGAAATAAAAATTTAAATGTGATCTAGTTTATGATAGAACATCAGCATTGGGAAAATTAGAAAGATTTATTTCGATTCTTAATACTGAAGGGTAGCAATTTCGTAAGTTCAGCCTGTAAAGTTAGCACATTAGCACATGCGCTAAGAGTGAATGTGATCAGCCATTTGACTGCAAATGAAAATAGAAAATCATAATATGGGTTTTATAATTCTAGATAAATACAGATTCAATACTGTCTGTGATGGGGAAGCACCCATTTCTTTACAATCACAGATAATTGCATAAAAGGTGACCGAAAACGTCTGGGTATTGATAGACATAATACACATATAAAGTTTAAAATCAAATTTTTAGTCAATGACCATCTGTGAATGGGCTGCTATAAAATGATATTTTCAAAATATTTTATCACATTTTATAATATATGATGTGTTATATAAGTTACATGTGAAACAGAAACTACTGTCAAACCTGTGAAACACAAACTACTGTCAAACCTGTGAAACACAAACTACTGTCAAACCTGTGAAACACAAACTACTGTCAAACATGCATGGAAAATACAAAACAAGCATGAATTTTCCATTTTGCCAGGACCAAAATGTATGCAAAAATTCCTTACAGCTTTGAAAAGTGTGTATTTTTCTTAATAACAAAAAAAATCAAGGTAGAGATTTGTTCTATCTTTTTTTAGCTCACATGAGCACAACGTGCTCAAGGTGAGCTTTTCTGATCGCCTTTTGTCCGGCGTCCGTCGTCCGTGCGTCCGTGCGTGCGTCCGGCGTCAACAATTGCTTCAAACAACATCTCCTCCTAAACGGCTTGGCCAATTTGAAAAATATTTTGCAGGAATATTCCTTGGATGAAGCTCTACTAAAGTTGTATAAATGGTTCTGGTCCATCGCATAATTAGGTCACCGGAGCTAAAAATAGATTTTAAAAATGAAAATTTAAAAAATCTTCTTCTCTGAAACCACAAGGCCTAATCCTTTTGATTTTTGGTATGAAGCATCATCTTATGGGCCACTACCAAGATTGTACAAATCATAGCCCTATGGTGATAAATGACCCCGCACCAGGGGTCACTTGTTTTACATAGAGTTATATAGAAAAATCTTAAAAAATCTTCTTCATGAATCCATAAGGCCTAGAGCTTAGATATTTGGTATGTAGCATCATCTTATGGGCCACTACCAAGATTGTACAAATCATAGCCCTATGGTGATAAATGACCCCGCACCAGGGGTCACTTGTTTTACATAGAGTTATATAGGAAAATCTTAAAAAATCTTCTTCCATGAATGCATAAGGCCTAGAGCTTAGATATTTGGTATGAAGCATCATCTTATGGGCCACTACCAAGATTGTACAAATCATAGCCCTATGGTGATAAATGACCCCGCACCAGGGGTCACTTGTTTTACATAGAGTTATATAGGAAAATCTTAAAAAATCTTCTTCTATGAATCCATAAGGCCTAGAGCTTAGATATTTGGTATGTAGCATCATCTTATGGGCCACTACCAAGATTTTCAAAGTCTTGGCCCTACGGTGATAAATGACCCTGCGCCCAAGTCTTCTCTGAAACCATATGGCCCATTGCTTAGATATTTGGTGTGTAGTATTGTCAGGGGTAAAATGTTTTAGATTAAGTTATATCAGAATCCTTGTCTGTTTAAAAACCTTGACATCAGTTGAAGCAATGGTACTCAGGTGAGCGATTCAGGGCCATCATGGCCCTCTTGTTTTTTATTATTTTATTGTGACCAATGAATGTCCGGCGCCCACTATCCATCGTCAACATTTAACTTAATATCTCCGCCTAACTACTCAGACATTTTTCATAAAACTTTACAGGAATGTTCCTAAGGTGGTTCTCTTCTTAAGTTGTTCAAAGAATTAAATTCATGCCAAAGTCTGGTTGCCATGGCAACTAATAGGAGGAAAAATGTGAAAACTGAAAAGATATCCTCCAAAAGTACTGACTGGATTTTATATTTTTATGAAATGTATATGTTCCTTAGGTCATTCTCTACCAAGATTGTTAAAATTATTTGGCTCCGCTGAAAAACATGGCCGCCGGGGGGATGAAAGGGGGCAGAGCCAATTTTCCTGATACATATATAGAACAAATTTGAATAAAATATTCATGTCCAAAAGTACTGGCTGGATTTCAAATATTTTTGGCACAGGTATTCCTTGGGTCACTATTTATTGTGATTGTAAAAATTATTTGGATCTGTGGAAAAACATGACCGCCAGGGGACGGAGCCTGTTTTCCTGATATGTATTTATAGTACAAATGTGAAAAATCTTCTTGTCTAAAAGTATATATTCGATTTCAACTTTTTTTGGCACTGATGTTTCCTGAGTGACTCGCTACCAAGATAGTAAAAATTGATTGGATCCGTGAAAAAACATGGCTGCTAGAGGGCCGAGCCATTCTTATATATGTAATGTAACTATATACACTTAACAAAAAAAAAGAAACTACATACTTTATGACCTGTTTTAGAGGGTTAACGGTGACTTTATGTGAACGCTATCGATATATACTTATTGGCCTGAGTATAGAGAGTACACCGACACAAGATTTTGTGCAATTTTACCGTGCACGGGCTAGCACGCTTTTCACTTCCGCTTTTGACCACTACCTCGTGTTGACCTATCCCGGGTTCATTTCAATTGCTTTTTGTTACACAGTCACTTGTACTCTTTATCACTGACACAAATACACAAAATTGTTTACAATTTTTTATGTAAACGGGTGTGCCACGGCTGTCTGAAAATGACAGAAATCAGGCTGTCGGTATGCACTGGACCCGAGCCCAATGGCGAAACATGATTTTTACCGACGAGTCACGCTTCGGGGTCAGCTTTGCTGACGGTAGGGTCAGAGTTTACAGAGTTTATGTTGCGTGAAGGAACGAGACAGTTTTGGCGGTGGCAGCGTCGTGGTTTGGGCGGGCATAATGGACAATCAAAGAATAGATTTGGTTATCGTTCCGGGCAACCTTAATGCAGTAGGGTATGTGAACATCCTTAGGAACAATCTCCTCCCATTCATGCAAAATCGGGGTTCGGGAGTGATTCTGCAGCAGGACAACGCCAGGCCCCACAAAGCTCGTGTTACGACAAAGTTTTTGGCTCAGATCGGCGTCAACGTCTTGCCGTGGCCGGCGGTTTCGCTGACCAAAACCCCATAGAACACGTGTGGGACGAGCTTGGGCGTCGGGTACGCAATAATCATCAAATCAACAATGTCAATGACCTGAGACAATTGCCCTCCTTGTTGAATGGCAGAATATACCCAATGACGTCATTCGCCGTCTCACAAAGAATAGCAACCTGCATTAGGGCCAAGGGTGGTCACACACGTTATTAACACAACTTAATGCACATTGACATTCAGACTGAAACTCAAAAAGTCACTAAAACATTTCTTCAATTTTTTGTGATTTTTTTTAATAAAAAAAAAAAAAAAAAAAAAAAAAAACGTTACCGACGCTGTTACAAACTCACAGATATTGCTTCCAAGTTTCATATAACATTTTCATACGTACACTATATTGTTCCAAGGTGACGTTATAACCATCAGTACCCCATGTAAATTTTCTTTTTTGGCTTAGTATAGTACAAATTTGAACAATCTTCTTGTCTAAAAGTACAGTCTGGATTTCAAAGTTGTTGTTTTTAGCTCACCTGAGCACAACGTGCTCATGGTGAGCTTTTGTGATCGCCTTTTGTCCGGCGTCCATCGATCCGTGCGTGCATGCGTCTTGCGTCAACTTTTCATTTAAACAACTTCTCCTCCTAAACCACTGGATGGATTTTGACCAAACTTCACAGGAATCATCCTTATCATGACCTCTATCAAAATTGTCCAAATTATTTTGATTGGGCGAATAAGTAGGTCACAGGAGCTAAAAATAGATTTTTAAAATGCAATCTTAGAAAATCTTCTCCTGCAAAACTGTAAGGCCTAGAGCTTTAATAATTAGTATGTAGAATTGTCTTATGAACATCTACAAAAGTTGTTCAGATCATGACCCTGGGGTCAAAATTGGCCCCGCCCCAGGGTTCATTTTATTTTTCATAGGTTTATATAGTGAAAAACTTTAAAAATCTTCTTCTATGAAACAATAAGGCCTAGAGCTAAGATATTTGGCATGTAACATTGTCTAGTGAATCTCTACAAAAGTTTTTCAAATTATGACCCTGGGGTTAGAATTGGCCCTGCCCCGGGGGTCACTTGTTTTACATAGACTTATATAGGAAAAACTTTAAAAATTTTCTCCTATGAAACCATAAGGCCTAACCTAAGATATTTGGTATGTAGCATCATCTAATGGTTCATTACCAAGATTGTTCAAATCATAGCCCTATGGTGATAAATGACCCCGCACCAGGGGTTACTTATTTTACATAAGAGTTATATAGGAAAATCTTAAAAATCTTCTTTTATGAATCCATAAGACTTAGATAATTAGCTCACCTGAGCACAACGTGCTCATGGTGAGCTTTTATGATTGCCTTTTGTCCGGCGTCTGTCGTCCGTCCATTTGTCCGTGCGTGCGTCAACTTTTTCCATTAAACAACATCTCCTCCTAATCCGCTGAAGGGATTTTGACAAAATTTCACAGGAATCATCCTTATGATGTCTTCTAACAAAATTGTACAAATTATTATGATTGGTTGAAAAAGTAGGTCACAGGAGCTAAAAATAGATTTTAAAATGCAATCTTAGAAAATCTTCTCCTGCAAAACTGTAAGGCCTACAGCGTGTAGAATTGTCTTATAAACCTTTACAAAAATTGTTCAAATCATGGCCCTAGGGTCAAAATTTGCCCTGCCCCAGGGGTCACTTTATTTTACATAGGCTTATATAGGGAAAACCTAGAAAAATCTTCTCATCAGAAACCACATGGCCTGGTGTTAATATATTGTGTATGTAGTATTGTGGGGCAAAGTTGTTAAACCTTAAAACCCTGCCCTAGGGGTCACTTGATTTTACATAGGAAAAATAGAAAAATCATCTCCTGAACTACTGCAAGGCTTAGAGCTTGGATATTTGGTATGTAGAATTGTCTTGTGAACTACTACAAAAGTTGTTAAAATAATGACCTTACCAAAGCTTGTTTTTAATCATGGCCCTGTGTCAAAATTGATCCCACTTTATATTTCATATTATAAACCATTAAAAGCAATATTTCTCAGGTGAGCAATTAAGGGCCATCATGGCCCTCTTGTTTTAGCACAGATGTTCCTTAGTCTTTCTCTATCAAGACTGTTAAAATTATTTCGATCTGTTTAAAAATATGGCTTGCAGGGGGCAGAGCCCATTTTTGATAATATAAGATCTCATATTTGCAGTTTCTTTTCCTCCCACTACTGATACCTGCATGGTTCTCAGGTGAGCAATTCGAGGGCCTGCATGGTCCCCCCCCCCCTCTTTTTTTTTTTCTTTTTTTTATCAGATTCAGTCCACTGATATAAAGACTTTCTGAGAATGTAAAAAAAAAAAAAAAACCCTCACTGTGTTTGATTTTGAATTAAAACTGCTCTTTTATTGAAATAAAATTTAGCATGATATGCATAAAAACAATGTAATGCAACTTTTTTGACATTCAAATTTAATTAAAACAAAATTTAAAAAAAAAAATGTTTCTGTTTAAACACAATCAATACAGCACCCTTCAGACACTATTGAGGTATTAAATGAGTCTTCTTTCTAAAACAGATCATGTACACTATACGCATGCATAGGAACACAGGCGATCCCGGGATTTTTTTTATCCACCGGGGTTTAAACTGGGCGATCAAACTCCGCTGGACGCTTGACACTTGCAAATTAGTAGTGTTCCATTTGGTTGTTGTTTTTGATTTCTCGTTTTCATTTCAAAAAGTTTCGCGTGAATGGTATTACAATAAATATGTAAGTTCCTTACTTCAAAATGTTTTTATCGCAAAACAAGTTTCGGTCTCTGTGCACTGAAATAATTTTTGTGTTACGTGAAGTTCGGACAGCTCTATTATTTCGGATAGATAGAAGTCACTGACTTGCCACAGTACTTGGTTGCCGTGATTGGAGATCATGTTACTTAGAACCATTAGAAGATTTCAGACTCTCCCCGTATTCGAGCAAATGTCATTTTTGCTGCTGTTGACGGCAAACGTGATGTTCACAATTGCCGTAATGACCCATGCCTGGTTTGAATTACCTGGAGTTGCATGGTATGGATTATGGTGGGCCAAATTCTGTGACGTCTTGGGAGAATGTCACATAATTCCAGCATTTTTCACAAAGGAACCAGGTAAGTTAAAGACAAGACAGCAGTTTATTCATGCATAGCAGGGGCTTAAAAATTTGACTTGTCAGTATGCGCAACTATCTATCTATCTATCTTCCTATGATGTCAAACCCCGGGGACCTAGACATTAGATCAGTGCTTTTCTGAACATTGTGTAAAAGCGCAACCACATTTCCACTGAATACTACAACGTAATTAAACCGGCACAGACGAACATGGTGAGAGTATTCAACAGATAGTCCTACAGGTTCTCAACTTAATGAAGTTACTATGAACATTATTCATATTCATTGGTGATGCAAGTAATTTAATTTTCACACCTGCCATTATTGGAAATGTATGAAAATGTGTGATATTTGTATTACCTGTGTAACCGGAACGTACGACACCGCACTCCACAGGTTGAGCGTGTAAACAACACAAATGCCAAGTGACGTTAACCCAATTTATTACATATAAATGTCTTATCATAAGCAATAATAACAAAGTGTTCATGTAAATATATAAGTATAAATGTGCTCGTAGCCAACCACCAGCGGTGGTCTTGTCTGTTTTATACAATATAGTAATGTGACCATCAACGATAGTCTTACATTGTTCTGAGCACAAACTGTCAACGACAGTCAAATGTGCAACAAAATTACATACAAATTATTTAATATTATTTAGATGTAAATGGTGATCGATAATAATTGATGGAAAGCTGCAGAGGTCTGTGATCATTGATTGTGTTCCTTCATTATCGATTCCTCTTATTTCTCTCTTGCCTGTAATTAAGAGTATGTGTACAAAAATGAAAGGAAAAAAAAAAGAAACAATATTAACACTAGCTCTACTCTGTTTCTAAATTCCTTTTGACAGTGTTTTCCTCTTATTTTTCCAATACTTTTCAATCTTGCATTAATAGCCTGCTTATTCTTGTCTCTTGTAATTAACATTCTTTGATAGTATCTTAGTTATTTTTATTAACAAATTATAAATTATCAATGATTGTTCAAAATGTCTTGTCCAATTATTTCCGATTTTTAGCCAATTTTGTACTTTAAATATTATTCCCAGGCTTTTACTGACTTATTTGTCTCTAAATGATAATGACATATGGTGGGAGGGGAAGCATTGTAAACTTAAGCCAACTAAATAATTATATTCCTCAAGTCTGTACGACTCTTTAGTCTTACTGACCTCAAGCTGGAGTGACTAAATACACATGTTACCCAGCTTTTATATCCGTGACTGCTGATTCCCATGCTTGCCAATGCATATCAGTTAAATTCCTGGAACCAGCATGAGGATGTAGATAATTGTATCATCGGATTAGTTAATATTACAATAACGGTATGGCAGACGAAAAAGGCACAAAATTCAATATTTACAAAGTAATTACTCAGGAATACTCATATTTGCTGGTCATATAAATTATTTCACTAATTGGAACTCTAAGTGTAAGTAAATAACATGTAACAAATAAATCCTAAGAACGGAGAATTAAAAATTTTGAAAATAAGATTTCATGGAAATATTGCAAAATTATGCAAGTTGAAATGGAAACTTATATGAAAAAGGTATCCAGTCAAAACCGTCCCAATTAATGCAATCCATCCATCATCAAATTGAGATCATAATCTATCAAGTTATTGTGTGAATTTTATATTACATGCATTGAGCCTTTATAGAAAGAGCCTATAACTCCCAAGTCAGTGGATGCTTGCATTTGCACTCAAGTCTTTTAAAGTATTTAAAGGAGCTATGATTATAATTTAATGATGGATGGTGCCAAATTGGTTAAAACGTTCCCTAGAAATAGTCAAAATGGCCATCAATGCTTAATCAGTTGAAACGTTCCCTAGAAATATTCAAAATTGCCCTGTCACTGCTTAACCAGTTAAAACGTTCCCTAGAAATAGTCAAAATGGCCCCGTCACTGCTTAACCCTTTCCCTCATACAGGAAACCATGAAAAGACTATGCGAACAACATAAAACCAGATCAGCCTGCGAGTAACTTGCAGGCTGATCAGGTTTTATGCTGTTCGCTGCTCCTCATTGGTCTGGAAATGAGGATTTTGGAATTAAATTTGGTAAGTTTAACTGTGGTTTTCTGCAGATCAGGCTTTATGTGGTACCTACTGAATGTGTCAAAATGAGTCTATATGAGGGAAAGGGTTAAACCAGTTGAAACGTTCCTTAGAAATAGTCAAAATGGCCATGTCACTGCTTAACCAGTTAAAACGTTCCCTAGAAATAGTCAGAATGGCCCCGTCACTGCTTAACCAGTTAAAACGTTCCCTAGAAACCAGTTGAAACATTACCTAGAAATAGTCCAAATGGCCCCATCACTGCTTAACCAGTTAAAACGTTCCCTAGAAATAGTCAAAATAGCCCCCATCACTGCTTAACCAGTTAAAACGTTCCCAAGAAATAGTCAAAATGGCCCCATCACTGCTTGACCAGTTGAAACATTCCCTAGAAATAGTCAAAATGGCCCCCATCACTGCTTAACCAGTTAAAACGTTCCCAAGAAATAGTCAAAATGGCCCATCACTGCTTGACCAGTTGAAACATTCCCAATACATGTATTGTTGAAACTCTGCCAAATTGGTAACAACGGCCCCATTTAAAAATGATTTTATCATTGTATTATCAATATATGCTATCTTATTACTATAGTCATTTGCTGTAAACAGCACATACCAGTATATACAAAACACATTTTACTGCCTTATTTGTACAGAACAGAACATATACTTTGTATAGTTTAATCCTTTGAAGTAGGATATTTCTGTTTTAGATATATACATAAATGAATGAAACTCTTGATATAATGGTAAATAAATTGTTATATTTAATGAGACTTAAGGCTTGCTACAAACATTTATATCGAACACATAAATTATAAAATACCTCTCTGCATTTGTGATAAATCTAATTTTTTATGCATATGAAGTGTATTTATTTGTTTATTTTCCCATCATTTTTACTTTTGTTTTTACTGATTTACATCACCTACTAAGTTATCAAATTACTATTTTATAATTAAACTGCTATACTTTGATTTCAGCTTTTTATCATGTGATGCAAGTTGTTTTCCTATTGGCTTGGCTGGGACTGAGTCTCTCAATCTACCTGCTGCTGTCCACCAGGCCCAGTCCTAGGTTTCCACGGTACCTGAGGAAGAACAAGCACAATTCTATTGCAGTCTTATGTTTTATTTCAGGTAACACCTACTTTTTCTATTTTGATACCTTGAGTATAGTTGGTTTAAGCCTTGTTGAGGGATCAACAATCTGTAGAACCTCGCTAAACCGAACATCATTAAACAGAATTCCTTGCAATTTCAAAGTTTATTTTCAGTCCCTTTTCTTCCAGTCTTATTTTAACTGTAAATAAAAATCTTAATTTCCATCAGAATTTTATCCGACTAATCGTTATTTTCAAGTTATCAGCTTGGTCTCCAGGACTTCAGTTTAATGAGGTTCTACTGTAGAAGAAATACACTCTGAGAAGAGAGGAAACCTGACTGACTCAATACATTGGGATCCTAGGGTTCCAAATCCTCCACATTCATTTATTACTGGTACTTGAAATAAGTGTAGTTGCAGGACTGGTTGGCCCAGTATCTGGATAATGTAACAAGGTGTAATATCCTGCCATTAATCTATGGTGTGATATAGCAGTGAGGCAGACAAATACTACAAATATCTTTGATATCACATGATATTCAGATAATATTTTTCGAGAATAATATAACTTGGATGGCATGTTGTAAACAGAAACTAATTCTATTAATTTTCTCTAAAAGTGCCAAATATCAGTACTTTGTTTGTTCTCTATTTGTGCAAGTCGGTATGTACAGGTCAGCAGCCTTTTGAAGTATCTTACTAAACAAATCAAAAGAGTTTTGTTTTTTTCAGTGTTTGCCATGTCTGGAGGATTATACCTGTTTTATAACATCCTAAATGACTTGCCAAGGAATCAGAACATATTTCCACAGATGAAATGGGCAGCTGTATTTGCCAGCATGGCCTGTGGATTTGAATTTGTTGCTGGCCTTCTTCACCTTCAAATGGGATGATGGTACCTAGGATGGAACAGTTCCGGGTCTGAGATTACATTCCAGGACATCGTGTGAGATGGAACTGACTTACAAGGTCATTCTTGCTGTGATAAATCCTGCTGTAGCATCAGTAGTTCTCTCATTCTCCTTCTGTTTGTGATATCAATTGTTAACTGATGATAGAGATCTGTACTATCAATTGTTTACTGATGATAGAGATCTGTACTGTCAATTGTTTACTGATGATAAAAACCTGTACTATCAATTGTTTACTGATGACAGAGATCTGTACTGTCAATTGTTTATTGATGATAGAGATCTGTACTGTCAATTGTTTACTGATGATAGAGATCTGTACTGTCAATTGTTTACTGATGATAGAGATCTGTACTATCAATTGTTTACTGATGATAGAGATCTGTACTGTCAATTGTTTACTGATGATAGAGATCTGTACTTCAATTGTTTACTGATGATAGAGATCTGTACTGTCAATTGTTTACTGATGATAGAGATCTGTACTATCAATTGTTTACTGATGATAGAAATCTGTACTGTCAATTGTTTACTGATGATAGAGATCTGTACTATCAATTGTTTACTGATGACAGAGATCTGTACTGTCAATTGTTTACTGATGATAGAGATCTGTACTGTCAATTGTTTACTGATGATAGAGATCTGTACTGTCAATTGTTTACTGATGATAGAGATCTGTACTATCAATTGTTTACTGATGATAGAGATCTGTACTTTCAATTGTTTACTGATGATAGAGATCTGTACTATCAATTGTTTACTGATGATAGAGATCTGTACTGTCAATTGTTTACTGATGATAGAGATCTGTACTATCAATTGTTTACTGATGATAGAGATCTGTACTATCAATTGTTTACTGATGATAGAGATCTGTACTGTCAATTGTTTACTGATGATAGAAATCTGTACTGTCAATTGTTTACTGATGATAGAGATCTGTACTATCAATTGTTTACTGATGATAGAGATTTGTACTATTAATTGTTTACTGATGATAGAGATCTGTACTGTTAATTGTTCACTTCAAAAGTCCCTCATCTCTATAAACACATTGAACGACTTATAGATTGCAAAGATTATTTCTTTTTCTATTTCATATTTTTTGTTTTAGCTTACTGATTTACTTTTGCTTATGTTAATACTCAAAGGTCTGTGGCATAAGTTTTTCTTCTAGATCAGGATGTCACATTAATACTTGTCAGGGGTTACAGACTCTTGTATGTTCCCAGTTGATTAACTTGAAACAAAAAAGCTGCTTGTGCACGTAAGTATGAGTTATGAGTTAAAAAGTGCCATGAGTTTTCAAGTCATAGAAATTTTAGCTAGACTATTTGAAGAATAGTGAGTGTTTAATTACAAAGCATCTGACTTGACTTGACTATTTGAGTTTACCGTCGCTTCGACAGTATTTCAGTCATATAGCGACATCCAGCTAATTACAGGTGGAAGAAGACCCCGAATGCACGGAGGCATCCGGGTAGAACCACCGACCTACCGCAAGCCAGCTGGAAGGCTTCCTCACATGACAAAGCATCTGAACGCAGTTACATGCATTATTCTGTGCTGCATCATGCAAAACAAAACTCTATTTCCATTCTAGCACATTTACTTGACTGCAAAGGTTTAAAAGGTATATGTATATGCCTGTTTATTTTATCATGCTTTTGTTCAATTTACATTAGGAGTCATGTGACATCATATATGTCATCTTTAAACTGTGCAAATATCAGAAAATATTACATGCCACACTCCTCCTATGTTCATATACATATATCATATTTTGTTGATCATGTCAGATTTCAGCTTTATATACTTCTGTAAGGTCTTTAGTCCAGATTTTTTAACAAATTTACTTAAATCTCCCCTTTTTGAAAAGTTTGTGGACTGTCTTGTGTAGAGTAACTCGTCCATAACCATTCAAAATACATGTACCTGTTTTTTAACTCATTTATCCTGAATAATTGATGATTATGGCATATCTACCTCCTCTTTTGAACTTAACCCTTTCCCTCATATAGACTCATTTTGACGCACTCAATAGGTACCACATAAAGCCTGATCTGCAGAAAACCACAGTTAAACCTTACCAAATTTAATTATAAAATCCTCATTTCTAGACCAGTGAGGAGCAACGAACAGCATGAAACCTGATCAGCCTGCGAGTTACTCGCAGGCTGATCTGGTTTTATGCTGTTCGCATAGGTCTTTTCATGGTTTCCTGTATGAGGGAAAGGGTTAAAAAGTATTGGTTAAAATTTCTTGTCAGTATTGGATATTCCTCAGTTAGTGAGGATACTTGTTTGAAAACTTCACATGTTGGTTTGGGTTTGAGTAACTTGGTGTTCTTAGTTTACAGAAGGCTCTGTACATCCAACAACTTCCCTGCTGATGTTTACTGTTATACACATGTACACTGTGTATAAAATTTGCTATATTTTTAGCATACTTTAAATAGTTGAGGATTGGCTGTCTTTGGATGGCTTTTGTTATAATTCTTTGTTACACAATTGACTGAATACCAAACTCGTCTAGCCACAATTTAAAGATTTGTCACAGATGGTTTTGTGTAAAGAATATGATAAAGCAAAATTTCATCTTAAAACATTATTTGACATACAAATATGAGTATTTTTGTTTAATATACTTAAAATTATAGACAGATTTTTTTCAGTCTGACTGGATTATAATTATACAGTACTGACCTCAATAGGTAAAAAAGGATATTAGTTATTTAGATAAAATAACTTCTTAAATAAATAAATACACTCAAGCACTGCTGACATGTTAACTTATACTATTGGTATTATTTCTAAGTTTAATCAAATGGCCTTCCAAATATGCTTTGGAAACATTCAGTTTCCAGTATCTTGCCTTTTTAACCACCTTTTCCAACCTAAATATCTGGTAATTTTGTATGGATGGGCCAGCAGCTGTTAAACTTCTTTGTTCAGACCAAAACCTTGTCATAATTTGCAGCATTTTATATTTGTTTAGCATCACAAGATGGCATGCTGGCAGATGGCCTAGGTCAGTAGCTGAAATGTCAAGGTCACACTTAGATGGTGTAGGTCATAATTTGGTATTATAGATCTTTTTTGGAATATTAATTTTTCTTCAAACATTATTTCCATATGGAAAATCTGGTTTTTGTGGGATTTAACATCTCTTGTTGAACTTAAAAAGAATTATTTTAAGAGTATGTTTTGAAAGTAAGACGGGGGCTTTTATTGTAAGCTATATTACAAAAGTGAACTTTGCTTTCAGGGGTCATCTGAGGTCAAATCAGATGTTTAACATTTAGTTTTTTATTTCTGATGTATATGTATCTATTTTTACAAGAGTTTAAAGTTTCTATGGTGTATTCAGATTAACTTGTATTACTTTGATTTATGATATTGATATAGAATAGTAATTATTAGACTTGTTTGTTCTAAGTGGTAACCATAGTGACAGTATTTTTGTTTGCATGCTTTTTATACGCCCGAAGGGCTGTATTATGTTATGCCGCTGGTCGTCCGTCCGTCTGTCCGTCCGTCCGTCTGTCCGTCCGTCTGTCCGTCCGTCCGTTAGCAATTTCGTGTCCGCTCTGTATCTTTTGAACCACTTAATATAAATGAAAACTATTTGGCAGAAGTATCACCCAGAGTGAGAGGATGTGCAGAACATAGGTTTCAGATGGCTAGGTTCAAGGTCAAGGTCACAATTCAAGGTCAAATATCTTAACTGGTGCAAAATTAGTATTTTTGTGTCCGCTCTGTATCTTTTGACCTGCTGGATGTAAATGGAAACTATTTGGCAGAAGTATCACCCACAGTAAGAGGATGTGCAGAACATAGGTTTCAGATGGCTAGGTTCAAGGTCAAGGTCACAATTCAAGGTCAAATATCTTAACTGGTGCAAATTAGTATTTTTGTGTCCGCTCTGTATCTTTTGACCCGCTGGATGTAAATGGAAACTATTTGGCAGAAGTATCACCCACAGTAAGAGGATGTGCAGAACATAGGTTTCAGATGGCTAGGTTCAAGGTCAAGGTCACAATTCAAGGTCAAATATCTTAACTGGTGCAAAATTAGTATTTTTGTGTCCGCTCTGTATCTTTTGACCTGCTGGATGTAAATGGAAACTATTTGGCAGAAGTATCACCCACAGTAAGAGGATGTGCAGAACATAGGTTTCAGATGGCTAGGTTCAAGGTCAAGGTCACAATTCAAGGTCAAATATCTTAACTGGAGCAAAGTAAGTATATTTGTGTCCGCACTGTATCTTTTGACCCGCTGGATGTAAATGGAAACTATTTGGCAGAAGTATCACCCAGAGTGAGAGGATGTGCAGAACATAGCTTTCAGATGGCTAGGTTTAAGGTCAAGGTCACAATTTAAGGTCAAATATCTTAACTGGTGCTAAGTTAGTATTTTTGTTTGTGTCCGCTTCAAACAGATCATGACAGGTCCAACCACAGATAATAACTCCACAATTGACCTCATATTCACCAACATTGAAGACTGTATATGTGGAACCAAAGAAGCATATTACACTGACCATAAACTATGTTGGGTTAGCTGGTAATGAGGTAACTCTTGATTAAAGCACTATTCACATAATAAGAAACATGAAAAACCTATTTGTAGCCACTGTTATAATAAAGCCCTTGAAGATTAACATTGCCAATCCTTCTTGTTGACATAATACTTTATATATACATGTTTGTGCTTATCCTTTTTGTCTTAGGATATTCCCTGACAATACATACCTTCGGGCGTATATTGCCCCGCTGTCAGCGAAGCTCTTGTTTTAATATGATTTGCAGGTCAAAAATCTATCATTCTTATGGTGATGTTAAAATTATTTTTCTATTTGTATTTTTTTATTTATTAATAATGTAGCCTAAAAATGAATAAGTAAGAAAAGCTATAAAAATAAAGAGTTGAGGTAATTACTCAGATAATGGACAGTTCCTAAATTGTCAATTAAGTATGTTTACATTAACAGGCTTATCCAACCAGTGTAAGTGTGAAGCACTTGGTGAACGGTTGACACAAAAGAACATGTGCTTTCTGTTTGTGATACTGTTTGTGAGCACTTGACTTAGGTATGAATAGAAACCGTCAAATTATCCATAGTGGGTGTAGTTACATACAAATTGTGGAACCGTCCATCCATTCAGATACAAAATATTTTGTCTGAGGATTTTAGGAGGTTCATAGGTTGCTCTCATGGCAGATGCTGGATGCTAAGACATGCAGAGACATCTCCCCCCCACACTAGGCATGGGGTGTATCTTGTTATAAGAGTATGTGTGGGAGTAGGATCTGGACATGGTACAATTTTTTTTTTTCAATTTTTATTTATTATTTACATTGTATTATAATTCTGATATGACAGGTCATGGTGGTCTATGTCCACCTCAGGAGCAGGAGGTTGCGGGTTCAGGTCTTGGCTGCTACATACCATAGTTGTGAAAAATGGTACTGGTGTAGCTTCCTTGCTTGGTGCTCAGCATTTAAGGGTAGTTCCAGGACTACTTGGCCCAGTGTCAGGATAATGTGACTGGGTGTGGTATCCTGCCACATGTCTACGGCGTTATACTGCAGTGTGGCAGCATTATATCTGTCTCAAGTATAATACATAGTTTCCAAATGACTCAATTACTGTCGACAGGACATAAAACTCAGTTAACAAACACTCACTTCTAATATGACAACTGTTCGCTGTAAGTATGTATAAACCAAACTAAATACCTGTTAATAATTATTATTATAATTACCAAATTTAATTATAAAATCCTCATTTCCAGATCACTGAGGAGCAGCGAACAGCATAAAACCTGATCAGCCTGATCTGGTTTTATGCTGTTCGCATAGGTCTTTTCATGGCTTCCTCTATGAGGGAAAGGGTTAAAGAGTACTAGAATTATTGTCTTCAGTGTAGAAAAACTCTAATTGATAGACGTGTGAACTATTGAGAAAAGATCTTTGGGGGTATGAACTATCCGTAAGTAATGTAGATGTAGTAATCTTATACCTGAATCATGTCGTATGTTTCAAATTTTAATGACAGCTATCACCGGCACCGTTTTCATTTGAAGTCAGTTATAATTATAGTTAATGCTTTATTCGATTTCTGCATGATTCAGCCAGCTTTCAAATTTCTATGTGCATGAAAGTCAGATCTAAAATATAATCCAGTTATTATTGTATACATTTCATTTAATGATATTCAGCTTCTCTTTTTTGTATGCACTGTTTATTTGCTTATACATCATGTGTAGCTATTTTATTTGTTACTATTTATAGATTTTCTTGTGTATGATTAGGTTAGTGTTTTTTATCAAAAATGTGTCGTGTCCTTTATTTGAAGCCTTGCCTTTATGTTAGTATTATCCTGTCTGTAGTTTTCTGTTTTGCATTATAAGTTTTTTATTGCAGAACAAAGTATGGAATATTGATTGTTTATTGACAGATGCCTCACAGAGACTGGCTTTGTATGATTTTTTTTGCTTCCAAAAGTAACACAAGGGAAAAAAATGTTCGTTTTAACTTTTTAAATGAAATACAGTATGTGTTATTACTTATACAAAGATACCATTCTTTTATGCTACCGGTATTTGATTTTTCAGTCATTTCTTAAAAGACAGACATGATCTTCGTGTTTTTGTCTGTAATCTCCCACATCACACATCAATCTGATCCAGTCACATATGTCTTGTATGTTTACAATCCTTTATGATTGCAAGATTGTTCTTTAATTTTCCTACTGACTGGTCAAAAACCTGCTGCAGTTTAGTGACAGAGTACACCACCCTTGATCAGGGGGTTGCAGGTTTAACAGACCAGGGGCAAGTAGAGTCCTTCATAAGGTTCACATACACAAAGTACTTGTACATTCAATAACTGCCAAAAGTAACACTAGTCTAGGCTGTAGAACATTGTTAACTTAAATGAAAATAACTTCTTCTAACAAGTAAGGATCCAACAGACACACTTTTGTATGAGTTTGTGATTCGTCATGTGAATCTTAAAGCTACTTTGAACATTTTTATTTATTGACAATATTGAATCGATGTTATTTTTATACACAACGGAATTGTAATATGGCTGTCGTGTCAAGCCACAAGTTTTCAAAGTATTCTCACAGTTAAAACATAATTATCTGTAGATACTGTTGGTTGTCAAATGTTTTGAACTTACGCCTTTGATCATGTACACTTTGTCACCTGGATGACAACAAGACCCTATCAACAATTTAGTACCGTTAAGTATGACAAGAAAGCATAATAGTGACCAGCTCAACAGTGAATGCGATTGCTTGTTTATCTTGATTACTGGTCGTGACCACTACATATCAGTTTGCATTTGATTCCTACGTTTGTGAATGTCTTGTTTGTTGGGATGTTTGTCACATTAAGCAAGAAACCATTCCATATCACCATGATTATGAATCCTTGTTTATACATTTGTATACACATGTACATTATCTTAGTTCTTGCCTTTTTTGTTATATCCCAGCTACCATGTTTTATTAGAAGATAAAGAATTATTAAAAACATGTTTTAGAGACCGTTGGTGAAGGTTTTTTTCTCAGTTATGAAAAAACATCACTTTATCAGTATAAACAATAAGTTTTGTTTGGAATTAATTTACACTTGTTGCCCAAATGTAGAATGACATTTAGAGTGACCTTTAAGCTGTCTGCTTGGGCATCGATGAACAATTATGTACCTTTATGGTTTCTTTGTTTAGATAATTATGTGATTGATAACCATTTATATGAAAAACAAATCTGAATAAATTATTCTCCTGCAGATATTTTTTGAATCTTCACAAGTTGTTTAGTTTGTTTTTTAAAATGTCACCTCTACAGTGTTGACATGTGACACCCAGTACCCTCAGTTGCTCGACAGTTCCACACACACCATTCTCCCATTTAGTATGTGGGCGTGTCTAGGTGGGACGACAGATCTGAACGTCGTTTACATTTGCTCGTTTAAGCAGCGCCCCCATTCGTCGCTCCATGACATTTTGGTGATTTATAGACCAATGAAAGGTGTTCTCATAGCGGTCTTTCTATATGGTGACGTATGTAGATTTTGTGTTTAGTTAGCATGCGACCATGTTAAAACCTCCAGTCAATGAAATTCCAATTAATGTCCTGAAAATGTTGTAGACGTGTAATTGTCTACCATACTTTACCGTTCTAGACTACGTGAGTGCTCATTTGTTTAGGCAGCATTTTGATTTGCCGCTATGGGTTTAATTTACATCTCAGAAACGACAAATTTGATTTTAGTGTGTATACATAATCCTACGTATACATTTGATTTCTTATTATCACCATTCGTATGGAAACCTTATCACGGGCTTAATTCATTAACTGTTTAAGAATACAATGTACTCTCAAAAATGAAAATTTTCTGTATTTAGATTTACTAAATTAATGAATCAGTCGATTACAAGAAATTCCTTTTTTCTAGTAAATTGTCAAAAATCTTATAGTTAGAAGTGATTTTGTAAATTACGGTATTGACTATTTTTGAGAGTATACTATTTTTGAAATATGTATCAAAATTAAGACGTATGATCCAAGGGTCTTAGTCTAATCTGTATGGTCAGGAGATAGATGGGTTTGAGTTCTGTGTTCACAATGTATTCTACAATAGGACGAAACAATACATGGCAGCTGGTAGCACCTTGAGATTTCGCGCGATTTTGGGAGATTCGAGTAAGCTTGACATTCGAAGTTCCGTTTTGCATAAAAGTATTGTTAAAAAAAATAACACTTTAATGAATTAAAAATTCATCATATAAATATTGTTAAATACGAAATGATAAAGCTAGAAAGTTAATGCCAATATAACATTGTATAAAGTAGCAGTCATAATCCTATAACAAATATTTATCGTTTGCTTTTCTGCTCGCCAAGTTCTATTTTCGGGGCAGCGGACATTTTCTCCATTTTGGTTTCCTCCACTTTAGCCGCGGCCGAGGCGGGCGCTAGCCAGGGGTGAGCCAGGACCTGAGGGATAGTTAACCTCTTCTTGCTGTTGACCTCAAGGATACGGTGCACGAGATTCTTACACTCATCCGAGACCATCTTTGGTTTGGAGAACAAAACTCTCCTCTCGGTCTGGTCCTTCACCATCTTCTTGATATTGGAGTCGTCGTACGGCATCGAACCACATACCTGTAACAGAAGTTAGGCTGATCTGATATACAAATAAATGGTTTCATTAATTCTGAGATTCGCAATCTGTGGGCAGATGTTCAAAATAACAAAATGCGCAAGTTTAATATTCTATTTTATTTTTCTTTGCGAAGATATGAAGATCATAAGGTCGTGCAATGGTATTAGTACAGTATTATATCGTTTAATGTTAATATATCGATAGTATATGAACATCGGCAGTACTACGGTATCACATCGACCTGTCCCAGTACGGTACACAATGAGTTCACCGGAAAGCCGCCAACGCTAGCGGTCCTCTGCCGCCATTCACGAAGCCATACCGGTGAACTGCCGTTGTAGCCGGCTGTAAATTTTGTGTATGTTCATGCTACTATTTTTTGTTCGCGTCGATGCTCTGACGATGATTACTATCATTCTTATGTTTGTTTGTTTGTTGGGTTTGACGTCCCACCGACAGTATTTCAGTCATTTGGAGACGATGTCTACTTGAGACAGATATATTGCTGCCACACTGCAGTATCATGCCGTAGACATGTGGCATGATACTACACCCAGTCACATTATCCTGACACCGGGCCAACTAGTCCTGCAACTACCCTTATATGCTGAGCGCCAAGCAAGGGAGCTATAACAGTACCATTTTTTACGACTTTGGTATATCGCGGCCGGAGATCGAACCCACGACCTCCCGCTCCCGAGGCGGACGCTCTAACCACTCGGCCACCGGGGAGGTACTATCATTCTTAGCGATGTGATTACGTGCGCTGCCGTACTAGTGCCGATTCTTGTAAATCTCCAAATGGTATAAATCGGCAAGGTGCGACAAGCCCTTACAGAGCTACATAGCTAATAAATACATTTACACGAATGTGTCGTTTAATTTTTAATTTACTATAAGTAATTTCGATTGATACCTGTCATTACATAAAAAGATTATGTTTCGTTTCATACAAAATATATAACCCGTGTAATGAAATAATTCAATATAACCTTTACTCATACAAACGTCTGAATTTACGGACATTGCTAGTCAGAGTATTTCTTGTGTACAAAAACAGACGTATTACTTAATTACTTACGCATTGCAGTATTCTAATTTTAGAAAGCTTTATAAACAAATACATGTATAACTAATTATTTTCGTATAATGTCAAAACTTTTAGATTTAGCGGAACGTTTCTTTGCCCATTGTCTAATAATAGTTTACACTCAAACTGTCATTAGACAATGATCTTCCATCATTTTATAAGCGTGAAATTTACGTTCTTTTACAGAGATATTATTTCATCTTCCAGTTTTAATATCTAATTTATTTGATGCTAGTCTAAGTATACACAGTGCGTTTCTATGATTTTCAAGGTTTTCAAATTTTGAATAAATATTAAAATCGAATCGAATACATTTCTGTAAAATATTTTCTAAAGAATTCAAAATTTTAATTTATTTGTTTCAAAGTACATGTACATGTCGATATATGATTTAAAAAGACCCCCCCCCCCCCACCACCACCACCACCTCACACACACCTAAATGAAACCATACATAATAAAGTCCTAAAGAGCTTTATGCTGAATTGTTTCTCAGATAATCTTAGCACTATTTTATATATACTATTGAAAGTGTAAGTGATATTATATCCTACTATATAGCGGTACATGTAGGAAGTTAACCCCTAGACTATAGTCGCAGTAGCATATGTAAAAGGTGCACAGTAATGGATGAATTATCATATTTTGTTTTAAGGCTGTTGGTTTTACTAGACGCTATCTGGATACAGCAAAAACATCGGAAAAAAACCTTTACATCTACGCGAACTATAAGTTACCAATACAA
>CM037784.1:52156772-52206772 GCA_021229015.1 Solen grandis | reverse complement strand
GGCCGAGCCATTTTTATATTTTAATGAAACAAAAACATTAAACAAAAAAAAAAAAACTACATACTTTATGACCTGTTTTAGAGGGTTAACGGTGACTTATGTGAACGCATCATATATACTTATTGGCCTAGTATAGAGATACACCGACACAAGATTTGTGCAATTTTACCGGCACTGGCTAGCACGCTTTTCACTTCCGCTTTTGACCACTACCCTGTTGACCTACCCGGGTTCATTTAAATTTGCTTTTTGTTACACATCACTTGTACTCTTTACACTGACAAAATACACAAAATTGTTTAAAATTTTTTTATGTAAAAGGGGTGTGCCACGCTGTCTGAAAATGACAGAAATCAGGGCTGTGGGATGCACGGACCCGAGCCCCAATGGCGAAACATGATTTTTTTAAACCGACGAGTCACGCTTCGGGTCAGCTTTGCGACGTAGGGTCAGATTTACAGAGTTTATGTTGCGTGAAGGAAGAAAACAGTTTTGGCGGTGCAGCGTCGGGTTTGGGGGGCAAAAGGACAATAAAAGAAAAATTTTTGGTTATCGTTCCGGCAACCTTAATGCATAGGGTATGTGAACATCCTTAGGAACAATCTCCCCCATTCATCAAATCGGGGTTCGGGATGATTCTGAGCAGACAACGCCAGGCCCCACAAAGCTCGTGTTACGACAAAGTTTTGGCTCAGATGGGCGTCAACGTCTTGCCGTGGCCGGGGGTTTCGCTGCCCAAAAAACCCCATAGAACACTGTGGGACGAGCTTGGGCGTCGGGTACGCAATAATCATCAAATCAACAATGTCAATGACCTGAGACAATTGCCCTCCTTTTTGAATGGCAGAATATACCCAATGACGTCATTCGCCGTCTCACAAAGAATAGCAACCTGCATTAGGGCCAAGGGTGGTCACACACGTTATTAACACAATTTAAATGCACATTGACATTCAGACTGAAACTCAAAAAGTCACTAAAACATTTCTTCAATTTTTTGTGATTTTTTTTAATAAAAAAAAAAAAAAAAAAAAAAAAAAAAAACGTTACCGACGCTGTTACAAACTCACAGATATTGCTTCCAAGTTTCATATAACATTTTCATACGTACACTATATTGTTCCAAGGTAAACGTTATAACCATCAGTACCCCATGTAAATTTTCTTTTTGGCTTAGTAAGTAACAAATTTGAACAATCTTCTTGTCTAAAAGTACAGTCTGGATTTCAAAGTTGTTTTTTTAGCTCACCTGAGCACAACGTGCTCATGGTGAGCTTTTGTGATCGCCTTTTGCCCGGGCGTCCATCGATCCGTGCGTGCATGCGTCTTGCGTCAACTTTTCATTTAAACAACTTCTCCCCAAAACCCACTGGATGGATTTTGACCAAACTTCACAGGAATCATCCTTATCATGACCTCTATCAAAATTGTCCAAATTATTTTGATTGGCGAATAAGTAGGTCACAGGAGCTAAAAATAGTTTTTTAAAAAATGCAATCTTAGAAAATTTTCTCCTGCAAAACTGTAAGGCCTAGAGCTTTAATAATTAGTATGTAGAATTGTCTTATAACTCTACAAAAGTTTTTCAGATCAGACCCTGGGGTCAAAATTGGCCCCGCCCCAGGGTTTAAATTTTATTTTTCATAGGTTTATATAGTGAAAAACTTTAAAAATCTTCTTCTATGAAACAATAAGGCCTAGAGCTAAGATATTTGGCATGTAACATTGTCTAGTGAATCTCTACAAAAGTTTTTCAAATTATGACCCGGGGGATAATTGGCCCTGCCCCGGGGGTCACTTGTTTTACATAGACTTATATAGGAAAAACTTTAAAAATTTCTCCTATGAAACCATAAGGCCTAACCTAAAAATATTTGGTATGTAGCATCATCTAATGGTTCATTACCAAGATTGTTCAAATCATAGCCCTATGGTGATAAATAACCCCGCACCGGGGGTTACTTATTTTACATAAGATTTAAAATAGGAAAATCTTAAAAATCTTCTTTATGAATCCATAAGACTTAGATAATTAGCTCACCTGAGCACAACGTGCTCATGGTGAGCTTTTATGATTGCCTTTTGTCCGGCGTCTGTCGTCCGTCCATTTGTTCCGTGCGTGCGTCAACTTTTTCCATTAAAAAAACATCTCCTCCTAATCCGCTGAAGGGATTTTGACAAAATTTCACAGGAATCATCCTTATGATGTCTTCTAACAAAATTGTACAAATTATTATGATTGGTTAAAAAAGTAGGTCACGGGACTAAAAATAGATTTTAAAATGCAATCTTAGAAAATCTTCTCCTGCAAAACTGTAAGGCCTACAGCGTGTAGAATTGTCTTATAAACCTTTACAAAAATTGTTCAAATCATGGCCCTAGGTAAAAATTTGCCCTGCCCAGGGCACTTTATTTACATAGGCTTATATAGGGAAAACCTAGAAAAATCTTCTCATCAGAAACCACATGGCCTGGTGTTAATATATTGTGTATGTAGTATTGTCTGGTGACAAAGTTGTTCAAATCATGGGCCTTGGGTGAAAATTGGCCCGCCCTAGGGGTCACTTGATTTTACATAGGAAAAATAGAAAAATCATCTCCTAACTCTGCAAGGCTTAGACTTGGATATTTGGTATGTAGAATTGTCTTGTGAACTACTACAAAAATTGTTAAAATAATGACCTTACCAAAGCTTGTTTTTAATCATGGCCCTGTGCAAAATTGATCCACTTTATATTTCATATTAAAACCATTAAAAGCAATATTTCACGGTGAGCAATTAAGGGCCCTCAGCCCTCTTGTTTTAGCACAATTTTCCTTAGTCTTTCTCTACAAAATGTTAAAATTATTTCGATCTGTTTAAAAATAGGCTTGCAGGGGGGAGAGCCCATTTTTGATAATATAAGATCTCAAATTTTTCAGTTTCTTTCCTCCCACTACTGATACCCTGCATGGTTCTCAGGTGAGCAATTCAGGGCCTGCATGGTCCCCCCCCCCCCCCTTTTTTTTTTTCTTTTTTTATCAATTCAGTCCACTGATAAAAACTTCTGAAATGTAAAAAAAAAAAAAAAAAACCCTCACTGGTTTTATTTTGAATTAAAAAACGCTCTTTTATGAAATAAAATTTAGCATGATATCATAAAAACAATGTAATGCAACTTTTTTTACTTCAATTTTTAAAATTTAAAAAAAAATTTAAAAAAAAAAATGTTTTTCTGTTTAAAAAACAATCAATACAGCACCCTTCAGACACTATTGAGGTATAAAAGTCTTCTTTCTAAAACAGATCATGTACACTATACGCATGCAAGGAACACAGGCGATCCCGGGATTTTTTTTATCCACCGGTTTAAACGGGCGACAAACTCCGCTGGACGTTTGACACTTGGCAATTAGTAGTGTTCCTTTTTGTTGTTGTTTTTGTTTTCTCGTTTTCATTTCAAAAAGTTTCGCGTGAATGGTATTACAATAAATAGTAAGTTTCCTTACTTCAAAATGTTTTTATCGCAAAACAAGTTTCGGTCTCTGTGCACTGAAATAATTTTTTTTTACGTGAAGTTCGGAAGCTCTATAATTTCGGATAGAAAGAAGTCACTGATTTTGCCACGTATTTGGGTTGCCGTTGTTGGAGATCATTTACTTAGAACCATTGAAGATTTCAACTCCCCCGTATTCGAGCAAAGCATTTTTGCTGCTGTTGACGGCAAACGTGATGTTCACAATTGCCGTAATGACCCATGCCTGGTTTAAAATACCTGGGTTGCATGGATGGTTTAGGGGGCCAAATTCGTGACGTCTTGGAGAATGTCACAAAAATTCCAAATTTTTCAAAAAGGAACCAGGAAATTTTAAAGACAAGACAGCAGTTTATTCATGCATAGCGGGGCTTAAAATTTGACTTGTCATATGCGCAACTATCTATCAACTATTTTTCCAGATGTCAAACCCCCGGGGGACCAGACATTAATCAGTGCTTTTCTTGAACATTGTGTAAAAGCGCAACCACATTTCCACTAAATACAAAGTAATTAAACCGGCACAGACGAACATGGTGAAGTATTCAACAGATAGTCCTACAGGTTCTCAACTTAATGAAGTTTAAATGAACATTATTCATTTCTTGGTGATGCAAGTAATTTAATTTTCACACCTCCATTATTGGAAAAAGTAGAAAATGTGTGATATTTTATACCTGTGTAACCGGAACGTACGACCCCGCCTCCACAGGTGAGCGGTAAACAACACAAATGCCAAGTGACTTAACCCCCAATTTATTACATATAAATGTCTTATCAAAAGCAATAATAACAAAGTTTCATGTAAATATTAAGTAAAAAAATGTGCTCGGCCAACCACCAGCGGTGGTCTTGCTGTTTTATCAAATAGTAAGTGACCATCAACAATAGTCTTTGCATTTTTCTGAGCACAAACTGTCAACGATAGCAAATGTGCAACAAAAATTACATACAAATTATTTAATATTATTTAGATGTAAATGGTGATCGATTATAATTATGGAAAGCTGCAAGGTCCGGATCATTGATTGTGTTCCTTCATTATTGATTCCTCTTTTTCTCCCTTGCCGTAATTAAGAGTATGTTAAAATTAAAATGAAAGGAAAAAAAAAGAAACAATATTAACACTAGCTCACTCTGTTTCTAAATTCCTTTTGACAGTTTTTCCTCTTAATTTTCCAATACTTTTCAATTTGCATTAAAGCCTGCTTATTCTTGCTCTTGTAATTAACATTCTTTATAGTACTTAGTCATTTAATTAAAATTTTTTTTCTTTCAAATCACTTTTAAATATCATGTTAAAAAAATTTTAAAATGATGTTAACAAACAAATTGATAAATTACAATGATTGTTCAAAATGTCTTGTCCAATTATTTCCGATTTTTAGCCAATTTGTACTTTAAATATTATTCCCAGGCTTTTTACTGACTTATTTGTCTCTAAAGAAAAGACATATGGGGGAGGGGAAGCATTGTAAAATTAAGCCAACAAATAATTATTTCCCAAGTCTGTCGACCTTTATCTTACTGACCTCAAGCTGGAGTTTACTAAATACACATGTTATCCCTTTTATTTCCGTGCACTGATTCCCATGCTTGCCAATGCTACATTAAATCCTGGAACCGCAGAGGATGAGATAATTGTATCATCGGATTAGTAATAATTTCAATAACGGTATGGCAGAAGAAAAAGGAACAAAATTCAATATTTACAAAGTAATTACTCAGAATACCATATTTCGGTCATAAAATTATTTCACTAATTGGGGAAATCAAGTGTAAGTAAATAACATGTAACAAAAACAGTCCTATTTAATTAACGGAGAAGAGTTATAAAGAATAATGAGATAAATGACAGGCATGCATTCACGATCGGCAATTTCACTAAACCTATTTTTAAAAAAAGATTTATGGAAAATTCAAAATTAGCAAGTTGAAAGGAAACTTTTATATGAAAAAGGTATCCCCGCAAAACAGTCCCATTTTAATCAATCCATCCATCATCAATGAGATCATAATCTATCAATTATTGCGTGAATTTTATATAGAGATTGACCTTTATAAAAGAGCCTAAACTCCAAGTCATGGATGCTTGCATTTGCCTCAAGCTTTTAAAGTATTTAAAGGAGCTATATTATAATTTAATGATGGATGGTGCCAAATTGGTTAAAACTTCCCTAAAAATCAAAAGCCATCAAGCTTAATCTTGAAACGTCCCTAAAATATTCAAAGCCCCGTCCTGCTTAACCAGTTAAAACTTCCCTAGAAATAGTCAAAATGGCCCCGCCTGCTTAACCCTTTCCCTCATAGAGGAAACCATGAAAAGACTTTGCGAACAACATAAAACCAATCAGCCTGCGAGTAACTTGCGGGCTAAACAGTTTTTGCGTTCGCTGCTCCTTTTGGGTCTGGAAATGAATTTTGGAATTAAATTTGTAAGGTTTAACGGGTTTTCTGCAGATCAGGCTTTATGTGGTACCTACTGAATGTGTCAAAATGATCTAAATGAGGGAAAGGGTTAAACCAGAGAAACGTTCCCAGAAAAAGTCAAAATGGCCATTCACTGCTTAACCAGTTAAAACTTCCCTAGAAATAGTCAGAATGGCCCCATCACTGCTTAACCGTTAAAACGTCCCTAGAAACCAGTTGAAACATTCCCTAGAAATAGTCAAAATGGCCCCATCACTGCTTAACCAGTTAAAACGTTCCCTAGAAATAGTCAAAATAGCCCCCATCACTGCTTAACCAGTTAAAACGTTCCCTAGAAACCAGTTGAAACATTCCCTAGAAATAGTCAAAATGGCCACGTCACTGCTTAACCAGTTAAAACGTTCCCTAGAAATAGTCAAAATAGCCCCCATCACTGCTTAACCAGTTAAAACGTTCCCAAGAAATAGTCAAAATGGCCTGATTACTGCTTGACCATTGAAACATTCCCTAGAAATAGTCAAATGGCCCATCACTGCTTAACCAGTTAAAAACGTTCCCTAGAAATAGTCAAAATGGCCCCCATCACTGCTTAACCAGTTAAAACGTTCCCAAGAAATAGTCAAAATGGCCCCATCACTGCTTGACTAGTTGAAACATTCCCTAGAAATAGTCAAAATGGCCCCCATCACTGCTTAACCAGTTAAAACGTTCCCAAGAAATAGCCAAAATGGCCCCATCACTGCTTGACCAGTTGAAACTTTTCCCAATACATGATTGTTGAAACTCTGCCAAATTGGTAATAACGGCCCCATTTAAAAATGATTTTAAATCATTGTATTATCAGTATATGCTATCTTATTACTATATTGATGTGAAGTTTAAATCAAAGTCATTTGCTGTAAACAGCACATACCATATATACAAAACACATTTACTGCCTTATTTGTACAGAACAGAACAATATCTTTGTATAGTTTAATCCTTTGAAGTAGGATATTTCTGTTTTAGATATATACATAAATGAATGAAACTCTTGATATAAGGTAAAAAAATTGTTATATTTAATGAGACTTAAGGCTTGCTACAAACATTTATATCGAACACATAAATTATAAAATACCTCTCTGCATTTGTGATAAATCTAATTTTTTATGCATATGAAGTGTATTTATTTGTTTATTTTCCCATCATTTTTACTTTTGTTTTTACTGATTTACATCACCTACTAAGTTATCAAATTACTATTTTATAATTAAACTGCTATACTTTGATTTCAGCTTTTTATCATGTGATGCAAGTTGTTTTCCTATTGGCTTGGCTGGACTGAGTCTCTCAATCTACCTGCTGCTGTCCACCAGGCCCAGTCCTAGGTTTCCACGGTACCGAGGAAGAACAAGCACAATTCTATTGCAGTCTATGTTTTATTTCAGGTAACACCTACTTTTTTCTATTTTGATACCTTGAGTATAGTTGGTTTAAGCCTTGTTGAGGGATCAACAATCTGTAGAACCTCGCTAAACCGAACATCATTAAACAGAATTCCTTGCAATTTCAAAGTTTATTTTCAGTCCCATTTTCTTCCAGTCTTATTTTAACTGTAAATAAAAATCTTAATTTCCATCAGAATTTTATCCGACTAATCGTTATTTTCAAGTTATCAGCTTGGTCTCCAGGACTTCAGTTTAATGAGGTTCTACTGTAGAAGAAATACACTCTGAGAAGAGAGGAAACCTGACTGACTCAATACATTGGGATCCTAGGGTTCCAAATCCTCCACATTCATTTATTACTGGTACATTTGTACTTGAAATAAGTGTAGTTGCAGGACTGGTTGGCCCAGTATCTGGATAATGTAACAAGGTGTAATATCCTGCCATTAATCTATGGTGTGATATAGCAGTGAGGCAGACAAATACTACAAATATCTTGATATCACATGATATTCAATAATATTTTCGAGAATAATATAACTTGGATGGCATGTTGTAAACAGAAACTAATTCTATTAATTTTCTCTAAAAGTGCCAAATATCAGTACTTTGTTTGTTCTCTATTTGTGCAAGTCGGTATGTACAGGTCAGCAGCCTTTTGAAGTATCTTACTAAACAAATCAAAAGAGTTTTTTTTTTTCAGTGTTTGCCATGTCTGGAGGATTATACCTGTTTTATAACATCCTAAATGACTTGCCAAGGAATCAGAACATATTTCCACAGATGAAATGGGCAGCTGTATTTGCCAGCATGGCCTGTGGATTGAATTTGTTGCTGGCCTTCTTCACCTTCAAATGGATGATGGTACCTAGGATGGAACAGTTCCGGGTCTGAGATTACATTCCAGGACATCGTGTGAGATGGAACTGTACTGTCAATTGTTTACTGATGATAGAGATCTGTACTGTCAATTGTTTACTGATGATAGAGATCTGTACTGTCAATTGTTTACTGATGACAGAGATCTGTACTGTCAATTGTTTATTGATGATAGAGATCTGTACTATCAATTGTTTACTGATGATAGAGATCTGTACTTCAATTGTTTACTGATGATAGAGATCTGTACTTCAATTGTTTACTGATGATAGAGATCTGTACTTCAATTGTTTACTGATGATAGAGATCTGTACTTCAATTGTTTACTGATGATAGAGATCTGTACTTCAATTGTTTACTGATGATAGAGATCTGTACTTCAATTGTTTACTGATGATAGAGATCTGTACTTCAATTGTTTACTGATGATAGAGATCTGTACTTCAATTGTTTACTGATGATAGAGATCTGTACTTCAATTGTTTACTGATGATAGAGATCTGTACTTCAATTGTTTAGATCTGTACTATCAATTGTTTACTGATGATAGAGATCTGTACTATCAATTGTTTACTGATGATAGAGATCTGTACTTCAATTGTTTACTGATGATAGAGATCTGTACTTTCAATTGTTTACTGATGATAGAGATCTGTACTATCAATTGTTACTGATGATAGAAATCTGTACTGTCAATTGTTTACTGATGATAGAGACCTGTACTATCAATTGTTTACTGATGATAGAGATTTGTACTATTAAATTTGGGTTACTGATGATAGAGATCTGTACTGTTTATTGTTCACTTCAAAAGTCCCTCATCTCTATAAACACATTGAACGACTTAAGATTGCAAAGATTATTTCTTTTTCTATTTCATATTTTTTTGTTTTAGCTTACTGATTTACTTTTGCTTATGTTAATACTCAAAGGTCTGTGGCATAAGTTTTTCTTCTAGATCAGGATGTCACATTAATACTTGTCAGGGGTTACAGACTCTTGTATGTTCCCAGTTGATTAACTTGAAACAAAAAAGCTGCTTGTGCACGTAAGTAATGATTATATTAAAAAGTGCCATGAGTTTTCAAGTCATAGAAATTTTAGCTAGACTATTTGAAGAATAGTGAGTGTTTAATTACAAAGCATCTGACTTGACTTGACTATTTGAGTTTACCGTCGCTTCGACAGTATTTCAGTCATATAGCGACATCCAGCTAATTACAGGTGGAAGAAGACCCCGAATGCACGGAGGCATCCGGTTAAAACCACCGACCTACCGCAAGCCAGCTGGAAGGCTTCCTCACATGACAAAGCATCTGAACGCAGTTACATGCATTATTCTGTGCTGCATCATGCAAAACAAAACTCTATTTCCATTCTAGCACATTTACTTGACTGCAAAGGTTTAAAAGGTATATGTATATGCCTGTTTATTTTATCATGCTTTTGTTCAATTTACATTAGGAGTCATGTGACATCATATATGTCATCTTTAAACTGTGCAAATATCAGAAAAAATTACATGCCACACTCCTCCTATGTTCATATACATATATCATATTTTGTTGATCATGTCAGATTTCAGCTTTATATACTTCTGTAAGGTCTTTAGTCCAGATTTTTTAACAAATTTACTTACAATTTCATCTCCCCTTTTTGAAAAGTTTGTGGACTGTCTTGTGTAGAGTAACTCGTCCATAACCATTCAAAATACATGTACATGTACCTGTTTTTTAACTCATTTATCCTGAATAATTGATGATTATGGCATATCTACCTCCTCTTTTGAACTTAACCCTTTCCCTCATATAGACTCATTTTGACGCACTCAGTAGGTACCACATAAAGCCTGATCTGCAGAAAACCACAGTTAAACCTTACCAAATTTAATTATAAAATCCTCATTTCTAGACCAGTGAGGAGCAACGAACAGCATGAAACCTGATCAGCCTGCGAGTTACTCGCAGGCTGATCTGGTTTTATGCTGTTCGCATAGGTCTTTTCATGGTTTCCTGTATGAGGGAAAGGGTTAAAAAGTATTGGTTAAAATTTCTTGTCAGTATTGGATATTCCTCAGTTAGTGAGGATACTTGTTTGAAAACTTCACATTTTTGGTTTGGTTTGAGTAACTTGGTGTTCTTAGTTTACAGAAGGCTCTGTACATCCAACAACTTCCCTGCTGATGTTTACTGTTATACACATGTACACTGTGTATAAAATTTGCTATATTTTTAGCATACTTTAAATAGTTGAGGATTGGCTGTCTTTGGATGGCTTTTGTTATAATTCTTTGTTACACAATTGACTGAATACCAAACTCGTCTTAGCCACAATTTAAAGATTTGTCACAGATGGTTTTGTGTAAAGAATATGATAAAGCAAAATTTCATCTTAAAACATTATTTGACATACAAATATGAGTATTTTTGTTTAATATACTTAAAATTATAGACAGAGTTTTTTCAGTCTGACTGGATTATATACAGTACTGACCTCAATAGGTAAAAAAGGATATTAGTTATTTAGATAAAATAACTTCTTAAATAAATAAATACACTCAAGCACTGCTGACATGTTAACTTATACTATTGGTATTATTTCTAAGTTTAATCAAATGGCCTTCCAAATATGCTTTGGAAACATTCAGTTTCCAGTATCTTGCCTTTTTAACCACCTTTTCCAACCTAAATATCTGGTAATTTTGTATGGATGGGCCAGCAGCTGTTAAACTTCTTTGTTCAACCAAAACCTTGTCATAATTTGCAGCATTTTATATTTGTTTAGCATCACAAGATGGCATGCTGGGCAGATGGCCTAGGTCAGTAGCTGAAATGTCAAGGTCACACTTAGATGGTGTAGGTCATAATTTGGTATTATAGATCTTTTTTGGAATATTAATTTTTCTTCAAACATTATTTCCATATGGAAAATCTGGTTTTTGTGGGATTTAACATCTCTTGTTGAACTTAAAAAGAATTATTTTAAGAGTATGTTTTGAAAGTAAGACGGGGGCTTTTATTGTAAGCTATATTACAAAAGTGAACTTTGCTTTCAGGGGTCATCTGAGGTCAAATCAGATGTTTAACATTTAGTTTTTTATTTTCTGATGTATATGTATCTATTTTTACAAGAGTTTAAAGTTTCTATGGTGTATTCAGATTAACTTGTATTACTTTGATTTATGATATTGATATAGAATAGTAATTATTAGACTTGTTTGTTCTAAGTGGTAACCATAGTGACAGTATTTTTTGTTTGCATGCTTTTTATACGCCCGAAGGGCTGTATTATGTTATGCCGCTGGTCGTCCGTCCGTCTGTCCGTCCGTCCGTCTGTCCGTCCGTCTGTCCGTCCGTCCGTTAGCAATTTCGTGTCCGCTCTGTATCTTTTGAACCACTTAATATAAAAAGAAAACTATTTGGCAGAAGTATCACCCAGAGTGAGAGGATGTGCAGAACATAGGTTTCAGATGGCTAGGTTCAAGGTCAAGGTCACAATTCAAGGTCAAATATCTTAACTGGTGCAAAATTAGTATTTTTGTGTCCGCTCTGTATCTTTTGACCTGCTGGATGTAAATGGAAACTAATTTGGCAGAAGTATCACCCACAGTAAGAGGATGTGCAGAACATAGGTTTCAGATGGCTAGGTTCAAGGTCAAGGTCACAATTCAAGGTCAAATATCTTAACTGGAGCAAAATTAGTATTTTTGTGTCCGCTCTGTATCTTTTGACCCGCTGGATGTAAATGGAAACTATTTGGCAGAAGTATCACCCACAGTAAGAGGATGTGCAGAACATAGGTTTCAGATGGCTAGTTCAAGGTCAAGGTCACAATTCAAGGTCAAATATCTTAACTGGTGCAAAATTAGTATTTTTGTGTCCGCTCTGTATCTTTTGACCTGCTGGATGTAAATGGAAACTATTTGGCAGAAGTATCACCCACAGTAAGAGGATGTGCAGAACATAGGTTTCAGATGGCTAGGTTAAGGTCAAGGTCACAATTAAGGTCAAATATCTTAACTGGAGCAAAGTAAGTATATTTGTGTCGCACTGTATCTTTTGACCCGCTGGATGTAAATGGAAACTATTTGGCAGAAGTATCACCCAGAGTGAGAGGATGTGCAGAACATAGCTTTCAGATGGCTAGGTTTAAGGTCAAGGTCACAATTTAAGGTCAAATATCTTAACTGGTGCTAAGTTAGTATTTTTGTTTGTGTCCGCTTCAAACAGATCATGACAGGTCCAACCACAGATAATAACTCCACAATTGACCTCATATTCACCAACATTGAAGACTGTATATGTGGAACCAAAGAAGCATATTACACTGACCATAAACTATGTTGGGTTAGCTGGTAATGAGGTAACTCTTGATTAAAGCACTATTCACATAATAAGAAACATGAAAAACCTATTTGTAGCCACTGTTATAATAAAGCCCTTGAAGATTAACATTGCCAATCCTTCTTGTTGACATAATACTTTATATATACATGTTTGTGCTTATCCTTTTTGTCTTAGGATATTCCCTGACAATACATACCTTCGGGCGTATATTGCCCCGCTGTCAGCGAAGCTCTTGTTTTAATATGATTTGCAGGTCAAAAATCTATCATTCTTATGGTGATGTTAAAATTATTTTTCTATTTGTATTTTTTTATTTATTAATAATGTAGCCTAAAAATGAATAAGTAAGAAAAGCTATAAAAATAAAGAGTTGAGGTAATTACTCAGATAATGGACAGTTCCTAAATTGTCAATTAAGTATGTTTACATTAACAGGCTTATCCAACCAGTGTAAGTGTGAAGCACTTGGTGAACGGTTGACACAAAAGAACATGTGCTTTCTGTTTGTGATACTGTTTGTGAGCACTTGACTTAGGTATGAATAGAAACCGTCAAATTATCCATAGTGGGTGTAGTTACATACAAATTGTGGAACCGTCCATCCATTCAGATACAAAATATTTTGTCTGAGGATTTTAGGAGGTTCATAGGTTGCTCTCATGGCAGATGCTGGATGCTAAGACATGCAGAGACATCTCCCCCCCCTTGTTATAAGAGTATGTGTGGGAGTAGGTCTGGACATGGTACAATTTTTTTTTTCAATTTTTATTTATTATTTACATTGTATTATAATTCTGATATGACAGGTCATGGTGGTCTATGTCCACCTCAGGAGCAGGAGGTTGTGGGTTCAGGTCTTGGCTGCTACATACCATAGTTGTGAAAAATGGTACTGGTGTAGCTTCCTTGCTCGGTGCTCAGCATTTAAGGGTAGTTCCAGGACTACTTGGCCCAGTGTCAGGATAATGTGACTGGGTGTGGTATCCTGCCACATGTCTACGGCATTATACTGCAGTGTGGCAGCATTATATCTGTCTCAAGTATAATACATAGTTTCCAAATGACTCAATTACTGTCGACAGGACATAAAACTCAGTTAACAAACACTCACTTCTAATATGACAACTGTTCGCTGTAAGTATGTATAAACCAAACTAAATACCTGTTAATAATTATTATTATAATTACCAAATTTAATTATAAAATCCTCATTTCCAGACCACTGAGGAGCAGCGAACAGCATAAAACCTGATCAGCCTGATCTGGTTTTATGCTGTTTGCATAGGTCTTTTCATGGCTTCCTCTATGAGGGAAAGGGTTAAAGAGTACTAGAATTATTGTCTTCAGTGTAGAAAAACTCTAATTGATAGACGTGTGAACTATTGAGAAAAGATCTTTGGGGTATGAACTATCCGTAAGTAATGTAGATGTAGTAATCTTATACCTGAATCATGTCGTATGTTTCAAATTTTAATGACAGCTATCACCGTGCACCGTTTTCATTTGAAGTCAGTTATAATTATAGTTAATGTTATATATTGACATCATGAGTGACTTTTAAAATATAATCCAGTTATTATTGTATACATTTCATTTAATGATATTCAGCTTCTCTTTTTTGTATGCACTGTTTATTTGCTTATACATCATGTGTAGCTATTTTATTTGTTACTATTTATAGATTTTCTTGTGTATGATTAGGTTAGTGTTTTTTATCAAAAATGTGTCGTCGTCCTTTATTTGAAGCCTTGCCTTTATGTTAGTATTATCCTGTCTGTAGTTTTCTGTTTTGCGTTATAAGATTTTTATTGCAGAACAAAGTATGGAATATTGATTGTTTATTGACAGATGCCTCACAGAGACTGGCTTTATGTATGATTTTTTTTGCTTCCAAAAGTAACACAAGGGAAAAAAATGTTCATTTTAACTTTTTAAATGAAATACAGTATGTGTTATTACTTATACAAAGATACCATTCTTTTATGCTACCGGTGCTTGATTTTTCAGTCATTTCTTAAAAGACAGACATGATCTTCGTGTTTTTGTCTGTAATCTCCCACATCACACATCAATCTGATCCAGTCACATATGTCTTGAATGTTTACAATCCTTTATGATTGCAAGATTGTTCTTTAATTTTCCTACTGACTGGTCAAAAACCTGCTTTAATTTAGTGACAGAGTACACCACCCTTGATCAGGGGGTTGCAGGTTTAACAGACCAGGGGGCAAGTAGAGTCCTTCATAAGGTTCACATACACAAAGTACTTGTACATTCAATAACTGCCAAAAGTAACACTAGTCTAGGCTGTAGAACATTGTTAACTTAAATGAAAATAACTTCTTCTAACAAGTAAGGATCCAACAGACACACTTTTGTATGAGTTTGTGATTCGTCTTGTGAATCTTAAAGCTACTTTGAACATTTTTATATATTGACAATATTGAATCGATGTTATTTGTATACACAACGGAATTGATATATGGCTGTCGTGTCAAGCCACAAGTTTTCAAAGTATTCTCACAGTTAAAACATAATTATCTGTAGATACTGTTGGTTGTCAAATGTTTTGAACTTACGCCTTTGATCATGTACACTTTGTCACCTGGATGACAACAAGACCCTATCAACAATTTAGTACCGTAAGTATGACAAGAAAGCATAATAGTGACCAGCTCAACAGTGAATCATTGCTTGTTTATCTTGATTACTGGTCGTGACCACTACATATCAGTTTGCATTTGATTCCTACGTTTGTGAATGTCTTGTTTGTTGGGGTGTTTGTCACATTAAGCAAGAAACCATTCCATATCACTATGATTATGAATCCTTGTTTATACATTTGTATTCACATGTACATTATCTTAGTTCTTGCCTTTTTTGTTATATCCCAGCTACCATGTTTTATTAGAAGATAAAAGAATTATTAAAAACATGTTTTAGAGACAGTTGGTGAAGGTTTTTTTCTCAGTTATGAAAAAACATCACTTTATCAGTATAAACAATAAGTTTTGTTTGGAATTAATTTACACTTGTTGCCCAAATGTAGAATGACATAAAGTGACCTTTAAGCTGTCTGCTTGGACATCGATGAACAATTATGTACCTTTATGGTTTCTTTGTTTAGATAATTATGTGATTGATAACCATTTATATGAGAAACAAATCTGAATAAATTATTCTCCTGCAGATATTTTTTGAATCTTCACAAGTTGTTTAGTTTGTTTTTTAAAATGTCACCTCTACAGTGTTGACATGTGACACCCAGTACCCTCAGTTGCTCGACAGTTCCACACACACTATTCTCCCATTTAGTGTGTTGGCGTGTCTAGGTGGGGACGACAGATCTGAACGTCGTTTACATTTGCTCGTTTAAGCAGCGCTCCCATTCGTCGCTCCATGACATTTTGGTGATTTATAGACCAATGGAAAGTGTTCTCACAGCGGTCTTTCTATATGGTGACGTATGTAGATTTTTGCGTTCAGTAAGCATGCGACCATGTTAAAACCTCCAGTCACTGAAATTCCAATTAACGTCCTGAAAATGTTGTAGACGTGCCCTTGTCTACCATATTTTGCCGATCTAGACTACGTGAGTGCCCATTTGTTTAGGCAGCATTTTGATTTGCCGCTATGGGCTTAATTTACATCTCAAAAACGACAAACTTGATTTTAGTGTGTATACAAAATCCTACGTATACATTTGATTTCTTATTATATCACCATTCGTATGGAAACCTTATCACGGGCTTAATTCATCCAACTGTTTAAAACACAATGTACTCTCAAAAATGAAAATTTTCTGTATTTAGATTTACTAAATTAATAAATCTATCGTTTACAAGAAATTTTATTTCCTAGTAAATTATGTCAAAAATCTTATAGTTATAAGTGATTTTGTAAATTACGGTATTGACTATTTTTGAGAGTACACTATTTTTGAAATATGTATCAAAATTAAGACGTATGATCTAAGAGTCTTAGTTTAATCTGTATGGTCAGGAGATAGATGGGTTTGAGTACTGTGTTCACAATGTATTCTACAATCGGACGAAACATGGCAGCTGGTAGCACGGTGAGATCTCGCGCGATTTTGGGAGATTCGAGGAAGCTTGACATTCGAGGTTTCGTTTTGCATAAAAGTATTGTTAAAAAATAACACTTTAATGAATTAAAAATTCATCATATAAATATTGTAAAATACGAAATGATAAAGCTAGAAAGTTAATGTCAATATAACATTGTATAAAGTAGCAGTCATAATCCTATAACAAATATTTAGCGTTTGCTTTTCTGCTCGCCAAGTTCTATTTTCGGGGCAGCGGACATTTTCTCCATTTTGGTTTCCTCCACTTTAGCCGCGGCCGAGGCGGGCGCTAGCCAGGGGTGGCCAGGATCCCGAGGGATAGTTAACCTCTTCTTGCTGTTGACCTCAAGGATACGGTGCACGAGATTCTTACACTCATCCGAGACCATCTTTGGTTTGGAGAACAAAACTCTCCTCTCGGTCTGGTCCTTCACCATCTTCTTGATATTGGAGTCGTCGTACGGCATCGAACCACATACCTGTAACAGAAGTTAGGCTGATCAGATATACAAATAAATGGTTTCATTAATTCTGAGATTCGCAATCTGTGGGCAGATGTTCAAAATAACAAAATGCGCAAGTTTAATATTCTATTTTTATTTTTCTTTGCGAAGATATGAAGATCATAAGGTCGTGCAATGGTATTAGTACAGTATTATATCGTTTAATGTTAATATATCGATAGTATATGAACATCGGCAGTACTACGGTATCACATCGACCTGTCCCAGTACGGTACACAATGAGTTCACCGCAAAGCCGCCAACGCTGGCGGTCCTCTGCCGCCATTAACGAAGCCATACCGGTGAACTGCCGTTGTAGCCGGCTGTAAATTTTGTGTATGTTCATGCTACTATTTTTTGTTCGCGTCGATGCTCTGACGATGATTACTATCATTCTTATGTTTGTTTGTTTGTTTGTTGGGTTTAACGTCCCACCGACAGTATTTCAGTCATTTGGAGACGATGTCTACTTGAGACAGATATATTGCTGCCACACTGCAGTATCACGCCGTAGACATGTGGCATGATACTACACCCAGTCACATTATCCTGACACCGGGCCAACCAGTCTTGCAACAACCCTTATATGCTGAGCGCCAAGCAAGGGAGCTATAACAGTACCATTTTTTACGACATTGGTATATCGCGGCCGGGGATCGAACCCACGACCTCCCGCTCCCGAGGCGGTCGCTCTAACCACTCGGCCACCGGGGACGGTACTATCATTCTTAGCGATGTGATTACGTGCGCTGCCGTACTAGTGCCGATTCTTGAAAATCTCCAAATGGTATAAATCGGCAAGGTGCGACAAGCCCTTACAGAGCTACATAGCTAATAAATACATTTACACGAATGTGTCGTTTAATTTTTAATTCACTATAAGTAATTTCGATTGACATCTGTCATTACAAATGAAGATTATGTTTCGTTTCATACAAAATATGTAACCCGTGTAATGAAATAATTCAATATAATCTTTACTCATACAAACGTCTGAATTTACGGACATCGATAGTCAGAGTATTTCTTGTGTACAAAAACAGACGTATTACTTAATTACTTACGCATTGCAGTATTCTAATTTTCGAAAGCTTTATAAACAAATACATGTATAACTTAATTACTTACGCATTGCAGTATTCTAATTTTCGAAAGCTTTATAAACAAATACATGTATAACTAATTATTTTCGTATAATGTCAAAACTTTTAGACTTAACGGAACGTTTCTTTGCCCATTGTCTAATAATAGTTTACACTCAAACTGTCATTAGACAATGATCTTCCATCATTTTATAAGTGTGAAATTTACGTTCTTTTACAGAGATATTATTTCATCTTCCAGTTTTAATATTTAATTTATTTGATGCTAGTCTAAGTATACACAGTGCGTTTCTATGATTTTCAAGGTTTTCAAATTTTGAATAAAAATTAAAATCGAATCGAATACATTTCTGTAAAATATTTTCTAAAGAGTTCAAATTTTTAATTTATTTGTTTCAAAATACATGTACATGTCGATATATGATTTAAAAAGACCCCCCCCCCCACCACACACACACCTAAATGAAATCATACATAATAAAGTCCTTAAGAGCTTTATGCTGAATTGTTTCTCAGATAATCTTAGCACTACTTTATATATACTATTGAAAGTGTAAGTGATATTATATCCTACTATATACCGGTACATGTAGGAAGTTAACCCCTAGACTATAGTCGCAGTAGCATATGTAAAAGGTGCACAGTAATGGATGAATTATCATATTTTGTTTTAAGGCTGTTGGTTTTACTAGACGCTATCTGGATACAGCAAAAACATCAGGAAAAAAACCTTTACATCTACACGCGAACTCTAAGTTACCATTACAAAACCATTCGCAGACCGATATGTTTTACACTGTTTATTCCTCTAAAACAATGTACCACCTATTCAGAAGTATCTGTACTGGTTTTTGTGGTATTTAAAAATGTAGAATAGCGTGTCAGAGAGATAAAGGGTTAACGAGAAACATTAAGGAAGCATGTGTACTAACCATGATGTAGAGGATGACTCCCATGGACCACACGTCATGTAGGGGCAGACTGTACGGCTGACCTTGCAGGATTTCCGGTGCCGCGTATGCTGCACTTCCGCAAAACGTCTTACTAATGTCACCTTGTTGAAACGTCCGCGCGAACCCGAAGTCGCTAACTTTGATGTTGTTCGCATTGTCTAACAGCAGGTTTTCACATTTCAAATCTCTGAAGAAAAAAAAATCAGTACACACCAGAGAGAGAGAGAGAGAGAGTACGAAAGCCCATTGAGGTTAGTTTCGTTGGCAAAAAAAAAAAAAATAAAAAAAAAATAATAGAGTTAAAACGCGAAACTTTGGCGAATTTACACGTTATATTCGCATTTTAACGCGAAATTTTCACAAGTTTCACACCCAGTTTTGTGATTCTGACATTACTATAAATAGACAAACAGGAAAACACCATAGTATATTTTATGATTTATGAGATCTTCAAAATTTATCACACACACACACACACACTTAATATATATTTATTATTCATGTATTAAGTCGGGTATACACACACTGTATATAAATTTGAAAATATAAATATATGTTTAAACACATTATCCAAATATTATGTCACAATTTTTTTTCTTTTCTAGTTTTATAGTCGCATAAAGTATATACATTTCTTATCTTTTACTGACCTTTTCTTTTCTGCATACATAAGACTACAAAATATTTAACGAATATTCTTATATAATGGACAAATGCATATATATTGTAAAATTATATTCATCTTCCTGATAACACCATAGTATGGATAATCTCTATATTACTAGGTATATTAAATACGCCTGTCTCATCATAAGAAATGTGCAGAACTGATAAAATTTGCTTAGCATTTCCTAAACTTGTCAATATTTAATGAATTTACATGACACTCAACATTGTAGTCACGTTTGAATGTCACATAGCATGGTAATTTTACATGCATACAAATTTTGCAAAAATTGATCTTTTATTGGTAATGTATTTGGAAAGGAATAATTATTGATTTGGTACTATTGCTGTAAATATATCGCTTAATTGACATATGGGAAATCTATATTAATCTATAAAAAATAATATAATAGTACATAATCATGTTACCGGGGTTAGAAATAACAAGTCCGGTTGCAGGTTCTAGTACTGTATATTTTCGTTTCAATATTCCATTTAACCGAAAATAATAATAATCATATTAATAATTTAGAAATTAAATCAATTTACAGAGCAATAACAATTTAAATATAGAATTTGCTTAATCAAATAAATCAAATAGAATTAACTTACCGGGCAGTGGACTTATATGAAAGAAAATAATTATATTTTCTGATGTAAAGTTATGAAACGTACATCTGCTCTCATAGAAAGTGAAGACCAGAATGAGAAATAAAGACTAGAAAGGAAAGGAAGAAAATAACGTTACACCTGACTGATTTACCCATCATACACCCGATCAGCACTCACAAAATGACACTTCATGCTGCACACTGATCCTAAACAAACACACTCACTACTGACATGCACTAAATATACACAACAAGACAAGTGACAGGTACAACATAAACAATGACTCACAAATATGACATGAAACATGAATTACTACAAAATGTCATCTAATAATGCCTGGGTAACAATCATAAAATATACTATGGTGTTTTCCTGTTTGTCTATTTATAGTAATGTCAGAATCACAAAACTGGCTGTGAAACTTGTGAAATTTTCGCGTTAAAACGCGAAAATAACGCGTTAATTCGCGAAGTATCGCGTTTATTCGCGAAAGTTTCGCGTTATAACGCGAAAATTACGCGTTAATTCGCGAAAATATCCGTTTATTTCGTGTTTTATCGCGAAAAAAATATTTTTTTTACCAAAAATGAGCTCATGGGCTTTCGTAAGAGAGAGACTTAATTAGTCCTTTTTTACCTTAATATAACAAAAATAAAGCATCCTAAATACCATACGAAGCATATTGGGCTAAGAGAAAAGAATCTTTAAATCCATACTAATCACTGGACGAAAATGTGGTGGTGTGCGCTGTTTTTATTTTATCTTTAAAATAAGGGGTTTAGAAAGCACCAACCTGTGAACGAATGAATTGGAATGAAGATAGTTGATTGCGTCCGCCATCTGACGGAACATGAAGGCTGCCTTCTCGTTGGGTATGGCCCCTCGCAACTTGATAAATTCCAGTAAGTCACCGTGTCCAGCGTGCTCCATCGCTATGTACACCTGAACATACAGTATATAGCAATTTTATATAATAATATAATAAGTAGCGATGCTACTATTATACCATTGCTAGACTTTTTTTTCTGCCGCTCGAACTATAACTTTTTACAACTGCTACTTCTTGTTCTTCTTCAGCAGCAACAGCCACCATTGCTACTACTCTATTATTTCTTCTTCAAATTACTCAGATAGGCATAATTATTGTAACACCTTAATCCACACTTAAAATTTATTTTTTTTTGAAATAAAATAAATATAATTTTTATGATAAAGCTGAGTTTCATAACATGGGTCCATAATGCATACATTGTTTCATGAGTCCGCAGTTGCATTATCAAGGGGAAATAGATCTTTATATGCTCTTGTAATTTTAATTCGCGTAAGTTCTGTTATTTTCTCAAAGATAATACTGGAAAGTTTTATTGAAAAAATATATATTCAGTCTATTATTGAAAGTTTTACATTATGAATACATCTTACCTTATTATGGAATTCAATACACTCGTACATCTTTATAATGTTCTTATGATCAACTTCTGCTACAATTTTCAACTCGCGAGGCAGAAACTTTTCTCTGAAGTCTTTTGGGACCTTTTTGCGATTAATTATTTTGATAGCGACCCTTTTCTGAAGCTTTTCACTGTATGCGCTTTTAACTTTAGCATAGGACCCCTCGCCGAGCGATGTTCCCAGCGAATACCCGCGTTTCTTCAGTTCCGCCTCTTCGTCTGTAATCACAACTGCATCTCTTCCCCCGCTCATTTTGTTTTCTTCCAATTTTATCCGTTCATTTTTGGTTTCTAAAGCTGACTGCGAAAAATGTGCGGTCAATGGACACAATGAATTTCCCTCACAACGTTTATGACGTCATACGTTGTTTAGACGTTGTGTACACATTTCTCCCTGACAACGTCACAAAAATAATCATGTGATACACAAAAAAACTAGGATTTACTGTGTTGCTATGTGTATATTTTAACAAATGGTGTTAAAGATGCGGTTTTGAAAACTAAAATGATTATATACAGATGACTACAAATATAAACAGGCCAAATGCTTCCTTGTAAGAGAGCAAAGATGGATGTGGATGAAGAAGCAGCTTCACGCGAGAGAGCTAGGTTGCTGGAGCTTGAAAATATGAAGGGTGAGTTAGAGCCAGTCGACGTACATAAATCGTCCTCAAACAAGATCGAAACTGTAACTTACCGCCCAACTTACAGAGCTGTCCTCGCAAAGAAAGGTCTTCTGGTTAAACAGACGCTAGGAAGCGGTAGTTATTCGAAGGTCAAATTTGCACATTGTTTAGAAAATTATGATTTTCAAAAAGCTGCTGTGAAAATTATTGACAGGGGTAAAGCTCCTAAAGATTTTCAAACACGTTTCCTACCAAGAGAGCTGGCAATATGGCCAAAAATGTTGCACCCGAATATAGCAAGAATGCATGAAGTTTTCGAAGACAATTTCCGCGTGTATATGGTTCTAGAGCTGGCTGAAAATGGAGACGTCCTCCGTTTTATACAAAGATCTGGTGCTTTAAAAGAACATTTAGCAAGAATTTGGATTCGGCAGGTATGTGATGCGGTTCGGTACTTACATGTGAAAGACATAACTCACAGAGACCTGAAGCTAGAAAACCTTTTACTGGACAATCATTTCAATATCAAGATATGTGATTTCGGGTTCGTCAAAGACAATTCGATGAAAGAACTTAGTAAGACGTATTGTGGATCCAAATCTTACGCATCACCAGAAATTCTGCGCGGTGAGCCCTACGACCCTATGAAGGCGGACATGTGGGCTATCGGAGTGATTTTATACATCTTCGTCACGGGGAAAATGCCGTACGACGAAAGCAAGGGGAATCATGGCGTACTTGAGGAACAGAAGAAGTTGAACTTCCCCTGGCACAAGTTCAAATACGTTACACCAGAGGGCAAAAGTTTGATCCTGTGGCTGTTCCAAAACCACTACCGAGACAGACCTGATATACACTCAGTCCTGAGAACAGAATGGATGAAAAAAGATATAAAGGTATTTTTTGTATTTTGTAGAATTAATTTTAAGTATTTTTATATCAGTATCAGTAATATTCATGCATATATATCGGATACAATGTAACAAAAATACCTTTCTCTCTCCCTCGCTCTCTCTCACTCTCTCGTATTTGTGTATGAAAAAAAAATCGTTGAGTCGATTTCCTGGTATAATTTCTTAAACTTTTCATGCAAACATGCACATATTCATTGATGTAACTTGAAATTAACCTGGGAGTAATGAAACCATAAGTATTTCTTATATCAGTTATATACATGCATATATACATGATAAAATGTAATAAATAAAAATACCTATCCGCCACCATGTTAATTTAATTCGTTCTGTTTAATAATAACTTAACGTATATGTACGGTAATGATTTTTAAGGTTTTTTTGTTCTAACGAATTTGCATAAATACAAGGATCAATGAAATTTGTGCCAAAAAAAAAAAAAAAAAAAAAAAAAAAAAAAAAAAACCCAATTTTAAGTATTTAAAAAAAAATAAAATTTTTTTAGTATTAAGAATTACAATTTTTACATAAGTAAAAGCGCGTTAAATTATGTTTGCTAAATCCACTTATTTAGAAAGAATATATCAACTAGACTCTTTAGAAAAATATAGTCACATATTGGTGGATAATGTCCCCTTGACCAAATCTTGGCCAAGAGAAAATAAAGATTCGGAAAAGAAAGAAAAAAAGAAAGAAAAAAAAAAGAAACTATTAATCCATCCAAACACTCTCGCTAGCTAGATTTTCCCTGGTTCAAAACATCTACTAGTGTTCACGTACACTGAGTGCGTCTAACAGTACTTCTTTACATGGGGATATAAGGGTATCCGCCATAACCGGTAATTATTATGTTATTACCTATGAAAATACCTTACTGTAAATTATAGAGCCTAGATATGGTTCTGTGTTCATTTTGTATATAATATTTACCTATGAGAATTATATATAACACCTAAAAGAAAAGAAAATCAAATACTCGTATGTCGATACTTTATTACATTTATGATGCCGATCTCCCTTAGCTTTCTCCATCGTTCAGCTGCCCACTATAGTGTCACGGAACAAGTTCTTATAACTTATACTAATCCCCCTCTACAGTTCCTGGGTTGGACCAGTACATTGTGCCTTGGAAGATCATGAAATTCCTTGCTTTAAACGGGGTTCGAACCCATAACCTTCGGACCCGCAGTCGGGTATGTCATCACTGGAGCACGAGTCACACAAATCATCCGATTTTTGATCCGAATACTCTTCTCACCATTAGGACCCAGGGTCCGAATCCCATTGTGGGTATGATGTGAGGTCGTTGGTGGTTTTCCAGAGTGGACATATATCACCTCTTTTACATATATGTTTGTTAACAATTCTCTCTATATACATGTGGTGCAGGAAGTGGACCCGGACAAGGCGGACGAGGAGCCGTTACCCGACACCTTGTTACAGAATGACGACAGACCGGAAGTACAGAGGGAGTTCTCAGCTGCACTTCATAGATCCAAAACAAAATGACAATCATGGCGACTACAGTTTTAGAAAGGTTCAGATAAAGGAATATTGAGTTATTGGATAGTTATCATTGTAAGGAAATTATTTTTGTGGTGACTGTGCATCATGAAAACGTGATTTTTTTTTGTGCGAGTGATTTTGTTGATTTTCTTTTTGGTCAAATTGTTATCGCATATGCAGTTAACTAATGCTGATATGCATTTTGTTTTGTGATATTAAAACGGTTTAGAAAACATGCATTGTTCTCGTTGCTATATATGATAAATAAAACGTGGATTTCTTTTTTTTTTTTTTTTTAGAAATCTCACTTATTTATCAATACCAGTATGTTTGAATTTCAGTGTGTCTAAAATCTAGCTACATGTGTTTTGGTTTAGGAGAATATATTTGAAACTTATTTTTAAAGGTAATAACAAAATAAAAATCATTTAGGGGTAGATAAAAAAACACAGAAAAAAACAACAGCACCCCCCCCCCCCCCCCCCCAAGAAAAAAACAACACACACACACAAAACGTCTACATTTAAATTTATTATTTTTTTTTTTAAATAAGTTACTTCAAATAAATGCACACATACCTAACAAGTTTCAAGGGCATTCAATGGAAAATGCACTTCTTCTAATATGATCAGAATCTGTTTTCTCACGGTTTTGTTTTCAACATTTTTTTTATATTGATCTTGGTACGAGTTTTATACTGGGATTTTAGGTCATCGAAACATATTCCCAGCAAAAAGCTTTATCGGAAGATCGGGATCAAAAAGACCAAACACATGGTGTCACGTACTTCAATTCTGCATAGCAGTTTAAAGATGATCAAATTTTGAGATGTCGGCATGAATTCTTTTGGACGCGTGTATAGTTTTATTATTTGACAAAAGATGTATTTCTTTCTTTTCTCTTATTGTCATGGCTAGCGATCATTTTCTGATTAATATGGCTATATTTTCGACCTTACGGTCAAGGATTTCCCATGTGTGGGTCCTTTTTTTTTTTTTTTTTTTTTTTTTTGCTGAAGAAACAAAATTGGAAAGTTCATTTTGCGAATACACCCCTTTGTTCTTTTTCGTGCCCGGTGTATAGCACCGATACAAGTTCGTGCGTAGAACCAGTACTGAGTACTCTGAGTTCCCATAGCAACCCCATTTTGCCGAGTGCTAGGCAGGGGTGCATCTGGTACTAATTTTATACGTCTTTGGTTTGACGCTGTCACCGGAGGATGTGCCCCGGCTGGGATTCGAACCCCAGACCTCCAGAACGCAAAGTCGATACTCTACCACTGAGATATTGCACCGGTATACATCCGCATCTCATTGGAACTAGAGTTATTTCAAGATAAAGTCAAAACCTTGAAGTATATCTCGTGATATTGGACCTCTCTTGATCACAAACTAGGGATCGTCGGGCTCCCGTGTTAATAAATATGATAATTTTCACTAAAATTCATGATTATTTGAGTAAGTTCTCGTTATAAGCACTGGGGCGATTATTGTAATATTGTATAGGTCACATGACCTATTAACCCTGCTTAAACTACATGCATAGCTATTAGCTACCGACAGTCTTTGTTTCCCTATATAGCACACAAGGGAATTAATCCCATTCCTTGAGAGCCACACGTCGTATAACCCCAAGTTTGAAAGAGAAAGTAATGTCGACTCCTTGACGCAGTTGTCAGAGATTGTATTTATACCTGTGACGACGCATCGTCACATTACTTCCCCCTCCGAGAAGTCTCGACCCGAGACTTGGCCTGGGAAACACGTGGGTAAGGCAACTCCGGTATGGCAGTTGACATTATCTCACTTCTGACACCAAATGTAACAAACCCGGTTCCGCCCGGAATCGAACCCGATCCGCCGGCGTGATAGCCTAATGCTCTAACCACTGAGCCAAAGAGTCGACTCCCTGACGCAGTTGTCAGAGATTGAACTTATACCCGTGACGACGCATCACATTACTTCCCCCTCCGAGAAGTCTCGAAATGTAACAAACCCGGCTCCGCCCGGAATCGAACCTGATCCGCCGGCGTGATAGCCCAATGCTTTAACCACTGAGCCAAAGAGTCGACTCCCTGACGCAGTTGTCAGAGATTGAACTTATACCTGTGACGACGCATCGTCACATTACTTCCCCCTCCGAGAAGTCTCGACCCGAGACTTGGCCTGGGAAACACGTGGGTATGGCAACTCCTGTATGGCAGTTGACATTATCGCACTTCTGACACCAAATGTAACAAACCTGGCTCCGCCTGGAATCGAACCCGATCCGCCAGCGTGATAGCCCAATGCTCTAACTACTGAGCCAAAGAGTCGACTCTCTGACGCAGTTGTCAGAGATTGAACTTATACCCGTGACGACGCATCCTCACAGTAATATGAATGACATGAGGTGTTGTTTCAGACAAAATTTACTTTCAAAAAGAATCTTTTATATACCAGGACAACCTGGATCAGATTCATTTCATTAAGTTTTAGGATCATCCATACAAAGTTTCATAAAGTCCTGTCCAGCAGTTTTACAAATTGCTGATGAACACACAGGCTTATAATGGACACAATGCAATAATATTTACTCGGGCTGTCTCTTGCACAAACCTGCAGGTGTTTGATATTAATGGGGCGAGGTGTTCCCACAATCTCCAAGCAGAGTTGTCTTTCGTTCCTCACTAAACCGTGAATGCAATGTAAGCCGATGTGTAAAAGAGTGGTGTTGCTAGTGATGTACGTACAAGGGGGCATAATTTTGTTTTTATCGGTTACCCCTAACATATTAACACAATTAATCCCTCTATGTTGTTGGTGTTTCTCTATCCTATGAAATGTCTTTTTTTATTATTTACATACATCTTCATTATATATGTGTGTGTGTGTGTGTGTGTGTGTGATAGGACTGTTTTGTCCATCCTTACTTTATGTTGCCCATTTAGACAAAGATTGATTCAGGCCAAAAAACAAAACAAGAGGGCCATGATGGCCCTGGATCGCTCACCTGATATCATTAGGCTATGTAAAATCAAGTGACCCCTGGGGCAGAGCCAATTTTGACCCCAGGGTCATGATTTGAACAAACTGGGTAGAGGTCTATTAGCCCATGTTACATACCAAATATCTAAACTCCAGACCTTGTGGTTTTTGAGAAGAAATTTTTCTAGATTTTTTTCCAAAATAAGTCTATGTAAAATCAAGTGATCCCTGGGGAGGGGCCAATATTTTCACCAAATATCTAAATGCCAGGCCATGTGTTTTCTAGTTTCCTAAAAAGAAGAATTTTCAAGTTATTTCTATATTAGCCTATGTAAAATCAGGTGACCCCTGGGGCGGGGCCAAATTTGACCCCAGGGGCATGATTTGAACAAATTGGATGATTACAACACCAAATATCTAAACCCTAGGCCTTGTGGTTTAAGATTTTTCAAGTTTTTCCTATATTAGCCTATGTTAAATCAAGTGACCCCTGGGGTGGGGCCAATTTTGACCCCAGGGCATAATTTGAACAATTTTGGTGGATCATAAGACAGCTCAACCAAATATCTAAACCCGGCCTTGTGGTTTCTAGAAGAAGATTTTTCAATATGTTAAATCAAGTGACCCCTGGGGCGGGCCAAATTTGACCCCAGGGCCATGATTTGAACAAATTTGGTTGTGTCCTAGACAGTGCTGCACACCAAATATCTAAACCCCGGGCCTTGTGGTTTCTGAGAAGAAGATTTTTCAAGTTTTTCCTATATTAGCATATGTTAAATCAAGTGACCCCTGGGGCGGGGCCAATTTTGACCCCAGGGTCATAATTTTAACAAACTTGGTAGAGATAAAGACAATGCACAACCAAAATCAATCTAGGCCTTGTGGTTTCTGAGAAGAAGATTTTTCAATTTTTTCCTATAGTAGCCTATGTTAAATCAATGAACCTGGGGCGGGGCCAATTTTGACCCCAGGGTCATAATTTTTACAATCTTGGTAGAGAGTCATAAGATCATGCTACATACCAAAAATCAAAAGGCTAGGACTTGTGGTTTCTGAGAAGAAGATTTTTTAATTTGGGGGGCCAAATTGACCCCGGGCCATGATTTGAACAAACTTGGTAGTGATCTACTAGACAATGCTGCACACCAAATATCTAAACCCCAGGCCTTGTGGTTTCTGAGAAGAAGATTTTTCAAGTTTTTCCTATATTAGCCTATGTTAAATCAAGTAACCCCTGGGGCGGGGCCAATTTTGACCCCAGGGTCATAATTTGAACAATCTTGGTAGAGAGTCATAAGATCATGCTACATACCAAAAATCAAAAGGCTAGGCCTTGTGGTTTCGGAGAAGAAGATTTTTTCAAGTTTTTCCTATATTAGCCTATGTTAAATCAAGTGACCCCTGGGGCGGGGTCAATTTTGACCCCAGGGCCATAATTTGAACAATCTTGGTAGAGAGTCATAAGATCATGCTACATACCAAAAATCAAAAGGCTAGGCCTTGCGGTTTCGGAGAAGAAGATTTTTAAAATTTTCATTTTTAAAATCTATTTTTAGCTCCTGTGACCTAGATTTTTGACCAATCAAAATAATTTTAACAACTTTGGAAAAGGGCCCCATAATGAACATTCCTGTGAAGTTTTATCAAAATCCAGTGAGTAGTTTAGAAGGAGATGTTGTTTAAAGAAATTGTTGACGACGGACGCACGCACGCACGGACGACGGACGACGGACAAAAGGCGATCACAAAAGCTCACCATGAGCACGTTGTGCTCAGGTGAGCTAACAACAAAGTGTTGAAAGAACAAGACAAGCCAATCATGTTATACAATTATGTATTTTTCAATAAAACATATCAGTTAATTTCTGTATACATACATCTATTTCATTTTACATAAAAAACATTGAAAAATAAAATTAGTTTAAAACATACTATAACATTTACAAGCTATATAAATCATCAGTAGAATTCTTCTTTTTTCTCAAACATTAAGAAAATACAAATCAACATAAGGCACGGTCTGATATGCCACCATAAATATATGTAGTATAAAAAAGAAAATATACAATTCTAATACTGTTTAAAAGAAACATCTATACTAATATCACAGACCCTCTGGCAATAAATACAAACATAAATCATAAATTAATTTATCAATTTAACTAATATATAAACAAGAGGCCCATGATGGCCCTAAATCGCTCACCTGAGATAAAAAGGTTGACCCAAGGAACATCTGTACCAATTTATTTTAAAATCTGGCCACTAGTTTTGAAGAAGATGATTTTTAAAGTTTTCATATTTTTTTCTTTTTGTTGCCATGGCAACCAGAGTTCTATATGGATCAAGTTTATTTTAGCAACTTTTGTGAAGGTTGACCCAAGGATCATCCCTGCCAAGTTTAATCAAATTCTGTCCAGTGGTTTCAGAGGAAATGTAGATTAAAGGTTTCTCTATATACATATAAGGCAAATAAGCCCCGCCCCTGGCGGCCATGTTTTTTTAAGGATCGGAATAAATTTAGCAACTTTGGTAGAGGTTGACCCAAGGAACATCTGTACCAATTTATTTTAAAATCTGGCCAGTAGTTTTGAAGAAGATGATTTTTAAAGTTTTCATTTTTTTTTCATTTTGTTGCCATGGCAACCAGAGTTCTACATGGATCAACTTTATTTTAGCAATTTTTGTGAAGGTTGACCCAAGGATCATCCCTGCCAAGATTTAATCAAATTCTGTCCAGTGGTTTCAGAGGAGATGTTGTTTTAAAGGTTTCTCTATATACATAAATTTTAGCAACTTTGGTAGAGGTTGACCCAAGGAACATCTGTACCAATTTATTTTAAAATCTGGCCAGTAGTTTTGAAGAAGATGATTTTTAAAGTTTTCATATTTTTTTCTTTTTGTTGCCATGGCAACCAGAGTTCTACATGGATCAAGTTTATTTTAGCAACTTTTGTGAAGGTTGACCCAAGGATCATCCCTGTCAAGTTTAATCAAATTCTGTCTAGTGGTTTCAGAGGAGATGTCGTTTAAAGAAAAGTGTTGACGACGCACGACGGACGACGCACGACGACGGACGAAGGGCGATCCTAATAGCTCACTTGAGCACAAAGTGCTCAGGTGAGCTAAAAAAACCTTTGGCATAAATGCATATTCATATAGATTGCTTGTTTTGGTTCATTGTAATTAAATAAATTTGTATATTTCTTGACAGTGTCAATATACAGATGTAGTCATACAGCTTGACTATACAATTGTACTTTATGAAATAATATATAATAGAAATGGCATGCATATGAATTGAGCACTAATATACCAGGTATTGTAATTGTATTGTTCGAAATATGTCAGTGGAAAACATAAACCTTTTCCAAAGAATAAAAGTATCATTATTGGTTTGTTTGGGTAGCACAAGAACAGAAGTATATTTGTATACAATACTAACAAGTATACATAAGACAAAAACTCCCTTGAAAAATCACATGTTTAGTTTGGCAATGGTTTGGTAAACACTCAATACAAAACAACCATTCATTAAATCCAAAATGGCCTGTCTCAGGATATGTAGAGAAGCCATGAGTCTCTCAGTTTCATTATGACTACAGCATTGGTTCATAAAATGTCAGGGGAGATAATGAGAAGCCATTTTCCACTAAAATATTATTTGCTATTTCCTAATCCAGTTATTTGTAAGCTTTGTCAAAATATTTGAATCTACAGACTCAGGATACTGAGATTGTATTGCAAAAACACAGTAACAGTTTATCATACAAAAAAAGAGAGCTCAAAACGGCCAGGAAATTGTAGCTGTGTTAATCCATTGAAGATACTTAAACAATTAATAAAGCTTTCATGATTTGTGTGTGTGTGGGGTGGTGGTGCAGGAATACAAATTATTACAATAGTATAACATTACACAGTCAATAGGAAATCAGCACTTTTTAAGATTGTCCACATCAGCCAAATCCAATTTTCTGATACAATATTTAAAGAAACAACTGTCCTCCTTTACCAGAGAGCTTTAGAGGCTACAGCCCATGTAAACAGTATAAAACCAGATCAGCCTGCAAGTAACTTAATGGCCAATCATACTTGCTTCTCCTCAATTCTTTACACATAAGAAGGGAATCAGAGTAAATATTGTTTTCATTTTCAGCCAACTTTTCAGGGTACACCATGGAGTAAAACATCCTCCTTACATACACTAAGGGATCCAAGTAGTACAAATGAACAATATTTGAGGTTTAGTACAGTCAGCTGTCACTGTAATGGTCCAGTCATGTTGGGGGTTGGTTGGGAGATCATCGACGTGGGGTCATCACAGACAGGGGGGTGGGTGCGGTCAGCCCCGGGGTCACAGTGTAGATAGAGTCGCCACCCAGGGAACTTGCCCCGCCCATCCTTAGGGGGCGCTGGTGAGCTAGGGAGATCTAGGATAAACAATCATAGAGATTAATTAATGGATGGAAAAACTTGACTCAGAGTTAAAAAATAATAAGAGAGACTTTTGTTGTTTTAATTGCCACAAGTATACTATCAAATGTATATATAAAAGAAACAATGCCATCTACCGTTTAATACAAATTTTCGTCAAAATAAATTAATTAAAAAATAATTATGATAAAAAAAGGAAATCATATTCAGTCATAAATAATCAAACTTTTGAAATATGGTATTTTCTACTTTTTTTAGACCAGATAAAATTTTATGCACTTCATATCTTTAATGGTATCTGCAAAAATTCATACACTACAATCTTAACTAATTAGTTATACAAGACATGTTTACTGAAGATAAAAGCTGCAGATATCTGAGATGAAGAATGATATCGATAACATAAATAAACAGTAACTGAGGAAATTGAAACCATAAAACATGTCTGTGCCTACTTTGCTTAAACATATTTCTTTAAACATTGTAGAAATAATCTTTCCAGGAGTTCTGGGGTTGCACCAGTACTTTACACCTGGGAAGGTCACGGAAGACTTTCTCCATCTACTGAAACCTTTGGTCCCCCTGTCATTTACACTGCCACTTCATCACAGTATCCCTATCTAAGATTTCAAAATTCAATTATGAGTTTTGAGATAAAATCTTTTTCTATTAAGGTCTTCCCATCCTAACAGCTATATAGAGTTTTTTCAAGCTTTATCTAATTTTGGGGGAGATAATCCGCATATAAGTTAACATTAAAGCCTATGGAATATATGCATTTTCTGTGAATATGAAAAACTGAATTTGATTTATGAGAAAAACTCATGGTAGACAGATGCATTTTATAATTTTGTATCAACTTTCATGAAAAAATCTAAACTTTACCATAGGAAAATGGAGAAAATCCCCCCCCCCTTTTTTTTCCTTTTTTAGTTTTCAGGAAAGATAACTCATGGCAACAAAATAATCAAGGGGAGGTAATAAAAGAAATTATGTCACTTGTCATAACATGCTAGTTTGCCCCTAAGATTACCATTGTTTGACATTTTAAAAGCTTATATACATATGTATTGTTAAGTTATATGCATGGCTTTGAAGGAATTGATAGCTATTAGGATGGGAAGACCTTAAACAGAGTGTATATAAGCTGCAAAAGTCTACAAAAAAATCTGCTTTTTCTTCCATTTTTTTCCATTATTATTTTTTCATTTCGTAAATAGTTAATAATCCATCTACAACCATTAAATACATGTAAATTTATTATCTCAATATTGACAAAAGAGTCACTATCAAATTATCTTTTGATAATATCAAAGCACAATAAAACATAATTGATGACAGACTGATGGTGACCTGATACAGTATTCTGCAAGCAATTTTAATTAAGACTGAACATATACTGTACTAAACATGATCACCCCCATCAAGTTTTCAGTCCCACCACAACATTTCACTTCATACAGAGCATCCCATCACTCAAGCTGCAGCGTTATTATACCACTGTCTGAGAACATCAAGACTAACTAAACTATACTTGAACCATAATTATCAACACTTCAGTGAAATTAGAAGCAGCTGTGTATTATACATACATTTTCACATATATGCTAATTATAATAAAAAATTTCCAATCCCAGGTAATTTCAATTGTCTGCATGCATGAGGCATAAATATATAACTCAACCCAGAACTTTCTGTATTCAGTACATTTCTTGTATTTAGGGACACTATTGAAGTCCCCAGTACTTACTTTTCACAAACTCATTTGTTCAGTTTTTAATAATTAGTATTAAATAACCACCTCTGATATCAAAACCTTTTTTTTGTATAAAGCAAACACAATGGAAACATGGGACAGACATCCAGTTCTGTCTACTTAGAGTTGCATAATATACAGTACTGATAAGTTCATGTTTACATTACATTCTCTTCAACAATTGATACAAGCCATGGCAGCATTTGGACATACTTCAACACCCTGCATGACAAGTACCAAACAGGTAGAACCACAGAACAAGTACATGTATGACATTAACATCTCAACATCCTGTGTAATAAAGACATTGGTTTAATCACTGTTTTTCACACTGATTGGGAAACAAGACTTTACAACTTATATGAACCCCTCTAAAAGGTTCCTGGGTTGGACCTGTACTTTGTGCATTAAAAAGTCCTAAAGAATTTTTGCCCAAGTGAAGACAGCTTTGGGTCTTTAGACTGAGTTAATTATCATTAAATCTGACAATGGCATGACTGCCTATTTGTAATGTTTGGTTTTCTTACCAGGTCTTTCATGTCATTCTCTGAAAGTTGATATATAGTTTTCAGCTTTCTTATTTTGAATATCAAATTTATATTTAAATATAGTTTTATTACTTATATAGAGACTTGACAGTAAAACCGTAAGTATAATTATATGGATACACTGAATGGCCATGTGAGACAGACATACTTGAAGCACAAGCAAGAATACCCTACAGACAACACACTATTTACTTGTTGGTGTTATGGGAAGACTCCTCCTGTATAAAGTAAAACATGGGATGTCTTCATACTACACATATAATCACATATGTCTGGTATGAAAAATACATACCATGAAAAAGAAGGACATACTATGCACAATTAATTGCATTGTAGTCAGTAGTACAAACATTGATGGTCCTAAGATGAGTACAATATAAAAAGAATGAAAACAATGTCTACCCAAAAAATTTAAAATGCACACAAGCTACATATTAAATCCAGTCATTCTAAAGCTAACTCAGTCATTATAAGACACTGCACTAGATTTATCATTTAAAACTAATAACATAAACACAGAGATATTTTGCAGTCTATCCATGTCTATTAAGTGCAACTTTTTCAATCTAATGACATTTTAAAGAAATATTTAATATTCATGTATACTCTGTATTATATCTTTCAATTAAGTTATAACTGTTCACTATATACATGAGTAATATTTGCATAAGTGAATTGTTCTATAACTGCATTCTGTAGAATTACATTTACATGTATAAAGAAGACTGACAAAGTACTGTTTGAGTAGTCAACTAGAGTATTCTCTAGCTGTAGCTGTGTTACCTGGGACACATTTCAAGCGTTACCGAGACTTACCGAAGTAGAGCTGCCCTTCTCATCACGGCCTTTGTTCTTTGTTTTTTCCTGCAGTTGAATATAATATTTCTGCATTTTGGGCTGGGCGGGTGTGGAGAAGTGAGAGTTAGTTGACATTCTGCGATTGTTAGGCGGCTGCACAACAGAACGCTGTGAAGGATAAGTAGATCACACTGCAAGACACGGTTAATCTGTCTCCCCCACCTACAGTCTGTCTGCAGGCAATGCTGTCTTTTAAGTACTGACCACTCTGTTATGGTATCTTACACAATGATCACAGAAGAGCAAGATAAGATTGAAAGAATATTTCAGTCTGACCAGGTTTTATGGTGTTATGCATGTAATTTTATAATGGTTGCAAAAGACAAAGTTTTTGGATAATTCTCATGAGGTATAAAAGGTGACTCTGCCCCCCTCCCCTAGACACATTGAATAGCACCATGGGCATATGTGTATTACCCACTTTGCACTAGGATCTAGTAACATGGAATAAAACCCATCAAGAACATCTGGGAAAAACCATCATGCAATCGGACCTTCACACTTGTCTATATGTTATACATGCATAACTAGAGACTACTTGTTAAACACAACATATTGTGTGAGATAATAATTAAATTAAATTGTTATTACACTGCTACAAATTAGTTATGAAACTTATCAAAAAAACAACTCAACACAATTTAAATAAAAACAAAAGCACACACGGGCATTCTAATGATGAATAAGTGAACAGGAATTGCTGAACAATCAAATGTGCAACTCTACTAGTGTCACACGAGGGTAACAGTGAGGGAGTGAACCAGCCTGCTACACCAGTGCATGTTACACTGACCTGATCTATTGTCCACATATTTACTATCAGGAAGAAAAAGTGATTAATTTCAATGATATTCTGTATCAATCACTGATAATGATACATGTTTAAACATAAGGTGGCGATCAAACCAGCAAGATGTTGGCGCTCTTATCAAGAATTAAATATAGGATTCTGTCAATATCGAAGGACTGTTTATCTATATGATAATTTAACATATCATTAAGTCTAGTATCTAATAATATTATATCAGAGACTAACTTAAACAGGAAGAAAAAATAATTAGATAAGCTATTAATCAATATACTCCATTATACAATAAATGCAAATGAACATTCTAAAAGCTACAAAAAGCTAAGCAATACAAACCACAAATTGCAATCATTTAATAATAAATATACTTTTAAGCTGCTGGAATAATAAATTTATAATTAAATATATTTAAAAATAGACCTGAATATAAAGGTTGTCTTCACAATATATCAGCAGACTGAAATCTATTCAACACAAGACTAATTATCATTAATATTTTACTTTATTGAATGTTATTTTAAAACAATTGTAGACTTCTTACAAGAAAAGTACTTTTGGAAAATTACGATGAGTTCAAATATTTTTTAAATGGACAAACATTTAAAATTGAACAACTAATTTGTTTTCTTGGACTGGATATGTTCTATTTACATCTGGATCTGACCCCACAGTAGAGATCCGGCCCAGTCTGAAATGTCTGTCCCTAAGTACTGCTGGATCACAGGACGCCACAAATGGCATGTATACAAACCTTTGGCTGGGGACCCTCTGGCACCTCCACATGGGCACGGAATGACAGGGGAGGAGTCTTGGGTACATTAGGGGTGCGGACCCGGTAGACAGGGAGGGCCCTGAATACAGCTCCATCCCTCTTTTTCCCAGGAGCCACGCCCTCCAGATGGTAGTTGTAGGCCTGCACAGGAAGTGACGAATCAGTGTGTGAACAAAGGCAAGTTTATTATTTCTATAATTATAAATGACTGGCAATGTATCAGAAATAAGTAGTCTGTAAAAACAAATACATGTATAGTCTTGCTAACTGATCATCTATTAGATAAAAAACCATTTGTGATACTTAAAATGATTTCACATACAAAATCTCCCATAAATGAACAAGCCATACCTTTGGTTTAATTAGGGCCTCAAAGAACTTCTTGTCCTGTAGATCGGGTTTCTTGGGGCCCTCCTTAGTCTGGTGCATGTGGGCTGATCGTTTAAATGGCTGCCACCTGTAATCCAGATATTACGATTACATGTTAGTTACATGATCCCATCAAATGCATCAGGGAACTTTAAACCTACATTTATTTGTGGTTCTCAGTCCGCACAATTTCATATTTGATGATCTGTCAAAGATGTATCAATCAGGTTTCATCTTTATTTTAGAATGAATCAACAACATAGCATCAGAAGTAATGTAGATAATGTCACACATTTTTTATCATTAAATAACTTGATAGTGTCAGATTCAATATCAACTACATGTATAGACATATGATATATGAAGGAGGATCCATGATTGAGGATTAAGTTTTATGCATTTGAGTTTGACATGAGATTATTATATTCCTTTGGTGTTTTCACAGACATAGGAATTAAACTAGTTTTATTATTAATTTCTTGTAAATGGTTTGTAAGAATTAATGTTACATCATTAGGGTCTGAAATTTAAACAAGAAGTGTCCCTTGGAAGACATGTGTCACCTGCCGAAAGAAGCATGATGGAAAAGGTGTGACAGAAAAAATATGACAGACAGACAGATGACGGAGATGTGATCCCTATGTGTCACCTCTGCTGACAGCAGGTGACGCCAAAAGGATCTGATTTTCGCTATTTCTTATACATGAAAATAAAAGTCCCTGCTGCTGAATATGCATGATAAAACAGAACTGTTGCTCAATCTGGAAAGGATACAACATTAATCTATATGTATGATAGTCATAAGGTACGTATACTCACCTGTCCTCATCAAAGATAAGTGGATACTCGTACTTCTGTACTGGCCGGATCTTCTGGATAGCACTCTTGGTTTTCACCGGGGCCAGTGGACCCTGAATGACAATGTAATATGTCAAGTCATACTCAGCCACAACTAAAACAAGCTGCAAGTACAGCACACCTCTCTCTTATCTGACTCTTTCCTCTAACATACAAGATTTTTTTTTAATTCATATTCATTTAAACCCTTTTGCTGCCTACAGGACAGAAGCATCCATCTTACACATGAGACAGCACAGCAGTCATCAAGACGGGTTCACTCGTTTTGCGGGGTTTCCAATGCGGAAAACATCCATAACCGGTAAACCCGTCATGTTGGCAAATATGCCTTCCCATGTGTAGGACGGGCTAACCCGTCCTGCTGGCAGTGAAAGGGAAGCAGCCACATTATGTTAGTACAGTAATAGCCTGTAATTTCTAAGATATTCCCTGGCAAATAACCTGTTTAGATATGATAAGTGACCTGGCAGCAAAAGGGTTAATAATAAATAAATACAGAATTCCATTTCTGAAAATAGAAATAATTGATAAAACAACTTAAGATATCATTGAAAGTGACAAATACCTTTGCTATGCTGCATTGACTGAAAAAGACTGAAAAATATAGTGAACATTTTATAAAAGAGATACAATGCAATGTGACAGGACTAAAAGTGTGCTCCACTTCACTTTGTGGATCTGGGGTACAGCTGAGTAGTATAGGTATTGAATGTGTCTAGCTCACTGCGGGTCTAACACACTTCAAAACCCAGACGCGCTAATCCGCGCGTCTGGCTTATCATGTGTAAACCCCCAAAAAGCAGTCACATTCAATACCTATACTACTATTAGTTAAAAAAAATCAAAAAAATCACACTAATATAAAATTTAAAAAACACATGTGTAAATTTTTAAAAAAAACAACAGTGAAAAAAAAATAAAAAATTTTATGCTTGCGAACACATAAAGGTTTTCCCAATATCTATTTATAAACTGAAAAATCCAATATTAGGCAAATAACACTTATGGATCGAAAGCAAATAGACAGCGTAGTATGAATAGACTAAATCGATTAACGTTGCCAGGACGTTGTCATAACATACCTGTAAACATAGAGCGATCAGACTGGTGCGGTCTTTCGTTTCAAATTAACAGTGGTGAGAAGACGTTTTTACCTTGCCTCTTAACTTCTAAAAAAGGCAAATCAAAAGCTAAACCATGTAAGTACTGCATTTTATTTAATATTTTGTGTTCTGTTAAGATTAGAATGCAATTGCTTTCTAGAACGTATTTACGTGAATTTGGCGTCCATTCATTGTTTGTAGGTAATTATATTTATTAGTTTAGTGTATTTTTAATAACAGGCTATATTTGAGTAATTATATGTCTACACCGTTAAGTTTCATAACGGTGTTACAGTATATTAATACATTATTTTCAGGGACAACACAGAAGCAGCACAACTTCGAGTAGACTTACATCAACTCACCAACTATCTACGCACAACATTAAAAATAAAAAATTTTGGACATTGAACATTGACCTGAGTGACCTCACAAATGAACAGACAATCATACAAAATCTTAAAGACTTAAACAAATTAGAAAGTAGCAACAATAGAAAAGCAATTCATATAGCAGCACAACAAGGACAGCTTCTCCTGGTCATTAAAACCAACATTCCCAAATCACAACAAATACATGAATATTTATTACAGCACAACATTACTTACAGTCCACAAAAATGCAGGTCACTTGTTATTTTGTTTAATTTAGTTACAGAATTTGATACTCTACTTCAATGTGATGTTCCTGTTAGTTTTCTTACACAAAACAGTAAAATAATAAAAGAGATTTGTAAAGAATTAAACTGGTAAAATAAAATGTACATTTGTGATTTTATTCTATATTTATTCCGATATAATTACGCTATATTTAGTAACGGTTATGCATAACTGGGTAACTTTCTCATAAAAGCTGGTGAGAAGTGTTTATATGTATATTTTAAAACTCAGTAATCTGTAATTCTTGTTCATAAAAACTACCTGTAATGTCTTCACCTTTTAAATCTTTTATTTTATAAGTAACAGGATTTGTATTTAAAACTTCTTCAATTACAAATATTTCTCTAGTCCAACGAGTAGTATAACCCTTTTCAAATTTACCTTTCTTTTTTGTTATTCTTACTCTATCTCCAACTTTAAATTTAGGTTTCTTAATTTTCTTTTCTTCTTCTGGATATAAATTTTCATACACTGTTAATGTATTTTCTGATTTACTTGCTTCAACAGGTGTCATTTTAATTGAAGAATGAATTGTATTATTATAATCTTTAACTAATTGATCTAATACATCATAATATTTAGTAGTTTCATGAGCAGTAAAATATTTAAACATATGTTGTTTCATAGTTCCTATCCAACGTTCTACTACACTAGATTTTTCTTCATTCTCAGTTGAATATAATTTTATGTTATTATCATTTAATAATTCTTTTACTTGTCGATTATAAAATTCAGATCCTTTATCTGACCAAATAAAAATTGGTTTTCTTTCTTCAAATAATGTTTTAAATGCTTCACTTACTGTTACTCCTGTTTTATTTTTCAATGGAATTAACCAACCATATTTACTAAAAACATCTATAACTGCTAATAAATATTTATAGTGTTTATTTTGTTTTGAATATTGTTGCATATCTACTAAATCAACAGCCCATATTTTATCTATTGAATCAACAAAAACACGTCTTTTAGGAAATTTCTTTATAACTCTATGATGTAATTCATCTGCTAATTTATCCCCTTTGGTGAAACCATTTGTTCCTATAAATCTATTTTTCTTAGATCCACACTCAGAACATTTAGCTTTTAACATTTGTCTATTATTGGTTGTTGTTACTTGTTCTACTGAATTATTTTCAGTATTCTTTTTACAACGTAAACAATAATTTTTGGGTGATCCATTTTTAAATAGCTTAAATTTGTTTTCTTAAAAAATGGCAGATCGAAAAGTTTGTACAAAATGTAAAGAATACAAACTACTAAGTGAATATTATAAACAAACAGGAAGAAGATTTGGTATTAAATCTGTATGTAAACAATGTCTTAAGCCTAATCAACAAAAACATTATCAAAACAACAAAGAAAAGTATAAAAAAGCGTATCAAGAGTTTATTGTTAGAAATCCTGATTATATGAAAAATTATCATATGGCTGCGGAGCATTATGGAACAACTCGGGAACCGCTACAAAGTACAGTGAAACACAGTGAAACACCTAATTAAAATTTATTTCTTTTAAAATGAGACCAAGAAAATTTAAAGATCTCATTGATGAAAAAACTATTGATGATATAGATGAAGAAGATTTTTTCCCCCTTGATATAATAGAAAGTATTACTCTCACCCTGTTCAAGTTATTCAATCACAAAATAATATAAAAGAATTCTATAATAGTTTAATAGATAAATTTAAAGCTTGGATAGATGAATTTCAAGAAAGTGGATCTGGTTTTGTTTTTAAATATTAAAAGTGTAGAAGTAAAACAATATAAATATAATTATCAAAAAGCTTCACTTATATACCTTTCAAAAAAAAAAAGATAATAAATGTTTTCTCTGGGCAATACTATCAAAGTTATTCCCTGCAGATGATAACAAAGAAAGAGTGACAAAATATAAACCATATGAAAATAAACTTAATATGGATGGGATTGAATATCCTGTAGCTATAAAAGATATTCCAAAAGTAGAGAGACAAAATAATTTAATTATAAATGTTTTCGCATTAGAAGATCAATCTAATAGACAATCTTTATATCCAGTTTATGTTTCAAACAATGTTTCACAGCTGGAAAATGCAAAGCAGCTGGAACAAAGTTCCATACAAAGTTCCGAAAATGTAGTTGATCTCTTATACATTGAAAGTAATGAAAATACCCATTATTGTTTAATTAAAAATTTAGATAGTTTTCGTTATAAGAATAATCATAAACAATTTACATGTAGAAATTGTTTACAAGGATTTCAAAGGGAAACAACATTAAATAATCATAAAGAAATATGTTAATAATGAAACTGTAAATCTAAATTCTTAAATTTAAAAATTACCATTTCAAAAATTTTTTTATATATTCTGATTTTGAATCAAATAATATTAATCCTAATGAATCTTACACAAATAAAATATTTAAACAAGAAGTAAATAGTTATGAAGTATATGTAAGAACAAAATCCAAATTTAAATAAGATTTACATTAGTGAACAGAAAAAACCAATATTAAAAAAAAAAAAATTTCAAGAAGCAACTGAATGTTATATTTGTGAAAAAGGTTTTGAAAAACATGTTACTGGTAAAGTAAGAGAACATAATCATCTTTCTGGGAAATATAGAGGAGCAGCATGTCAATCATGTAATACAAAAGAAGGTAAAGTAACAAAGTTAATACCTGTATTCTTTCATAATGGTTCTAATTAGATTTCCATTTTTAATTAAGAACTTATGAAATATGAAGATGAATAAATAAAGTAAAACTTCTTTAAAAATTTATAGATTATGGATCATATTATAAAAAATTAAGATTCTTAGATTCTTATAGATTTATGAGTAAAGGGTTAGCAGGGATAGCTGAATCAATGGATGAATTTCCCATTTTAGAAAAAGAGTTTAATAGTGTTTCACTATTAAAACAAAAAGGAATATCTAAAAAAGAATATCAACATGCTCAAAGAGTTTTCAATCATTATAAATGTAAATCTTTAAAAGATTATCATGAATTATATTTAAAAACAGATGTTTTAATCTTTAGCTGCATGCTTGAAAAGTTTAGAAAATTCTTCTTAAAACATCATGAAATAGATCCTTGTTATTGTTACTCTGCTCCAGGATTAACATGGCAATGTGGACTAAAATATACTGGAGTAGAGTTAGAATTATTAACTGATATAGATATGTTGCAAATGTTTGAAAAAGGAATAAGAGGAGGATTTTCAGGAGTATTAGGTCCTAGACATGTAAAAGCTTTTAACAAATATACTCCTAATTATAATGGAGGAAAAAGAATTTTAGATGAATATGAAAAAAAAGAAGCAAAAGAAATATTAAATAATGGTGGAGATTTATCTACATTCTTAGAAGAAAAATTCTTATTATATTTAGATGCTAATAATCTTTATGGATGGGCAATGTCTCAAAAGTTACCAACCAAAGATTTTAAATGGGAAAAAGATCCTAATTATTATAAAAATATTCCAAAGGGTAGAGGTTGTATAATTGAATGTGATTTAGAGTATACAGATGAATGTAAAAAGAAAACAAATAAATATCCTTTAGCACCTGAAAAGATGTGTATAAAGAAAGAAGAACTTTCTCCTTATCAATTAAATTTATTAGGAAAAAATTTTAAAAGAAGAATCAGATTGGTTAAAGAAATATATTGATTTTAACACTGAACAAAGAACTAAATCAACATCTAACTTTGAAAAGGATCTTTGGAAATTAATGAATAATAGTTTCTATGGAAAGACTTTAGAAAATATAAGAGGAAGAAATGAGATTAAATTACTTACCGATAGAGAAGAAGTAAAAAAATATATAAATAAACCTAATTTTAAAGATTCAGTTATATTCAATGATAACCTTGTTGCAATTGTAAATAATGTTACTTCTGTTACATTTAATAAACCTATTTATTTAGGACAAGCTATATTAGATTATTCTAAATTATTAATGTATCAACATTATTATGATGTTTTTAATGAACTATGGGAAAAGAATGAATTAGTTGCTTCAGATTCAGTTTTAGGTGATACTCCAATAATACTAAGATATAAAAACAAAATATATATTGATAAGATAGAAGATATTATAGATGAATATGAATATTCAAATGGTAAATTTTATTGTAAACTTATAAATTTAGAAGTTTGGACGAGTAAAGGATTTGTTAAATTAAAAACTGTAATTAAACATGAAACAGAAAAAGAAATTTTTAGAGTTGTTACACCAGTAGGATTTGTTGATGTAACTGAAGATCATTCTTTAATAAAAGATGATAATGAAATTATTAAACCTAAAGATTTAACACTAAATACAAATCTTTTATTTAACGATAATTATAAAGAAACATTAAATCCACCATTAAAAGAAGAATTTTTAAAATTAGAACCAACAACTTTAGAAGAGAAAAAAGCTTTTATAGAAGGATTCTTTTTAGCAGATGGATCTAGTGGAATTTATCCAAAAAATAAATATTGTTGGTGTTTAAATAATCAAGACTTAAATCTTTTAAATAAATGTTTAGAATGGTGTAAAGAAATATATAAATTATAAAATAAAATTATAAGAAAAATATATTCCTTATAAAATTTTAATAAAAATTAGATTATTCTTCTTTAGAGGATTTTACCAAGGAGATGGATATAAGAAAGGAAAGAAATCAAATTTCTCTTTTTCACAAAAAAGTAAAATTACATTTTCATGTTTACATTATCTTATAACATCTCTAGGATATAATGCAAACATTAATACAAGAATAGATAAACCAAATATATTCCATTTATTCATAACAAAAAAAGAACAAATTGCTACAGTAAAAAAGATAAAGGAAAAGAAAAAAGAATAGTATATGATTTATCTACAGAAACTGGGGATTTTAATTGTGGATTTCCATTAATCGTAAAAAATACTGATAGTATCTTCTTATCAATAACAACAAAAGATGTTTATAAAGATTTAGAAAAAATAAAAGATGAATATTTGGATACATCGGACTATCCTAAAAATCATCCACTTTATTCAGAAAAAAATAAAAAAGTAATAGGTATGTTTAAAGATGAATTAAATGGTTATATTATGAATGAGATAGTTTTCTTAAGAAGTAAAGCTTATTCTTATACTTTATCTAAACCATTGAATGGTTGTGAAATGTTAAATGAATTAATAGAAACTAAGAAATTAAAAGGAATAGGTAAAACAACAATAACTAAAGATATAAAGTTTGATGATTATAAAAATTGTTTATTTAATGAAAACAACAAATAAATAAGATGTATACATTAAACTCTGATAAACATGAAATGTATATTAATGAAGTTAATAAAATAAGTATGTCTCCATTTGATGATAAAAGATATATATGTGAAAATGGAATAGATACTTTACCATTTATGTAGCTTCCATGCAACAAATCCAGTTAATGTCATTCCACCAATAATAAATATAATCTCTCTATTTTTTTGATCTTCAGAAGGAGTATAAAAATCACTTAATGTAGGTTCTTTACGGACAAGGGAACCGCTGCTCTGCACAAAGTCCGGCTGTGAAACATTATCAGTTTTATCACCACCAGTTGCATAATAATATTCTTTCATTGATTCATCAACATCTTCAAAGGTTTGTTTAGAGTGTTGTTCTTTTTGTAATTGTTCATTTAAAAAATCTTGTCTTTCTAATCTTTCTTTATTCCATTCATCACGTGCAGCTTGTAATTGTTCCATTGCTCTATCATGTCTTTTTTTCTCTTCATCAGCATCCTTTTTACCAATATGAGAAAATAAATAATTACTACCTGAAAATGAAAATGCATTAACCACTGCTCCACCAATCATCATTGCTATTGCACTTGCCATTTTATATGGAACAAGTTCCAGCTACGGAACGGCTGTATAACACTGTGAAACATTACGGATAAAATCCTGCTACGGAACGGCTGTATAACACTACGGAACATTATGGATTAAACACTATTTACTTTTTTAAAAAAATAAACATAAATTACTTCATAATATCAGCAGGAATAATACCTTGTTTAACTAACATATTTCTTGTATAAGTAGCTAGAAGAATATCAAGAGTTAACATTGAAACATCACTAAAATTTAAATCTACTCTAGGAGCAGGTTTTCTTAAAACCTTTTTAATTATTTCTGCATAACCAATTGTTAAAACAGAAACTACTCCTGCATGATAAGCTGTATTAACAATTTGTTTTTCATCCGCCATTTTTTAGAAAACAAATTTGTGTTAAGCTACGGAATATTAAAGATCAAATGGATCAACTTTTTCTTGTGGATCAACTTTTTCTTGTGGTTTAATTTCTTTCTGTATGGGGTTTACGGAACGGCTGTGAAACATTACTTGTTTAGAATTATATATATATAATCCTAATCCAAAAACTCCGACTAAACATAAAGGTATATAATTTTTGTATATATTTACACGGATGAAATCCAACTGTGAACTTTGTCCACTATGTTGAACTTCTTTAACTTCATTATTGTGTTCCATAGCCGGACTTTGTCCGTCCTCTTTTGTAATAGATTTTAATTGAATGTTTTCTTTCTTCATTTCTTCCATTTCTTTTCTTTTTAATTCAGCTTTCATTTTTTTACTCGCACCTTTCTTACCAGCAGATACTCGTTTTGGATTTTTTATTTTTATTTTAACTTCGGAACTAGTGTAGCCTTCAGGGGTTTCTTCATTCATTTTTATTAGTGATATTTTCACTTTTTTCAACTGGTGTATTTTCAACTGGTGTATTTTCAACTGGTGTAGTAAAGTGCTCCGCAGTGTTATACAGCCGTTCCGTAGCCGGGCTTTGCCCGAAGTCAATATGACTAGCAGTTGTTATCATAGTAGTAAAAGGAGCAAGATACATTCCATATCTATAATACAATTCACAACAAGTGTTATTTAAAGCATGATTGATAAATGGATCTTCTTCTAAATCTTGTATTAGTTTTGGTGGATTAACAACATTAAAATATTTTGATACACCCATAACATATAAATTAATAAAAGAATTACCTATTGTCTTAGTCATACTTGCTCCTAATCTAGCTTCATATCTACAGTATAATTTGTTTATTTGTTCTGGTGTTATTTTATCAATGTCTGACATTTGTAAGTCTTTACCAAGATATTGTTTACTTCCTCCACCAGCAACAATAGCTGATAATCTTTCACGTTTTGTTTCATCTATAGTGCTACGGATAAAGTCCGGCTGCGTAGCATTACGAACTTTGTCTGGCTGTGGACTTTGTGCAGAGCAGCGGTTCCCTTGTCCGGCTGCGGAGCATTGTGAAACACTATTTTGATTAAGAAATTCTTTGGCATCCATTTTATATATTAATTTTTTAAGTTTACTTATAAGTAAATTTATTTTAAATATTCCATATCCAACTATGGAACAGCTGCAGAGCAATATTGATAAGAATATAATATTTGTTATCACCGATGTTGTTTGATAGAGGATTGTTAACATTTTTTAAGCATTATTATGTATAACTTAAGGTATATATAAGCATTACTTTTACATTACTTAAGCATTACTATGTATACCTTAAGGTAAACATATTAATCAACCACATAATAATTAGTAGGTTGATCAGTTTTCAAAATTAATTTACTATGTTTCTTTTTTTTCAATTCTTCTTTAATTCTTTCTCTTTCTTCTAATGTAGGTATTACATCGTTTTCTCTTAAACAGTTTTCAAAACTATCCCTGTCTTTAGTATAAAAAATACATAACCATTTTGTTTGTTCCCTAAGATCTTTTAAAACTGAATTATATCTTTGTGAAATAACCCTTTTTCTGCATGTCTACCTGAAAAAGCTAACTCTGATAACATATCTTTTTTCTTTGTTAATTGTTTAGTTGCACTACAGTCATCTATAATATATAGTGTTGGTTTTCCTTGATATTTATTAAAGAATATTCTTAATAATTCTTGTATTTTTTCTTCTCCATTAACAATAGGATTAACAATTATTAAATTCTTTGTTTTTGGATTTCTAATATCACCAATCCATTGTCTATTTTTATAAGCTTTATTCCATTGAATAGTAGGACAAAGAATAATAATATATTCAAATACACCTCTATAATCATTTTCTAAAAGATCTAAAACAAATTCTGTTTTTCCACATCCAGTTTGTCCACAGATAATTGCACAGTGTGGATATTTAGGTAACTCCATTTTTAATGGAACTTTGTTCCAGCTGTGGATGAAGTCCAGCTGTATAACACTATGAAACACTAATACATAATTTCTTTAAATCTTCCATCTTCAAAATTAATTTGTGCATCTTGTATAACAAACAGATAAAGATTTATTGGCTCATCCGATCCTGCGTCTTTTGTTATTTGTATAGTTATACCTTCTGATGCATTTTCAATTCTTCTCCCTGAACCATGTAGAGAGTTATCATCCGTTGAACGTAAATCTAACCATAATGCATAATTGGTTGTTAGATATTTTTCTAATGTTGTATAGGTAAAATTTAATTTTTTTTATCATCTTACTAATTTCTTTATCATCTTTTGAATTAAAAGCAAAGAATTTATTTATCTCATCCCACTGTTGATAAGCTTTCATTCCTTGACTGTATAGTTGATTTGGAACTCCTTCTATTGTTATTTCTACTTTTGTTATTTCAGGATTAAAATAATGTTCTGTTGATGCTCTATCCGGATCTTCAAATAACATTAGAATACCTTTCATACTTCTAGCCGGAACATTTAGATTAATATTCCAAAGTGTATCAGATTTATTTTTTGTTATTTTCCTATGTCTAAGTATTCTATCATATAAAATAACCATCTTACCACTAAATCTATTTCTAATTATTCTAGCTAATTCAACATCAGAAACACTTTCAAATTCTAAACAAATATTCTTAATAACATAAGAAGCATTATTATCACTAGATTTAACTACATTATTATAATCATTAAATGTAAGTTCATATTCAAGTCTATCTCCTAGACCCGCTTGATAAAAAAAGGCATATGTGATTCTAATAATTCAAAATCTAGAGGAATACAAAATCTATTTCCATAAGCTTTTACAATAGCTTCATCTTGTGTATCTGAGGAAGCATTACCAGCTCCAACTCTATGTCTTAACATGTTTATTTTACCAATTCCTTGGTATGCCATATTTTCACGTTCTGTAGTAGACTTCCATAAATCAATATAACAATGATATATATCACTATCATCAATTGACATTACTTCATTTCCTGATATTTTTATTACAGTTTTCTTAATTATTGATCTTCCTATGTTTGGATATATTGTTGCATTTGCATCACTATCACTTTTGATTTCAATTTCAAATGCTAATCTTGTTGTTCCAGGAACAATAACATCATTACCACTTAGATTAGGAAATCTTACTAACAATTGTTGATTTTGATCAATGGTTGAAGGATTATTGCTTATTACAACACTTTGACGAATACCTCTAATACCTCTAGGTTCTCTTATTCTTCTGTATGGGTTTAGTTTTTCTCCGTAAGCTGCCATTTTTTAGAGGAAATTTTTAATGTTTTAAAACTGGAATTTTTATTCCATAGTGCTCCGCAACCGGATAAAATCCGTATTAAAATGGCAGAAGGAGGATATGATTTTGAAAATCCTGTATATGATGAAGATGATTATGATGATTATGATGAGGAAACTCCTCTTATAGATGATAATGATGAACAAAGTCAAAGTAGTGCTATCGATAATGTTTATAATAATGTTGATACAGGAACAAACCCTGAATATTTATTGAAACATATGACGAACTTGTTTTATGAAAGAAACCAAGAACCTATGAGGGAAATTAATACCTTAATAAAAAA
>CM037784.1:52118616-52156672 GCA_021229015.1 Solen grandis | reverse complement strand
GAAATGAAGCAAAACTGAACTCACCAAACTCAACATGCTCTATCTGATACACACTACGCTGATGTTAAAACTAAAGACACTTCACATCTTTATCAAGTAATTAATAGCCGGTCCACAGTTGCGTAATACTGTTTGATTTCAGAGGGCAGTAAGATTTAACATTATTATGCACCTCGACTTACATTTTTAAGGGTCAGCTAAACGAAATATGAAGTGTTCCCCATGAATGAACTCTCTACCATATAAATGTTTTTTATTGCAATAATTATTGGAATGTTACGTTTTGTCGACAAAATGTTATTATTTAAACATTTTGATTTTGGTGGACAAAAGTAAGAAAAATGTTAGAGATGTTATATTGAACCTGAATTCACTTTACGAATAGGTAAATATGTTCATTTGATACTCATAAATATTAATGAGAAGGTACAACAAGAAAAAAACAACAAAATTTTGATTACTAATCGGGGCTTGACTCCTGGAGGTAGAACGAAAGAGAGAGAAGAGCAAGAACTAGACGATTTCTAAGACTGGGCTAGATACATATTTTGTCGACCGCGGAATATCTTGTTAAGCATAGGCTAAGCATGTAAATAAAGTTATCATTATAAACGTGGTATTGAACTTATGTATTACACCATCATCATCAATGCTAAGTTACAGATCAAAGCACTTGGTTGAACGGCAACCGTTAAAATATATCATCCTGGTAGAGTAGGCAAAGGGAATGAACATTGGACTTGTTCCATCGTAGTAGTCCTTGTTGCCGGTCTTGGACAGTAATATATTAGTAAGCATAATACCTTGGCTGAGCGTTAAGGTTATAAAGATGGTGGCTATCTGTTCGGTTGAAGCACGGTGACCAATGCGAGACATTAATATATAGTTGACCAACATGTGTTGATCTATAAGTTATTGCTGGTAATTAAGGTTTTAGCACCAAAATTTCAATATTCAATATCTTGCCATTGTATGGAAAATTTCTATGAAACTTTGTCATAACATGTGAATTTGCCGGTATGATTTTCATTGTTTGACATTTTAAATGCTTATATTGTAAAGTTATATGCATGGCTTTGATGGAATTGATGGGTGTTAGGGTTCTAAGACCTTAAACAAGGAATACGGTTCAGATGGTAATATAAGATCGGTCAATGATAGGGTTCGGCAACGTCATTTGCCGGTATTGCATTAAACATATATTATAATTACTTATTGTGTATTTAATTTTCTGTTTGTCTCATGGTCAAAGGGCAAATTCGTCCACAAGGAAAATTCAAACATATATCAGCTAAATTACAGTTGATTTATTGTCCATCCAATCATTTAATAACCATTTGAGTCAAACTGTTGAGATCGACCCGAGGAAAATTATTTAATTGTTAAAAATATTTTATTTTAATTTCTCATCATCTGACGGCTCAGTTAGATAGCCAAGCGGAACTTTAATAATTTTTTCGAGTATAATCACATTACACTTTACATCTGACAAAAGAATAATTTTTGCCAATCGCTCGTTTATCACTAGTTGTAAACGCAAATTCTGATATACAACACAAGGTTGGAATGTGCCTACAAAACCGTTGTAACAGTTTGTCTCATTGAAATATTACGAGATGTGAATAAGCAATTTTAACAGTTATCTTGATCTTTACATTAATTCTGTCTGAAACCAGGCGCGCATTCAAGAAGATACCAAGCCTCGTGTTCTCGAAAATAAAAATGGTACTTAAATATGATTTTCATACTTATGTCGTATAATGGCCGTATTCAAGACAAGTAGCCTTCTTGGTCTTTATACACTTTATTTTGCATGACAGGTCATGGCCCACTCAGACTGAGCGCTGCCATGTAACGTGCCTAGCCCATGGTCGGGTCTCGAGGCTCTAACAAGATCTCTCTAGGTATCCCACAAGATCTCCTCCTAGGTATCTAACCAGATCTATCTCCAAGACCCTTGACCGGTCAGCTTATATATTGGCTGGTTACCAGCCAGCCAGACAGTAAACATATGTATTATATAATAACAAACATTTGCGTTAACAACAGTCACAACTGAGACAGACGTTGCATAACTAATGCAACGGTCCTGTTATAATCTCTAATTGTATCTAAAATAGGTTAGCAACAATGGAAATGTAACAATAGCGTCTAGGTAGAGTCCATTTTCATTACATTTAACTAATGCATCCTGTTATAAGACTAACACGCGCCTACGCCACTGGTATGTCATACTTGTCAATATAAATAGATACAAGCGCGTGTATAGATTGAGAGAACTAGCTTGATTAACAATAATGTAAGCATTTACTGTTAAGAATATTATGTTTAGTTCAAATTAATTTAATCTATCTCTCTCTCTGAAAATTCCGATCGGTATTTCGCCCGCCCACGTATTGTGTATTGGTATGTAAGTATGTGGTATAAACAAACGAAATAGCGGCTTGTAAATAATGATGATAATAATAATAAAGTTAATAATGGACTTAACAAATAACCTAAGCTCCATCCAAAATAATCTCTACACAATGTGTTTTGTTTGCGTTTATCCCTGATATCATACAGGTTGTTTTTTATATGATTAGCGCATGGCCTAATATTAAATTGAACACCTGTAACGTGACCCCATAAATAAGACGTAGGGAGGCGATAGGCTGGTCTATAAATACGTTTATATACTTTTGTTCTTTAAGATCATGCATGCTTTTGTAAACAGAGTAACAGTATGTTTAAAGATCGTTTGCTTTTATTTTGACCTTTTAGATCACGATTTCGTACTCCCGCACGCATTTATGCAAAATAGTGCACTTTTTGAACAGGGTTGTTTGCACCGCTGTTCTAAGCAAGCACAAATTTTGAATCGGATAACAATTCGCTGCAATATTTAGAAATTCATATAACTTATAGATTTCCCTCTTTTTTATTACGCAAAGAAAACATCCAAAATTTGATTTCTCTCTTAACACTAAATGGTGACAATTTTCATGTTTATTTCATTACGATTATGTTACGGAAGTCCAAATTGAATAAAAATGTGATGAAAATCGATGCTTGAGATACTGAGTTTATTAAACTGTAAAAAAAAAGATAATACACAGGAGATAAATTCGCAACTCATGCGGAGATATTTCGAAATATAACTGGCTGGAATTTCCAGCGAAAGGTAACACTAAATACAGTTTAAAAAATCATGATGACGTTACAAGAGCAAAATAGCGCTGTTGATAGCGAGTCTAACCGGCATGACATAGGTTGTAGGTTCGAGTCCCTTCGGTGATTTTTGCTTTTTTTATTTACTTTTGCAAAATAAGACATACATATTTTTTTCTAATAATGAAAATCATTAATTTAAGTATATATATATATATATATATATATATATATATAGTGACATGTAATTCGAATCTCTACTTATTCATATAATCTATAATCTTATGAACTGTAGGCAAGAGAAATGGAGAGAGTAAGAGTGGCGATATGTTTATTGTTAGCAATCCATTGAGACAAATGATTTGTTTATCTTTTTTTAACGATCGTGATCAAGCAGGGTAAAAGTGGATTTATAACATTGGGATCATTGGCTTCGTTTGGAAATATTAAATTTAATTTGATAAACAAAAGAAATGCGGCATCATCATGTTAAAAATCCTGTTCTCTCAGCGCTATCATCGCTTTGATTTCTTACATGTTGTCCCTTTGTCGATATATCATTTTACTCTTTTGTTATTGTATTGTAATGAGATTTTAGTCCTTACACATCCAGCCTGTTTTTGCTTTTGATATGATGATTTTATCAATTATGAATTCGGCAGTATCTATCATTTTTCGACAACAGCAAGGTTCAGCGCAGAAGTACTAATCACGTGACTTCATCCGCGAACAAGTTAAAACACCAGCTGCAACGCTTTGATTTAGTACTGTGGACGTGTGGTAATGTTTTTAGATTGTGGAATCAAATATAGGAAATTATTATTTTTTCCACCATATTAGCCATCAATTCCACCAAAACTTGTAAAGTGACAATATAAGCTGGTCAGGATTATTTGAAACCAACGGACATATTATAAGATGTAAAGTGACTGAAGTTGACTCTTCAAAGAAATGTAACGTATTTAATGGCAAATATTTTTCATTAAGTTATCTCAATATTATCTCGATAAATAGGATTATATATATATATATATTAACATAGATGAGCCATTCGTGGCCAAGTGGACAATGTAGCTGACCTACTATCACTTAGCATATTGCCGCTGTGGGTTCGAGTCATGATATTTAGGTCTGTGGTTCTATTCGGACATGCTCGAAGTATGGAAAGTAGAGTAACCATCCGACGAAGGGGGTAAACTGTTCAACAGATTTCTCAAACGTGTACTCTAGTACATTATGCTACCAATGGAAAGCCAGCTAAAATATAACCGATGGTTAATTTAAATGTACACGAGCAAAAAATACTACTATTAAAGCACAGCGATGTTCTTAAACTAAATAGTTTTTACTTCTGCGTAGGAAATGAACTAAAATCAATTTTCTGGTATGATTAAATATATATATATATCAAATTTATATGTTTTCATGATCATCATTAATCATACTAATTAATTTATTTATATCTACATGAAATCAGTTATATAAGTAAAAGATAATGTAAAAATACTGTTTCGAAACCAACCCCCTTTTAGGGGGTCTGAACAGAAACTTAGATGTAGATAAATACATAAAGCTGTAGCCATGAATGGGAGTAAACGACTATAATAGGAAGGAAGAGAATGATCAAATTCAATTCTGTAAACTTACGTTTATACCATTAATTACTATCCAAATTAAGTGATGCCCATAATTATTTTCTATGGCAGAAGTAAGCTTTATCTTATACCTCTGGTCTTCTTACATAGGATAACCACATTAAAATATAGCAAATGATACGATTAATCTAAGAACACTACTGGGACACAAACTGAAAATACTATAATATTTTATTTTCTCAAGCACATAGACACCTTTTCATTAGAATATTATTTTCCTATTGAAATGACAGTGAACATCAGATTTTCGATATTTTTTTGTCTCCATTTTTCATTAATATTTATGAACATGTAAATGAACATATCCGTCGCACATGCAATAATCAGATTAAGAAAACGGTTGGTATAGAAACATAAAAACATTAAAGTCATGCTGCCATTAACTATAGGTTATCCTATATATCTTTATATATGTGTGTGTTTTAACCTGAATAAACATTAATCAATCAATCAATTAACTATATTATGCACATCCGCTTAATTCAGTTTCAGGTCAATTCAAAATATAATCAAGTAGATGTATCAAAGATTTAGTACTACAGAAAGTAATTCCTAAGTTTGTAAAAGCATAAAGAGGTGCACACGAGTTCAAAATAAGTCTATAAACAGAAATTAAAACCAATCACCACATTTAAAAGAAACTGTTGGTCTTTTTTCATATTCTCATTTACATTCACGATTATGCAGATCATTTAAGAAACATATTGATATTCTGAATGGTAGTGAACGGTTACTAAGGAAACGGCGAAGTTTAAATAATTTCATGGGTACATTATCATTATTTTCATTCAGCTTACCCTTAAAAAAACTTCAGTAATTCTGATGAGTGCCTCAATATTGTACACTAATGTGTATCCGTCTAATAATCAGGATAACGTACATTTCTTCCAAGTTTCATACAGATATGTACTTGAGTATTACGTACGTAGTTGACAGTACCTTTATATATTTACTCTCCCTTACAGATATATAACTTAGAAAAGATTAAAGGGAAAGAACAACATTGGTATGATGGAAATCGTGTATTGTATCATTGTCTTAAATTGTTGCTAAATGTATCCTTAAATTGAAATCGAAAGTAGAACAAACTAAAAAAAATTAGAATTACCTGAGCTTGATTCATTAAGATCTTCATTTAGAATTAAAGAAACATACTTATTTGTTAAATCAAACTAAAATAACTTACTTTTAGTCCAAAGAATACACTGATAAACGTTATTATCTGACGATCTTTTAATAACTTTCTGTTTGATACGGAAATTCCAGAAAGCCAAGACCAATAATCTCGTTTAAGCTAACATGGTAGTGGTATCTCATGAGAACTTAACAATAATGATAATAATCATACAAAAATAACAAAATATTATTGCAATTAATAATAATAATAATAATAATAAAAATAATATTAATGATAATAACAATGATGAAAACTGATATCCACTAAACAATACAAGGGATTTAAGAACGGATACATTTTTAAGAAATCAGTTTGCGGTTACTTCCCTTTCATCTCACCTTTGTCTTGCGGTGCATTCCGCGTGAATCACTGTCGTATATATGAAAACAAAGGGGTCTGGCATGAAAGTTGAGCCATATTTTACTATATATAATACATAGGGTTAGGGTAATACATATAGCGATATATGACTCCCCTCTTTGTATGAAAGCATTAAGTTCCCGTAAAGAGAGAGTGAGGAAGGTAGATAATATATGCGACAGTAGGAAAAGTTAACGATGCAACAATTTTTGTTGATGTACGAATGATACAAGATGACATCCTAATGCGGGATTCGTAGATGTGCAATTATAATACAGCTTCCGAAAGTGACGCGTAGGGTTTTATCTGGAGGTCGTTATCTCCTATTTTAGTTGTGTTAAGCGCTTTATGTAGTAGATTTGTGACAGATTTTCCTTGTGTGTTTCATGATGATTACCATGGTAGTGCTTGCTTTTGTTTTAGTAATATATTTTACATTTTAAGTGAAATGACGTAATTATCCCCCCCCTCTCTCTCTCTCTCTCTCTCACACACACAAACACGCACATAAAATAAAAAAAATAAAAAAATATGCAAAATAATGCAGTTTTTCTGTAAATCGTTCACCACAAACGTCTGTGTTTGAAACCTATGGTACGGTAAGATTCCCATTATAAGGTTAGTTCCTATGTTTTGAACAATCACTCTGAAGTTGAAGTCACCTTAAATATTTATTTGCTTAAGCACGTATAACACACACACACACACACACACACACACACACACACACTATTTTAATAATAATTCTAATTACTCTCCCTTACAGAAATATCATTCAATAACTTTTTCAAAAGTAATAAACAATATTGATACATTGGAACATATTGTGTCATTTAATTGAATTTATCCTTAAATTGAAATCGAAAGTTGAACCCATTTCAGTTAGTTGTAGGATATCCAAAATAGAATTCTTAAACGTTTTCATTTTGAATTGTGAATACATATTGAATCAATATATTATAACTTTAAAACAATGATATTTTTCCAACGTTGATAATTTTCTTTTTGATATGGAAATTCCTTTAAAGACATATAATCTTGTTAAAGCTAATAATGTTGGTATCTAATCAATGATCAATAAGCAATTACACTAACATTATCTGATAAAATATGATAAAAATGATTATAGTGATGATTACAATACCTAGATTGAAAATAAGGGATATAAGAACGGATATATTATTAAATAAAACAGTTTTGATTACTTCCCTTCCGTCCTGTCCGAGAGATTCCTTATTTTTTCAGTTATGAAAACGGACTATTCCACATGATATCGCAAGTGTGATATAAAACAATATAGATTCTCCGTCATTCAGAATAGCGGACTTTTCTACAGCCAAATGATAAATCCTCCTTTATTTACATTCTGTAAATTTATTTTTTTTATATGAAGAAAACCATATATGTATATCAGCAACAATCTTTTTACCAATTTGTGGAGAATTATATCCGTTTTGAAGAACAGCGCACATTTATGTGGTTGGAGCTCTACATGGTACTCGATTACATCTTCAAGCCGGGTATAGCTCCCTGAGAGATGCGACAGTGGGAAAAGTGGTATCAATGCCGAAACTGTGATTGTTATACGCATCATACAAGATGTCAACCTTAAAAAGATGACCATGATTCGAAATAATACTCTCTCCCTATCGATTGATAACACTGCTAGAACTGTTGATTTAAAAAGACAGCCCCCGAAAGTCAGTTAAGGTGTCTTTCAGTTGCGAAAGTATTAATGCTTTCTTAGTGTTTGATTTTATTTTTTATAATTAATAACATACTTAAGTGGAATAAATATTTTTTAATGAACAAATGCCAGTTAATGTAGATTCTGACCTCACCACAGGTGTCTGCGTTTGATATCTGTTGTGAGGAAAACTTTCCATTACAAGGTTATGTTCTACTTAAGAAAACTGACTACGTTTAGAAAACTCGACCCGGATGCTTCCGTGATTTCGGGGCCATCCTCCACATATAATTAGATGGACGTCGCTATATGACTGAAATACTGTCGAAGCGACGGTAAACTCAAATAGGCAAGTCAAGTCAAGTCAAGTCAAGTCAAAACTTTCAGCTCGATAGAAAAAAAATATAGTGATTGAGGTGGTCTTGATTTGTGTTTTTATTTTCGCACGAAGTCCGAGTTCTGTTCGAGTTTAGGACCAGTAATATAAACTAATGTGGAGGTCAGTGGTGGTTCCATCCCTTGTTTATATATTTGGCGCTTTATGATATACAGATCCCCGTATTAGAAAGCACCTGAACGACTGGCTAAAGTACATCATTATGGTGTTCTTGTATGGACAATACATGTACGTGAATTTTATCAGCCTTATTGTGTACCTGAAGTTGATCATCTGTATTTTTCTTATATTTTTGCACAGAATTTCTCGGGTACATTTTATATGCTGTTTTAACCTTAAAATCTTTTAGCACACCTTTAACAAATGTGCGGCTGGTTTTACCTTGTGCGGTTTTACGTGGACTTATTTGCTACGTTTTGAATCACTTGATCATAAATGATATTAATATCACACCTATTATTTAAATATGCGATTTTTCTAGAAGATTAAACTGTAAACAATTCGAGCAAGAATGATGATGTATGCTTTGATGATAGCCTTTGACTAGGATTGTAAAATATAATAAGATGCTGATCACAATGTCATGTCAATGTAATACTATGTTAAATCTAATTACAAAATATCACACACTGTCATATTATTACGTATACATTACAATTCGTTGAATAAAAGTTATTTTCTGGGTACATATATATACATGTATTCCTATGGAGGGCATAATGTCTTTAAAATGTACAGTTTTCAGGGGATACATAATCGAGGATAAAACCATTAAAAAAATATCTTTCGTGAAAATAAATGATATTCAGTACGATAAATACATAATATCTTTTGCATTATTTATAAGAAATCTTGGAATTACTGGTACTCTGGTGCAACCAATAGTTTCTCACTGGACTGACTAGGCAGGGCGTGTGGTAGTTTGGTGTGTAGTATGACAATGGCTGTTTTCCCATGATCTGTATGTAAACACCATACTCTAGATAAGCATATATCATGAAAATATTTCCTATCCTGTACTTCTAAACAAAAAATAAGCTATTTAAAGTTGTGTAGTTAGAGAACCATGGTGACCCTATATAAACAGTTTCTAGAAAAGCCAAATATATTCAAATAGTCATGCTGTAATAATATATGACTTTTGAAATTCAGAATGACTACAAGAGCTAAAAAAATAAGACATAAATAACACAATCTTAGTTCAACATAATGATGTATATATAAAACACGTTCTAATGAAACCTTAAAGAATAGGCGGCTTTTCTGTGGCTTACATTGCTGTGAGTTTTATGAAATCAATCAGCTGGGAGAGCCCGGATCTGTTCATGTCACAAGTATAGATGCCAGAGTCAGACTGAAAAGCGATGTCCACAATCCGATCCAGGTCCTGGTACTCTCGTGCAACCAATAGTTTCTCACTGGACTGACTAGGCAGGGCGTGTGGTAGTTTGTAGTGTAGTACGACAATGGCTGCTGTCCCAGGACCTGTATGTATACACCATACTCTAGATAAGCATATAATGAAAATGTTTTCTTCCACCCCTAACATAAACAAGTAACTGGTGTTGCACGCAACACATGAGTCCCCTACCGGTGATGTGCATAATTTTTCCGTTACCATAGCAACCAGAATTTTGGTCCGAGAAGAAAAACCATAGTGACATGCAGAATCTCCATACTGCCATCTTTTCATATACCAAATTTCATAATATTAATCGGTTTTAAAGTTATCCCGGGATCCAGATTTCCGGACATCAGGACGGACAGACAGATGGACAGACAGACGGAGGGCAAACCTAAAGTTCAATCCGGTGCAAACACCGGTTTGGGACTAATAAGCTTTTAACAAATAAAGATGTGAAGTTACAACTGAAAATAGGAGGATCATAGTGACACTTTATTAGTTACCCGAGAATAGCTGCTCTTAATGGCATTGTGACCATGGGCTAATATTTTAATCAATCTAGCTGAATGTAAATATTATGCATTTTTATTTGAAAAATTCAAAGGTCAAGTCTGCAAACCTGCAAAATGCAGACGCAAAAACAGAAGGATATATTTCTATATGCTGTTTTAATTTTTCAGTTAAAATTAAGTTCTAATGACATTATTTCTTTTTATCGTCAACCATTTGAAGTTATTTTTGTCGCAATATTTACGTTTTCAACATATTTTCATTAAAAGAATACAGGAAATTAATACGCAGCATGAACGTGCGGGCTCCGATGTGTTAATGCGAATTTAAACGCATTTTTTTCTCTCAATATACTTTAACCAAACAAGAAACGCAGAGTACATAAATATGCAATCGTTATTAAATCCTTTGGCCGAAAATGTTGAAAATCGGTCATACAACTTTCAACGTAGCTGTGTAATTAACGTGGTATCTAAATATGCTAAGCCGTGTGATGTACCGTGCGAAGGTGTAAAAAAGCAAAAATCACGTGCAGTTTAATGATAACATGTTGCTCAACACATTTTGTAATACCACTCAGTACTCAATATATATCATTTTCCGCCATTTAAAGTTATGCCATTTAAAATATTCGCTATCATATTACGGCTGCCGTAAGATATACGGATGAAATTCTTCGGGAAAGTAGAGAAGCGTCAGAAGCACCCCACTCCGTCCCCATTTTATGAACTAAGAACTGCTTCGTTGGATGAGTGTGGAATAATATTCCCATGAAAGCACTTATGAACTCCATGCATAGGAGAATCAGGGCCGCGACAAATGGGCGTGGGGAGCATACGAGATATTGAAGAATGAGTCGATATCATTTTGTGATTTAGGGAAATACCATCAAATTTGCTTCAATAATTTGTGACTTACTGGTTTTAAATCTAATTTAAATTGGATTAATTAGATTAATTGTTTAACTGATATAAACTTTTCTATAGGGCATTCACGTATGTGTAAGTTAAAGATCCATAAAGTTCACACTGCGTTTCTTTTTTTTTTTGGTTCAGTATATATGAAGAAATGCGACTCGATATATCAACCTTGTTAGTCGCTATACCAACTTTATTTCTCGTTTTAACGACTTTTATTTTTGTTGTAATGGCCAATAACCAAACGGACACGCTATGGCGACTTCGTATTTTCGTTATAAAAGGAAGTCAAATAACAAGGAACAAAGTCGTTAAAAGTATAACGAGTAACAAAGGTAGTATAACGAGTAAGTCGTTATATAAATGAGATATGAATTCCTTTATTAGGAATTATTTTATCACGACCCGAGTCTCTCTCTCTCGCTCGCTCTCTCTCTAAAGTTTAACTTCCATGCAGCAAAGAGGCTAATTCCGTGTGAACTTTAGTACTCACGAGGTAAATCTTTCATGGCACCAGACACATCTGTCCTCAGTTTTGATGCATTGATACACAGAACAATGATAGGTGTGTCGGGCTGTATGTCACTGGCGGATTTGCAGTCCAGGATAACCAGTTCCATATGTTTAGTGGAGGTCTGCACAACCAGCTTCTCCTTCAACTCTGTTGCCACTTTATCGATAAGGTCGTTGTTTTGACCCAAATACATCTGAACTAAAACTTAAGAATAGTGACAATGTATATTATTCCTGTCTACAGAGATAAATATTCATAGTCTTGGAGGTTCCTCTCAGATTATTGTGGTCCCCTAAAGGGGTCCCCGCTATATTTAATACGACTTGTCGAGGCGGTATATGGAGAATTTGAGATCCTTTCTTCATAGTTAAAAAGTCGTTCTTTTAACACGAAAATTCGGAACACAGTCTCTGGTTACAGTCCACTATTTGTTATTTTTTATGTCCGTCACTATTAATTCTTTCTTTATGATTTCAATTTGCAAATAGAAAATAATCTTTCTATTTAAACATGAAAAAGTAAAATATTTCTATTTGTAAATAATGATTTAATCTTTCTATTTAAAGAAATTTCGAATCAGTCGCAGCAGGTTAGACAGAGCGTGAATGTGTGTATAGGAAAACCTACGTCTCACTAGGTGTGATTCAACCATAGAAATAAAAGTCTGCTGATATATAGCTTTACATTTTGACTGTCTATTGTTTATGTATTTATACATTAAAATTACTTAATGCATATTTTAAATGTAAAATTTTAATAAATAACATATTAAGTAAGATTTGCAGTTAGTTTTTTATGTACGCGGATTTTTTCTTTTGAAAGAAATACTTTGTTATTATTTGAAGTTGTGTGCGTTATTTAATTTTTGAATGTGCAAATAAAATTTTAAGTTGATATTCCTGAAAGGTTTGATGAATCAACTTAGATCAAAGCATCGATCTTTTATAGAGCAGTGTTTTCTCTCATGGGTTTTCTTCACCAATAAGACTGGTAGAAGGACAAAGACCATGAACAGGTTGTGTGACGTCCAGAGCTTTCGAAAGCTGCGCTAAAAAATGGAAATATAATAAAAAATATATACATGTCTATCGGCTTTGTTTGGGGGCCCGCCGTGATACTCTGTATCACGGTTCTTCTTGTTTGTTATTGAATATACATTTATAATGTAATCACACTTTTTTAGCATTAATGCTTTGAGTCATATGGTAATAAGCGTATTGTCACAGTAATTCAGTGCTACACAGATTAAGTTAATTTTAGTAGCTATGATGTATGACCACCTACGGGCTTATTTATTCCTTTTTGACAATTTCTCTACAGCTGTTTCATTGTTGTGAAACAAACTTGTTTCGCCCCGGGAGACACTGGCCGATTTGTTCTACACAATGCACCTACAGTACATACCCTTGAGACCTAAGGTTTTGCTTAGTGAAAGTTGGGAAAATGGGGACACACATACACACACTTATGCTTCTGTTACTATATTTAACTCATCTCAATATTTAAATGTTAAGTTAATGTTATGAATGGGATTGTCCTTCTATACGCCATGTCCAATCAAAGATATATGCTCTTAATTTGTCTTCTATGTTCCAACATCCAATGTCGATGCCCTATCCTTTATGTTCAATAATCTTAATACTATGTCTCAAAAGTAAGATGCCCATTAGGTAGAATCATAAGGAATCACCACAGAAAATATCAGTCATTCCTAGTTTTATTAACAATGTATAGAACCATACAGTTTTGATATGCCGGACCCCTGTGCAATGCATCACTGACCTTTGAAGGCTCCATAAAATAGCCGAGTGGTCAGATTTGTCATAATGGTATGGAAACTTTAAACATCGATCGCGAAACAAGTTCTACGCTATAATAAATCAGTCCGAATCGTACGGATGCATTGTGGGAGAAAGCCGGAGATTGACGGACGACCACCAATTAATCCATCTCTTGCACGTGATCGGTCGAATCCGGGACATAATGGGGACAAGCAAAGTGCTTTGCCACTACTCTACCCAGGCACTCAAACTCATGGCAGTGAGGGACTAAGTAACAGTAAGTACACTTATGCGACAACGAAAATCATCAAAACACCTTTAAACTGTTCATTTAAAGTGTGATAATACATTAGATTATACCAGATTAACAGCAGTTTATGAATCGCACACATTTTGGAAAGACAGTATAAAAGATGCACATCATTGTTGCATTCGAAGCCCAAATTTAAATTTTGTAACATAATAAAATCTAGTTACAAACTAGATCTAACCACAAAAAATACTCCCACCTTACATACATGTATGTTATGAAATGTGCATTGTTGTATCAATAAATTCTTGAATGAGGACACTCAAAGCTATTGTTTTGTACACAGTTCAGAAGTAATTTGTGCAACACATGTGAACACAAAGATGTTTTACAAGCTTCAACCTTTCAGTTAGTGTTCCCGAAAAAGCAGCCTCATCGAACAAGACCTGGATACGTGGAGATGGTGCCGTGGGTTCGATCCCCGGACGCGACAATTAAAGTCTTTAAAATTTGGTACTGGTAATATCTCTATTGCTTACAATAAGGATATTTTCAGGTACTGACTAGGTATCGTACCAGGCTACACATACGGCGTGACATCATAGTGATGCGGTTTATATTTATCACATGATAATGTGACTGGGTACCAGGCTACACATACTGCGTGACATCATTGTGATGCGGTTTGTATTTATAACATGATAATATGACTGGGTACCAGGCTACACATACTGCGTGACATCATTGTGATGCGGTTTATATTTATCACATGATAATGTGACTGGGTACCAGGCTACACATACTGCGTGACATCATTGTGATGCGGTTTATATTTATCACATGAGGCTACACATACTGCGTGACATCATAGTGATGCGGTTTATATTTATCACATGATAATGTGACTGGGTACCAGGCTACACATACTGCGTGACATCATAGTGATGCGGTTTATATTTATCACATGATAATATGCTAAACAGCTGTTTCAAAAATTCGTATAATAATTACGTATTTTTCTTTGGAATAAGGTGTCGTTATCTGTGCGGTTATTCATGTTTATCGCTCTGTTGTTTTATCCATCGGCAGTTTACTTAGGTTATATGATGAAAAGGATCTGACATAAATTCATGTCACTTAAGTGTCTCATTTAGTCCCGAAATCGGCTGGATGTACATAAACTCAAAACAAGAGGGCCAAGATGGCAACGAATCGCTCACCTGAGAAACATTGCAATTTATTGTAATTATGAGACAAACTGAATACCTAATTAATGCAGAAGTACAGCAAGATCATCTAAATTCCACACAAAAATTGTACCTGTCATCCTATTTATGAAGGTCATAGCTCTAATAAGTTTATATAAAATCAAGTGACCCCTGGGGTGGGGTCAATTTTGGCACCAGGGCCATGATTTGACAGATTTGGTTGAGGTCCACTAGTTAAACATATTATTTCCAGGCTTTGTGGTTTCTGAGAAGATCTTTTGAGGGTTTTCCTATCCAAGCCATGTAAAATCAAGTGACCCCTAAGTCAGGGCCAATTTTGACCACAGGGTCACAATTTGAACAAACTTGGTAGAGGTCTACTAGGCCATGTTACACACTAAATATCTAAACCTAGGCCTTGTGGTTTCTAAAAAATCAAGTGACCCCTGGGGCGGGGCCAATTTCGACACTAGGGTCATGATTTGAACAAACTTGGTAAAGGTTCAGAAGACAATGCCACACACCAAATATCTAAGCTCTAGGTCTTGTGGTTTCGGAAAAGATTTTTTTAAAGATTTCACTTTAAAAAATCTATTTTATCTCCTGTGATCCAGATATGCAACAGACCGGAACCATTTGAACAACTTTGATAGAGCTTCATGCAAGGAACATCACAGGCAGTTTTCATCAAATTTGGCTCAGTGGTTTAGGAGAAGATGTCGTTTAAAGAAAATTGTTTACGCATGACGCACAGACGAACGTCGCCGGACAAATGGCGGTCACAATAGCTTACCATGAAAACGTTGTGCTCAGGTGAGCTAAAACACATAACATATTTAAACATTCGTTACAGTATGCAAGTTATTAAGTTCAAATCTGTATTTTTCAGTATGAAAAATATGAAGTGAGAAATTCGAAGTTCGAACACAACTTTGAATTAAGGACACATAGTAAGTTAGAATATTGTCGGACATTCCCTTTCATAAGAAAGAAGAATAAGAGAGTTATAATGTAAGCACGACACAGAGGTTTCGTAATAGTTAATTCAGGAATAAAGCCACCCATTATTTAGAATTCAAAGAAATGAAATCCGCAGAAATTATTAACTTAATTTTACGGTAAATCCACAAAACATTTTGCCCTAAGAAAGATCCCGCCTTGCGGAATTCTTACATGTTTATGCATATTTGTTGTAAATCAACTGATACATAACAAAAAGTAGAAATGGTGTTCGTATAACTCTAATACCAAGTTATTAATACATTTAAATTTCGACTGGAATTAAATAAATTCGTGATGATTGTACAGTACAAATAATAATTACCTTCTTGTTTCTTTTTTGTAGATGCCTTATGTTGAGTGACCTTATTTTCTTTTCCTGGTCTCCGATTTAATTGTTCTTTCAATGCCGAATATTCCTGTTCGTGGGATTGCACATCTTTAGAAAGTTGATCGATATCATTTCTTTTACTTTCAATGATGTCTTTTAAATATTCCATCTTATCCTCAACGGTTCGTTTTGGTGGGCTTAAACATTCATTTGATGCCTCAGCTCCCTTTGTTAAATTGCCCCCCGATTCTGGAAGATACTCTTGCTTTTTTTTCTCAGACATTTGAACAGCCGATTTAAGTTTTTCTTTAAGAGTCTTGATACGATCTAATGCCTGGTTTGACTCTAATATTCCCGTCTCCTGTAAAACAAATAAATGGATGCATGAATCAGAGGGACTGCAACCCTGAAAAAAGGCAATCATGGCCCTAGAACTCTCACCAGAGTATCATCAGCTATTCAATAACAATTAAGTTTAACCTTGATTAAAATTTCAGATAAAAAAAATCAAAGTTTCGATACAGAGAGTAAATAAGAAAACTAGACAACCATCAGCAGGATTTATTTTTCATGGGATCATAACCATATAAAGACAGTATAGGACCATGGGCTTATCATAAGTCCAAAAGAGAACATAATTTTGCGCAATCCTGTTCGAGAGTATAAGAAAATTAATATGATGTCAATTATTGTACAAATTACTTCAAGACAAAGCAAGGCCCATCCAAAACTCAGCATAGAAGTTTATTTAAATGTTTGTATCTTTTGACCGGGTGATAAGAACAACTATGCTTTTTCGCTATTAAAAGAATCTTATATATTAATTTAATCAAACACTTTGATACAATTCCCATGATAAAAAAAATAAATAAGATTAAGGGAAATAATCAAAATTCTATATTTATGGCATTTAAATAGAATATTGATTTTCTCCCTTAGGAAACTAAAACCAACTTTGTGAGTGCCTCATTTTCCAAATGATCAACTTCATTTTAATAAATATGGTAGAGGAAAATCAGGTGACCATTTGTGCAAAATGATATGAAATTCTGACCATTGGTTTCAGAGAAGATGATCTTTTGTTATTTTCTATATAGAGTATACAAGGAAACTAGGAAACCCTGTGGGGGCCTCAGTTTTCAAGAGATCAACTTCATTTTAGCAATTATGGTAGAGGAAAATTACATGGCCGTTTGTGTCAAATAAAATAAAATTCTGACTAATTGTTTCAGAGAAAAACTTTTACATTTTTTCAAATAAAGAATATAAGGAAATTAGAGAATTCCGTGGGAGTCTCGTTTGTTGAGGGATCAACTTCATTTTAGCAATTATGGTAGATAACTATGAATTGACCATTTGTGCTAATGGAAATTCAGTTCTGACCATTGGTTTCAGAGGAGATAACTTTGATTTTGATGTATTTTAATTTTTCTTAAATAAAATTGTGATAGTTGCCACAGCGACATATGCCACAGCGACATAAGTTCTGCATGGGTAAAGTTTATTTTAGCAACTTTTGTGAAGATCCACAAAAGGATGATTCATGCCAAGTTTCATCGATTTCTACCCTGCTGTTAAAGAGGATCATAGGAGACGAGTTGTGAAAGTTGTTTACGACGGAAAAAAACAAAAAACAAAAAACGTCCATTTAGTTCAGATTCGTAATTTCGTAATTACAACTTATTTATTTTTACACACCCTTTTTTGTCTTTTATCAAAATGGTAAGAAAATGCATTTGACATCGCTCGATGACAGAGATCGTATCTTGATACAAAAAAAACAACAACAACAGCAAAACAAAACAAAAACAAAAACCTTAATCATTTACTTACACACACGCTTCTGATATTCTATAAGCACATGCTATATCGAATCCTTACCACTGGACGATTAAACTGTCATTCAACAATTCTAATAGCTCAGCCTGAGCACATGTGCTCAGATATGTGAGCTAAAAATGTGAAGTTGGCGCAGCAGGCCTCGTAGAACAGTGGTGATTGTTGATCCTCAACAACAACTAGATTCAAGTTCTGACCATGTGACTTTGAATTAAATAACACACATATAAGCAGTATCGCGTCATATATGGCTCGTTTTAGTGGACTCTTGCAGCATTTTTTATAAGGTTATTCGTGAATATTTTTTGCCAAATCACAATGAACTACGATCACGAGTTCCAGAGAAGACTTTTAATGGTTCTACAAAGATTAAAGGGACATAAAGATAGCATTTGTTTACAAGAGCACCACATGTCGATGCCAAGGCTCGTCTGTTTTTAAGGGAAATAAAATATATGGTCAAATTGGACCCCAAAATTATTGCCCTTGACGGGAATGTAATCCTTGTGAAAGTGAACAAGTATGTGAAGTTTGATTATCGGTTTAATAGTTACTGGTTATGGCCAAGGTTAAAGTTTTCCACCGTCTCTTTAAAAGAGAGATAAATTTGGTCAAAAGGGCAAATGAGTAAATGCCATTGACAGAAATGTGGCCCCTGTGAAAGTGGACAACTATGTGAAATTTGGTGACAGAATATTTAATAGTTTAGAAGTTATGGCCGAGGTTAATGTTTTTCACTGTTTTTGCAGCTCTAGCTGATCATAAGCAGCATGCAAAGCTGAATACTTTAGGGCTAAATAGAACTTAAGTTATCACTAGGATAATTTTATGGGCTACCATCAGATTGAACAACATGGCCACAACTATAGGGCCTCGTTACAATCTCAGCACTGGTTTTGGGAAAGATTTATACGTATCATGTAATGAAATTAGCCCATCCCCGTGAGATTCATGTTTCAAATAATCAATAGTTTCGAACAATTAGGTAAAATCATTTGATTTAAACATTCAAGTAAAATGTATGTTATATGTAAATAAATTCTGACCATTAAATACTTTTCTGTGAAGTTTATGTATCAGATAATCCCCACATCATATGAGGCCCACTTTCTTAGGTATCAAATTTGTGCTATAAATTTATAAAGTGAGCCATGCGGTGCTTATTTTACCAATAAAATTTAGGTCTGGCCACTATTTTTCGAGAAGATCTTTTTTAAATAAAATGTTTACCATAAAGAAAAGAGATATGCTCATGTGAGTTAAAAAGAATAATTTCAGTTTGAAACCTTAACGAGCAAGCTAGGAACAAGTTTAATATTACTACCCTCACCTGAATTTGTTTTAATGCATTCCTCAGGCCATCATCAACTTTAATGTCCGTCTCACTCTTGTCTGTCGGACCTGTTGATAGAGTACATGTTAATGCAATTAACTATTTGTCTTTCCTTCCGCATGAAAACATATAGGGTATTATGATTGATTTATGTCAGTAGGGTATATTTATCATATTGTGAATTGAGGTTCTAGTAGGTAACTGGTAATACAAAAAGTTTAAATAATTATATTACGACCTGAGTTCCCATACTCAAATGATGTTATTATTGTTAGCAGAAAAAATAAAAGTATGAAAACGGGAAATACACGTGCATACATGTACTTGATTTTGTGTAAGTACAATATAACACTCCGCAGATAAAATATAAAAAGTTAAACTAAATATAAAATATCGGAAAGCATAATGACATCTGTCATATCATTAACATAGATAATTTCAGGAAAAAACAGGCAAGGAAAAACACATAACATTGTTCACCAATTAAAAACCGTATCAGGAACCGTGCCCGGAATAATTTCTTAAGAATATTAAACACATCATCATTGTTGTATTTGATTGTCACTTTGTTGTACATGGTTTACCTCCTTCTCATTAAAAACATAACCAGGTATGACATTATGTTGAAATTTACGTAGATTATGTTCATCTGAAGCTTTTCATAACGCACATCCCTTTTGGGAGGAGTTTGTCTGGTACACCAATCATTTATGTCAGCTTTCTGTATGAATATTGTCCATTTATCATACTCTTATATGTCATTTGCATGCTTAATTCAGGTACATTTTGATAACACTATGTTCCCACATACATTTGTTTGTACAAAACCAAATGTATATCATCCCCTTGATATAAATTCAATAACTTTCTTGAAACAGATTGTTCGACCATTTAGTAATATCTATCTTTTCAAACTTGGTGTGTTTAGGTATAAATATAATTTGTTTTCATTAAATATCAACCTACCTGTAAGTATGAGTGAACACGTGTATTTTAACTTCGTATCCTACACAAAAGAGATTTATTTAAAAAGTTGCTTTATGAGTACAAAGTCATTTTCCGGACCTTTGGCCAAGTGGTCAGAGCGATCGCCCCGTCATAGGTTCGTTCCCAGGTAATGCTATGCTAAAACTGTTAAAGATTTATCGGGTATTTCCAATGACTGGTTGAACCGGTGTCAAATTAATGTAACTAAGTAATCATTCATTTTTTGTGTTTTTCTCTTTAGATAAAAACAACAAATACCTGAAACATCTAAGCAAACAAAAATGCTTGCCCAAAATGCTTAATTTATTAGAACTTTTACCGCTGAATAACAAAGAAATGTACAGAATAACCAATACTGTTCTTATATTGAAATGTTTTTCCTGATGAAATCTGAAATAAACTAAACAGTACCTATAATATTGGGGAGTAGTGATTGGACACGAGCTTCGTGATCGAGAGGTTCCGGGTTAGAGTTCTGCCAGGGACAAGAAATTTACCCCGCATTATTTCACCTCACCCAGATGTAAATGGGTACCTTAAAGGGTGGTATAATTCCGTGGTGTCATACTATTGACTGATATTAGCAGAGAAAAAGACTCCCCAGGGAAATCGATTGATGAATTCTAGTAGTCCGGTGGAGTAAAAGCTGTAAAGTCGGTGAACGTGCCCACGGCATGAAACTTAGATTATAAAATGCCTTTACTTTACCTGGATCAACAGGTGTGCCATCGTCATTCAGGATTCCTTGAAGTATATTCTCATTTGCCTTCAGGATGTTCGAGATTTTGTCTACTGACCGACTCAGTTGATTAAAACATATCTATATACAGGAACAAAGGACATATTTATACAATAGTATACTTAGAATATTCATGGGTATATGCCATATTTGGTAATGAAAAGGTAAGCTAGTTCAAATGTAATGGCATGATGTTAGGTATTTGACATACACAAAACCACGACCATAAGAATTTCTGAAAGGAAATTTGCTTGAAATGACCTGACATGAATGGGTAAATATGGAGGAAATATAGAAGGTCGAATCGCATTTCGATTTTAGTTGATGTTTAGCACAAATAACTCGGTAAACTCACCATTCAATTTATTAGTTTTCCGCCCTATATATGTATGTTTAACCCTCATATGTACCACCGAAAACAAACATATTTTTTTAACCGAAACAAATTTTGGCGATCCATATAAGGTTGATCCCCCGTGTGAGTGATAATGTGAATATCACTTTAGGTAGACCTTGTGATCAAAACTTTCATCATACATAAGAGAAAGATATATGTTTCTTTGGAAGGTTTCTGATGGGTTAGATAAAAAGGCCAATAATGATGGACATGTAGTACCTGGATCGCTTAACCGAGGATATTTACTTAGAACAGCCATGTTTGTGGGGAGCCTATACCATTGAACACGGAAGATGGTAAAGAATCACTTCATGAATATTCCAAAATCCGGCGATTTAAATACTTTTTTTTAGTTTGATGAATATGGAAAAAAATGTCTCTTTCGCATGGCGGCCAGGTATTGGTATGGATAATCTCGGTACATGTACGAATAACCAGTTGATGCCAAAATAGTTTCAAATACAGTCAAATCTTTTAAAAATAAGATATTTAAATATTTCACTGTATACATAAGAAAACTGTTCCGTTAGTTCGTAACATGTTCGTAGATATTCGTAGTATTCGCAACTACGCTGCTATGGTAACTATGCACAAATGTTGCGAATATCTGCGACAAGTATAACCATCGCCGGAAAACCCACGTTCGCTCAATACGCTTTGCTTCTTAATCGACCGTGGGATATTTGGTTAGCAAAACTTCGTACTCATGAATTATTGATTAGGCATTTCATTGGATCCGTGGCAGTGACAGCGCGGCGACAGCAGGGATCATTTGACCAATGAAACGGCGTAAGATTTTGAAAGTTAGCTTCGTTCTACCATGTAGAGCTGATGTCACGCTCCTCGCCTAAGCGCCGCAGTTTATCTTGCGGTCAACTTTTGCTTTTGTAAATTTCAACAAAGAGTATTCAAAACACTTTGCGATATTTCATTGGTCAGCAAGGAGCTGATTAATATTCATGAAAATGAAGTTTACCAGCTAAAATTCCCACGATACATACAGAAGTGATAACGGAATATATACCGTGGGTTTTTGACGATGAGTATGAACATGTTACGAACATGTCCGAAATAGTTTCGTTAATATTCAGAACTCAGTTGTTCAAACACACCCGTGCATAATCGCATACAGTCGAACCCCGGTTACTCCACCACCCCTCATTCAAATACCTGGCGTCATTCGAAACACTTCGTTGGTCCCGATCACTCTCCTTCTTATTTCTATATAAAAATATCTGGGTTATTCAAATTTGTGCCATTCGAATACCTGGCCTCATCCGAAAAGATTTTTCGGCGCGTGCCAATAAATTCGTAAGATTTTCGCACTTCCTTATCCGAAGTCGCTGACGAACATTAATTACCGGCGACATTTTGAAAACAAACAATGGAAAGGCGCAAACGTCAATTAATTACCGAAATGGGTGGGAGACGGCCGCTTACAGTTTGCATACGTTGTTAATTGATTGGATGTTTGTGCAGTTCAACCATAAAGATAAAGGTGATGATTGATGCTTTTTATTTAGGTATGCGATACGTTTTTCGGATACGCTTGGAAAGGAAGAATTAAACAAGTGTAACAAGCAGACCACGATTACACCCTGTTTTAAATGAACATTTCGAGATGACGTTGATATCACGTTGATACATGTAGTTTCCTGTGATTTAGTCAGACCTGATGAATGGATGTATGCATTTATTATGTATAATTTATGCAGAAATAGATGAATGGTGTTAATTAAATATCAAACATCCATTGCTGTTTTCAAGACGACGATGAAATTGGATACGTGTAGTCGCATGTGATTTAGGCAAACCTGATAAATGTATGTATGTATCTTTATTATGGACGTATGCATTTATTAGATATGCATCGATATCATTTTTGTATAAAAAGATGAAAGTTAATTATCTATAGTCGTTTTCATTTACGTTCCTAAATCAAAATAACATATTTGATATAAAAAACATTATATATTACGTTCACCGCATGAAAGAAGCATGGTTGGGATGGGTTTTTGTTCCAAATTTCGACGTGATTTGGTTTATTCGAATACATGCCTTACTCGAAATAAAACGCCGATCCCCAGGACTTCGAATAACCGGGATTCGACTGTATATTCATAGAAAACTTCGCGCATGTTTGAGAGCTGCTTTACTAGAGTACTATTAGCATAAATATAACCATGTGGTTCTAATCAAGTACTTTTTATTTACGAGTGAGTTTTCGGTTTACTAGCATATTAATTTTTGGAGCCAACAATGTGCTGTTTATATACCGAGTGAGTCTTAAAATTGACATTGTAGAACATTTGTTATTTTGTTTCAATCATTGCAAACGATGTCACACCCATATCCGCCATTTTTATGGTACTTAATTAACTAAAAGGTTGATCAGTAGTTATAGATCTTAGTTAACTTCTTACTCCCTATTATATGCTTTTAATAGTAGTTACAGATAGGGCGATGCTGGGAAGCAGAGTGCTCCCTCCAATATCGTCAGAAAGAGACAAAAGTCAAACAGATATATAGAGTTCACAAGTTCTATTATTTGATTTTTCTTTTGCCTCCAAAACAACCATGAATCCCATGATTATTTTTCTCATTATGCACTGAATAAACACGGTTTTAATAATAACGGTTGAAGTTCATTAGTAGATTAATTCGGAAATATGAAATTGCATTCAGTATAATTTTTCGTTTAAAAACATGTCCACAACTACCTGTAACTGAAAATGACGTGAAATTACATGAGGCGTTTTTTAGATTTATCCAGTATTAAGTATATTGGGTATAAATTTTGCTCTTAATCTTATCTAATCTATAACATATTTATTTAATTATATTTCAATAAATCGACTATACTTCGGTGTTTTGATTGTAATAAAATGATTATTTTGGCAAAACATTCTGATTACTGGTTTCCATAAGGTTTCGTTATGGACTCGAACTCGTGTTATTGCATGTTGAATAAACCTTTCTTCATATTGGCTGTACTCGACAATGCCGAACATTGCTAAGGGATTAAGTTTCATCTCGTACACGTATGAGTTTCGCTGCTAGTTTACACCTGATTACTCGTACCTCCAATTCCTGGCAGTATGAGGAAATTGCATCAGGAAATTAGCCACAAATACTGGGAGTTTTACTGACAGGATATTTATGCTATGGTAAATCTGGAAGACGTTACTATACCCTAACCCATCCACTATCCACTAGATTCTTTAATGATTTTAAAATTATAATCTAAAGAAACCAACTTCGTCATTGTTGTACGTCTTTAAGAGCCTCATTTGTAATGAAATTTCGTTTAAGCAATATTGTATATGACCATTTGGAAAATAACTCTACTGAAATAAATGACAGCTCTCCAAATTGGACTTTATACCCCCCATCATATCCTGGTAATTACTGAACATAGTATAAACTTGACGGATACGCTAAGACTATGACTGAGTTGAAACAACAACAACAAAACAATTACCAATATGCCAGACGTAATTCAGTTATCCAACATAAAGTTATAGGCTAAATTATGAAATCCGTGCGCAAATGATTTACACGTCGTGTGATCAAAAGTATTTTCCTGTGCTGTTTATAATAAGGGGTTAGAAAGATAAGGACAGAACATTAATTTAGCATTTACGTAATCCACGTCATTGTGCACTTGCAATTTAAAATCCACATAGCGTCTGATCATGGATAACCATACCGTATCACCTAACTCTGATACTGGGCCAACAAGTTCTGGAACTACCCTCATGTGCTGATCGCAAAGCACAAGAGAAATGTTCCAGTGTGCCAGGTGATGAAAATTACGGAGCCCGAGCACTAAAATGGGCACAAACTGTGAAACATTTATGGGGATTCTTGTAGACCCGATGTTGAGTTTATCACCGTAACAATTAAATCACATTGTATATTTTGATAAATTCTTGCCTAGAATTTTGTGATTCAGAATTTATTTTCACGTTTTAGAGAATTTCATTATTTTTGTACCATTCAATATATTTACTATGTATATTTGTCCGTATTCTCTTTTTGAAATAATATTGTTTTTCACTGTAATATCTTAAATCACAATTTGAAACAAGCAAATTCGAATAACTGATTTCCCATGCCAAAATTGTAAACTTACAATACCACGAGAACGTATTGTTAGTTATTTGATCAGATTAAGGTAAAAGTTGCATTTGAGTGAAATTATAATAGTCACGGGGTGAGTAAAATATGCAGCCTGACCGGAACTCGAACCCGGGGCCTTTCGCTTACAGGGCGAATGCTCTACCGACTGAGCTACCCGGTCGCTTACATATGATTCTCCCTTGTTGTGAGATATCGGTACTGTGACATAAATATGAAGGAATAACTCAAGGACTATTAATTGCATGGTATATAGGATGAACTTATTATGTAACGTGTTAAAGAAAACAACGTCGATTTAACCCGAAAATTCTCCATATAACGCCTCGACACTCCTTCTTAAATATAGCGGTGCGCCCCTTTTGGGGCCCGCAATTAAGCAATAACATATTTGAATTTTTTATCTTAGGTGTCGGTCGTCATGTACAAATTTAATTGCAGATTCCTTATTTGTTATTACATTTACTGAAAGATCACGATTTAATGAACAAATAAAGTTAATCTGGTATCTAAATTTATACATACCTCAAATTGGTCGAACTCTGCTTGAATTTTCTTACCGTCATCATGTCTTTCAAAAAAATTCCCCATTCCTAATTCAGAATAAAAGACAAAAAGGTTGTATTATTTCTAATCCCTTATTCTCAACAAGTTAGTTAAGTTGTGGCCACAAGTTATTATCTTGATTGAACAAGTTATTAAGTTCAAGGTCCGAATTTAGAAGAAAATTGCACTGGCAATTTTTTGCCAGTTGATAAATTTTCCACTGGCAAAAATTAAAAATAACTGGCAATTTCATTTGTATGTCTTCACTTTACCATAATATCAGTAAATTCATATGCTTGCTCCCTTTATCCAGGGAGCAGCATTTAGGCTTCTGTTGTTGTTTTTTTCTAATTATTTGATGATAATGATATTATTTTTTGCTGATAAATGAATATCAAAATTAATGCCAAATTAGAATAAGTCATTTATAAAAGAAAAAGTCAGTTATAATTATGATAGAAATTTCATTTAATTTTCTTTGAAAATATCATATGTCTGTACTGTTTCAAGAGACCTTGAGTGAATATTTTTTTATCTGGTTATAAGGGTTTAATAATAAAAAATATGTTTTTTTCAAGTACTTGTATTTAACCTTCTGAATGTTTTTTTCTCAAAAAAAATGTTGTTGTCATACTTTTCTAATATTTTAAATTAAAACTTCATATATTATACCATAAAAACATATTAAAATAAAGGGGAAATATTCACATAAAAAATGCCATATGTAGCATGTTAACATCATTACAAGCAAATTATTAAAGGCCCTAAATCTACTGTCTCATTTAAAAAATGAATATAAAAAAAATATTTTTTTTTTATTCTTTTTTTCTAATATCAAATTTCTAAATTATTTTTTCTGGACTTTTTCTTATTTACTTGAGTTGACATATTTGCCGAAAACAAGGTGGTTTTTTACATGTTTTACAAGATTTTCTTTCTGACAATATTAGGCCTACCACTGTCGACAATACAGTCTAAATCAATGTTAAGAGATGACAAGTTTTTAGGCTGGCTAATGTAGAAGATTTTGTTTCTTGTGACCATTATGAAATTTTAGCAGAGGTTTCGGCGGCGCTACTCGCTGGTCTTTTAAAGTAGCGGTGAATTTTCGAGCAGAAACTCTTTTCTCGAATCTCAATCACAGAAACGTATTTTTAAAGGCTTACCGCTGAATGTAAGCGTCCAGCAAATCTTAAATGACTCTTCAGACTCGGTGCAGTTATCGTTTCTTTATTGTACTTACCTTGCTGTGTAATTTTGGTGGGTGGGGTAATCGGCGAAAGACGGTTTCAGAAATGCAAATTTCTAGAACTCGAAAGACTCTGAGCTTTTAATTATTATCTTATGGTAATATTGACTCGCAGGAATATGCGAGATACTTATTTTTCTACCAGCAATCTGTAAATCTCGCTCGCATTTTGCGAGTATGCGAGTCTAAATTCGAACCCTGAAGTTGTGACTACAAGTTAGTTAAAAAAAATAAACTTCGGAAATCATTTTGTGGCCACAAGTGAATTAAATCAAGAACTATCATTGAGATACCGCTTTGTCACGGTTACGGTTACTGACAGTCTTTATAAAGTTGAAGGATAAAACACACACACAAAAAAAACAACAAAACAAAAAAAACAAAAACAAAAAAAAACAAACAGGTAGAGCTCTGATATACTTAAACGCGTATCGCCGATATAAAAAAAAATGGTTAGTACTTGTAAATACTGTGAAGTTCTATCAAAATATGACCAACAGTTGCTGAGAAAGAGCAGTTAGAATATATTGAAGAAATATAGCAAGGGTGAAAATGAAGCAAGCATGACATGGCTACAATATAAGCCAGTAGACTTGTTATTCATGATTTGTTGTGAAGTTAAATGAAATATAGCTAAGAAATAGTGTAGACAAAATATATTAAATGCAACAAAAAGCCCAAACTCATATAGAATCAAACCTGTCAAGATGTGCCTACGATATGCACACCTAGACTTGGTACTCAAAATCAAATCAGACCAATGGAAGCCGAAAAATACTTTGGACAAAGGGCCATAGTTCAAGCAAATCATGATGTGCCAACATCATACGCAACTAGACTTGGTACTTATTAATGCTGTTAAGATAAATCAAAATCAAATAATTGGTAGCAAAAATATAGTGTGGACAAAATATATTAAAAATATATAACAAAGGGCCACAACTCATTAAAAATCCAGCCGATGAAGATGTGCAAACCATATGCGCAACTTGGCTTGGTGCTTAATAGTGTTGTGAAACTAAATCAAATCATTGGTAGCCAAGATATAGTGAGGAAAAATATATTCAATAAAGATATCTAAAGGGCCATAACTCTTTTAAAATCCAGTTTATGAAAACCTGCCAACGATATACACCACAGGGCATAATCTTTATCAATTCTGTGAAGTTAATTCAAAATCTGATTAAAGGTAGCCAAGAAATAGCACGGACAAAATACATGTAAGAAATAAAACAAAGGGCCATAACTCATTTATAATCAAGCGAATCATGATGTGCCAAAGATATGTACTAATGGGCTTGATAATTATTATTACTGTGAAGTTAAATCAAATCCGACATAAGGTATCTGAGAAATATTGCGGACAAAATATATTTGAGAAAAATTATAAAACGCCATAACACTTAAAATCAAGCGGATCAAAACGACCGACCGACGGACCTAAATCGGGACGACGGACGTGACTCCAATAACCCTAAGTATAAATATCGACCATGTCACTTCCAAACTTCCACAGTTACGGAAGCTTGAAATTGACACGGTCGATATTTTTATTAATTTGTGGCCACAACATAACTAACTTGTGGTCACAACTTAATAACATTTTCGTCAAGTTAGTTAAGTTGTGGCCACAAGTTTTTATCTTGGCGGAACAAGCTATTACGTTTTGGCCATAAGTTAGTTAAAAGATAAACTTCGGAAATTTTGTTGTCGACTATGTCACACCCAAGCTTCCGTACAAAGTGGAACATTTTTCATAAGTTTTATTTGATTGCTTTTGAAACCCAACTTTAAGGATGTCCAATTTAACAAGTGCCGGTAGAATCGGTGGATGCTCCCCGAACTGCGCCTTGTCACTTGATGGGAACTTTATTATACTATATGGACAAAATATATAATTGAAAAATAACAAAGGAAAATAACTCCTCAATTATGCAAAACAGAGCTATACTAGTTTTTGTGTTATGCTCCGGACAAAACTATGACGGACGGATATAGCTCACCGAAAGATGCGAGAAGGGGGAAAGTTGTAACAATGCAGAAATTGTTGTTGATGTATACAAATGATACAAGATGTCATCCTAAAAAGATAAATATAATGTCTCAACTATCGAATATTACCTATTCCCTCTTCTTGTTGTTCTTGCGGGACGGTATATCGCTTTTCACGCCTACCCACAATAGTCATGTTAGATGTAATAATATTTGTAAGACAGCTTCCGAAAGTAGGGTACTTTTTCTGGAGATCGTTTATTTATTTTGGTTGTACATAACGTAGAAAAGAAGATTTGTGACCGATTCTTAAATAATTAACGTTACATTTAAGTGGAATGGAGAAAATAGTCCTGAAAATAAGCCAAGTTTTCCTGTAAATCGTTCACCACAAACTTCTGTGTTTAAAAATCGATGTTGGTCGAACTATGCGTTAAAAAGAGATGTACGGAAAGTAGTTGTGTCTCACTATAGAAAACCGACACTGTTTCAGCTCAAATGAGCGGAAAATAGTGCTTGGAGTGGGTGTGAATTGTGTTTTCATGAGGGAGCATGTGATAGCGATTGAAGTGGGTCTGAACTGTGTTTTCATAAGGGAGCATGTGAAAGTGATAGTGATTGAAGTGTATCTCAGTTGTGTTTTCATGAGGGAGCATGTGAAAGTGATAGTGATTGAAGTGGGTCTGAATTGTGTTTTCATGAGGGAGCATGTGAAAGTCATATTGATTGAAGTGGGTCTGATTTGTGTTTTCATGAGGGAGCATGTGAAAGTGATAGTGATTGAAGTGGGTCTGGTTTGTGTTTTCATGAGGGAACATTTATGCAAAACAGAGTTATACTAGTTTTTGTGTTATGCTCCAGACAAAACTATGACGGACGGAAGGACGGGACCTTTAAAAATACATTTAATTAAACAAATGTAATGAAATTGAAATGAAGCAAAACTGAACTCCCAAAGGCCATTTCAACTTACTAAACTCAACATTCTCTATTTGATACACACTACGCTGATGTTAAAACTAAAGACACTTCACATCTTTAAAAAGTAATTAAAAGCCGTTCCACAGTTGCTTAATAACTATTATTATCATTAGTTGTAATGTTACCATAATTACTACACGTATCTGCCAAGTACATATGCATTTTCCCGTCATATAAATTTATTTACATGTATTCTCTTGTCAGGGGAGAGTCGAATCTAAGACTGAGAACTTGTGACTTAACCCTTTTGTCAACTATTGTAAAACATCTATTCTGTTTGTAAATTGTAATCTGTACCAACATTTTGTATTTGGCAATAAAATTTGTATAAATCAAACCAGTTGCGTAATACTGTTTGGTTTCAGAGGACAGTAAGATTTAATATTAATCTGCACCTCGACTTACATTTTCAAGGGTCAACTAAACGGAATACGAAGTGTTCCCCATGAATGAACTATCTACTACGTAAATGATTTTTATTGCAATAATTATTGGAATGTTACGTTTTGTCGAAAAAATGTTATTATTTAAACATTTTGATTTTGGTGGGAAAAAGTAACAAAAAAGTTTTCAAATTAGAGATGTTATATGAAACCTGAATTCGCTTTACAAATAGGTATATATGTTCTTTTGATACTCATAAATATTAATGAGAACGTACAAATAAAAAAATTAAAAATTTTGAGTACTAAACGGGGCTTAACTCCTGGAGGTAGAACGAAAGAGAGAGAAGAGCGAGAACTAGGCGATTTCTAAAATTTGGCTAGATACATATCTTGTCGATCGCGGTATATCTTGTTAAGCATAGACAAAGCATGTAAATAAAGTTATCATTATAGACGTGGTATTGAACTTATGTATTACATCATCATCATCAATGCTAAGTTACAGATCAAAGCACTTGGTTGAACGGCAACCGTTAAAATATATCATCCTAGTAGAGTAGGCAAAGGGAATGAACATTGGACTTGTTCCATCATAGTAGTCCTTGTTGCTGGTCTTGAATAGTAATATATTAGTAAGCATAATACCTTGGCTGAGCGTTAAGGTTATAAAGATGGTGGCTATCTGTCCGGTTGAAGCACGGTGATCAATGCGAGACATTAATTTATAGTTGACATATGCTCATCTATAAGTTATTGCTAGTATTTAAGGTTTTAGCACCAAAATAGCAATATTTACTATCTTGCCACTGTATGGTAAAATTTCTATGAAACTTTGTCATAACATGTGAATTTGCCGGTAAGATTTTCATTGTTTGACATTTTAAAAGCTTATATTGTAAAATTATATGCATGGCTTTGATGGAATTAATGGCTGTTAGGGTTCTAAGACCTTAAACAAGGAATATTCAGATAGTAACATAAGGTCGGTCAATGATAGGGTTCGGCAACGTCATTTGCCGTTATAGCATTTAACATATATTATAGTTACTTATTGTGTATTTAATTTTCTTTTTTTGTCTCATGATCAAAGGACAAATTCATCCACAAGGAAAATTCAAACATATATCAGCTAAATTACTGTTGATTTATTGTCCATCCAATCATTTAATAATCATTTGAGTCAAACTGTCGAGATCGACCCGAGGAAAATTATTTAATTGTTAAAAATATTTTATTTTAATTGCTCATCATCTTACGTCTCAGCTAGATAGCCAAGCGGAACTTTAATATTTTTTTCGAGTATAATCACGTTACACTTTACATCTGACAAAAGAATAATTTTTTCCAATTGCTCGTTTCAGATATCACCAATTGTAAACGCAAAATTCTGATATACAACACAAGGTTGGAATGTGCCTACAAAACCGTTGTAATAGTTTGTCTCATTGAAATATTACGAGATGTGAATAAGCAATTTTAACAGTTATCTTGATCTTTACATTAATTTTGTCTGAAACCAGGCGCGCATTCAAGAAGATACCAGGCCTCGTGTTCTCGAAAATAAAAATGGTACTTAAATATGATTTTCATACTTAGATTCAAACTTTGCCCATTTGTTTCAATAGGCATTTGAGTATAATACATTTACTCACATGTTAGCCTGAGATTGTACTTAAGCATTTTCGAGAACTCGTGGTCAGGTCTTATTTTCTGAATATACATATACAAGGAACTAACGCGCCTACGCCACTGGTATGTCATACTTGTCAATATAAATAGATACAAGCTCGGGTATAGATTGAGAGAACTAGCTTGATAAACAGTAATGTAAGCATTTACTGTTAAGAATATTATGTTTAGTTCAAATTAATTTAATCTCTCTCTCTCTCTCTGAAAATGCCGATCGGTATTTCGTCCGCCCACGTATTGTGTATTGGTATGTAAGTATGTGGTATAAACAAACGAAATAGCGGCTTGCAAATAATGATGATAATAATAATAAAGTTAATAATGGACTTAACAAATAACTTAAGCTCTATCTAAAATAATCTCCACACAATGTGTTTTGTTTATGTTTATCCCTGATATCATACATGTTTTTATATGATTAGCGCATGGCCTAATTTTAAATTGAACACCTGTAGCATGAAATAAGACGTAGGGAGGCGCTAGGCTGGTCTATGAATACGTTAATATACTTTTGTTCTTTAAGATCAAGCATGTTTTTGGAAACAGAGTAACAGATGTTTAATGATCATTTGTTTTTATTTTGACATTTAAGAACACGATTTCGTACTCCCGCACGCATTTACGCAAAATAGTGCACTTTTTGAACAGGGTTGCTTGCACCGCTGTTCTAAGAAAGCACACATTTTGAATCGGACACCATTCGGTGCTATATTTAGAAGTTCATATTTATAGATTTCCCTCTTTTTCACTTCACAAAGAAAACATCCAAAATTTGTTTCCTCTCTTAACACTAAATGTTGACAATTTTCATGTTTATTTCATTACGATTACGTTAAGGAAGTCAAAATTGAATAAAAATGTGATAAAAATCGATGATGATTGAGATACGGTGTTTAATAAACTGTAAAAAAAAAAAAAAAAAAAAAAAATACGCAGGAGATAAACTGGCAGCTCATGCGGAGATATTTCGAAACATAACTGGCTGAAATTTCCATCGAAAGGCAACACTAAATATAGTTAAAAAGTCATGATGACGTCACAAGAGTAAAATAGCGCAGTTGATAGCGAGTCTAACCGGCTTGACATAGGTTGTAGGTTCGAGTCCCCTCGGAAAATGTTTGCTTATTTATTTTCTTTTGCAAGATAAGACAATTTTTTTTTTCAAAATGAAAATCATTAATTTAAGTATATATATTATTACATGTGTAACCGGGTCATGTTTTTCTTTTATTCAACATTTATGTGGTTTTATTCTATATTTGGTTGAGTCATGCCTGTGGTTTTTATCTAAGAATTTGTTTGAGTGAGTTATCTCCTTGTTGCACTGGTCAGTGTTGTGTACTCAGGTATGACATGTTCCCGCCGTTTTGTTGGACTTGTTGGTCAGGTGACTACACATTTTCACTGGTCAGTTCCAGTTTGTATGCTGTCCAGTGCAGTGGTGTTTTTCAGTGAAGACATTTATTGTTTGAACTTATGGAATTGGCGGTTTATCTTGAGGTTGGTTGATTGTAATTTTCATTTAAAGACTTTTGAGTAAAACACTTGTGAGTTTTGTTTATTAGTAATATTAGTAATGTTTTGCTTTTGGGTTATTTATGTTAATAAAGTTAATGTAAATATGCAGAATTTTAGATGGTTCCTTTTTCTCTTTTCAATCTTGGTAATGGGCTAGTAAATTATTCAGTCACTATTCTTTGTCATATTTGCACAATGTTCATAACATTTGCAGCTAACCAGCCTTTTTCTGTGGTTCTATTCGGACATGCTCGATGTATGGAAGGTAGAGTAACCATCCGACGAAGGGGGTAAACTGTTCAACAGATTTCTCAAACTTGTACTCTAGTACATTAAGCTACCAATTGAAAACCAGCTAAAATATAACCGATGGTTAATTTATATGAACACGAGCAAAAAATACTATTATTAAAGCACAGCGATGTTCTTAAACTAAATAATTTTTACTTCTGCGTAGGAAATGAACTAACATCAATTTTCTGATCTGATTAAATTTACATATATATCAAATTTATATGTTTTCATGATCATCATTAATCATACTAATTAATTTATTTATATCTACATGAAATCAGTTATATAAGTAAAAGATAATGTAAAAATACTGTTTCGAAACCAACCCCCTTTTAGGGGGTCTGAACAGAAACTTAGATGTAGATAAATACATAAAGCTGTAGCCATGAATGGGAGTAAACGACTACAATAGGAGGAAGGAGAATCATCAATGAAATGACAGTGAATATCAGATTCTTGATATTTTTTGTCTCCATTTTCCATTAATATTTATGAATATGTAAATGACCATATCCGTCGCACATGCAATACTCAGATTAAGAAAACGGTTGGTATAGAAATATAAAAACATTAAAGTCATGCTGCCATTAACTATAGGTTATCCTATATATCTTTATATATGTGTGTGTTTTAACCTGAATAAACATTAACCAATCAATCAATTAACTATATTATGCACATCCGCTTAATTCAGTTTCAGGTCAATTCCAGTTACTTCACTGAGGCAGAGTGTGTGAAAGGTTCCGATCCACAATCGGTATGTATACTCTGTGAACTTTGTGTAACTGTGTTGTATAAGTCAATATGTATGTTTAATTATTTGTGTCTTGTTTAATAATTGTATTGTTTTAAAAAAAGGCTGCTGATCACATCATGAAACCAATTACAAAACTATTTTTAAATGTATTGTAATGTATTGTATCTTAGGTGCTTGAATTATTTTGTAATTCAAAGATTGTAATAATTATTTTTCTTATATTTAATTACAGGACCTGTTCTTAAACACTGAAATAAAGAAGAACTAAACTGAACATCACTTCTCGTTCATTTCTGTTCTTCCACGTAAGAACTAGCGTGGTAGAGTGTCCGATTCACAGTAGGATTCTACCTGGTTACATTTGGCGCCCAAATATAGAATCTTATAAACTGTAGGCAAGGCAAATGGGGAGAGTAAGAGTGACGATATGTTTGTTGTTAGCAATCCATTGATACAAAATATGTGTTTATCTTTTTTAACGACAGTGATCAAGCAGGGTAAAAGTGGGTTTATAACATTGGAATCATTTGATAAACAAAAGAAATTCGACATCATCATATTAAAAATCCTTTTTCTCTCAGCGCTATCATCGCTTTGATTTCTTACATGTTGTCCCTTTGTCGATATACCATTTTACTCTTTTGTTATTGTATTGTAATGAGATTTTAGTCCTTACACATCCAGCCTGTTTTTGTTTTTGATATGATGATTTTATCAATTATGAATTCGGCAGTATCTATCATTTTTCGACAACAGCAATGTTCAGCGCATAAATACTAATTACGTGACTTCATCCGCGAACAAGTTAAAACACCAGCTGCAACGCTTTGATTTAGTGCTGTGGACGTGTGGTAATGGTTTTAGATTGTGGAGTCAAATATAGGAAAATTAAGTTTTTTTTTCACCATAAGAGCCATCAGTTCCTCCAAAACTTGTAAAGTGACAATATAAGCTGGTCAGGATGATTTGAAACCAAGGGACATATTATAAGATGTAAAGTGACTGAAGTTGACTCTTCAAAGAAATGTTACGCATTTAATGGCAAATATTTTCATTAAGTTTTCTCAATATTATCTCGATAAATAGGATTATATATATATATTAACATAGATGAGCCATCCATGGCCAAGTGGACAATGTAGCTGACCTACTATCACGTAGCATATTGCCGCTGTGGGTTCGAGTCATGATATTAAGGTCTGTGGTTCTATTCGGACATGCTCGATGTATGGAAGGTAGAGTAACCATCCGACGAAGGGGGTAAACTGTTCAACAGATTTCTCAAACTTGTACTCTAGTACATTAAGCTACCAATTGAAAACCAGCTAAAATATAACCGATGGTTAATTTATATGAACACGAGCAAAAAATACTATTATTAAAGCACAGCGATGTTCTTAAACTAAATAATTTTTACTTCTGCGTAGGAAATGAACTAACATCAATTTTCTGATCTGATTAAATTTACATATATATCAAATTTATATGTTTTCATGATCATCATTAATCATACTAATTAATTTATTTATATCTACATGAAATCAGTTATATAAGTAAAAGATAATGTAAAAATACTGTTTCGAAACCAACCCCCTTTTAGGGGGTCTGAACAGAAACTTAGATGTAGATAAATACATAAAGCTGTAGCCATGAATGGGAGTAAACGACTACAATAGGAGGAAGGAGAATCATCAATGAAATGACAGTGAATATCAGATTCTCGATATTTTTTGTCTCCATTTTCCATTAATATTTATGAATATGTAAATGACCATATCCGTCGCACATGCAATACTCAGATTAAGAAAACGGTTGGTATAGAAATATAAAAACATTAAAGTCATGCTGCCATTAACTATAGGTTATCCTATATATCTTTATATATGTGTGTGTTTTAACCTGAATAAACATTAACCAATCAATCAATTAACTATATTATGCACATCCGCTTAATTCAGTTTCAGGTCAATTCAAAATATAATCAAGTAGATGTATCAAAGATTTAGCACTACAGAAAGTAATTCCTTTGTAAAAGCATAAAGAGGTGCACACGAGTTCAAAATAAGCCTATAAACATACATTAAAACAATAACCACATTTAAAAGAAATTGTTGGTCTTTTTTCATATTCTCATTAACATTCACGATTATGCAGATCATATAAGAAACATATTGATATTCTGAATGGTAGTGAACGGTTACTAAGGAAACGGTGAAGTTTAAATAATTTCATGGGTACATTATCATTATTTTCATTCAGCCTACCCTTAAAAAAACTTCAGTAATTCTGATGAGTGCCTGAATATTGTACACTAATGTGTATCCGTCTAATAATCAGGATAACGTACATTTCTTCCAAGTTTCATAAAGATATGTACTTGAGTATTACGTACGTAGTTGACAGTACCTTTATATATTTACTCTCCCTTACAGATATATAACTCAGAAAGGTTTGAAGGGAAAGAACAACATTGGTACGATGGAAATCGTGTATTGTATCGTTGTCTTAAATTGTTGCTAAATGTATCCTTAAGTTGAAATCGAAAGTAGAACAAACTAAAAAAAATTTAGAATTACCTGAGCTTGATTCATTAAGATCTTCATTTAGAATTAAAGAAACATACTTATTTGTTAAATCAAACTAAAATAACTTACCTTTAGTCCAAAGAATACACTGATAAACGTTATTTTCTGACGATCTTTTAATAACTTTCTGTTTGATACGGAAATTCCAGAAAGCCAAGACCAATAATCTCGTTTAAGCTAACATGGTAGTGGTATCTCATGAGAACTTAATAATAATGATAATAATCATGACAATAGCCACTACTTATAAAAATAACAAAATATTATTGCAATTAATAATAAT